>JANIWL010000004.1:0-434565 GCA_030705075.1 Entelexis geochares | reverse complement strand
ATCTCGTGGCTCGTCGCGCCGCCGGCTCCGCTCACTGCGCGCAACCCGCCGCGGCTCTGCGGCGTCCGCTCCCTCAATCAGCACGTCGTAAGTGTGCTGGTACTCGCGCTGGATCTTGCGTGCGAACCCAATGAGCTCGTTGAACCACGTATTTAGTCGCGTCGAGTCGTACAGGAATTTTATGAGGTCGTCGCGCTGCGCGCGCAGCTGCACAGCATGCAACCTCAGTTCCGCATTCTGGCGGAAGTGCTCGCGCCGCGCAGACGCCTCGCTGCGTATGAGCGCCTCAATGCTCTGCTCGCTGTCGTCCTCAGGCGCAGCAATGTCGTACTGCGCCAGCAGCCCGCTGCGGCCGTTCGCAAGCACGGCCTGCGTCTCGTAGTCTTTCGTTTGCTGCGTGTCGCTCTGGATGGCCTGCTCCAGCCGCGCCTCCTCCGCAGCGAGCGCGGCCAGCTCTGTTTGCCGCTGCCGCTGCTCGGCAAGCTCTGCGTCGAGATGCCGGTAGATCTCGAACGTTCTGAACCGCAGCACAGCAAGCTGCGTTGGCGAGGCGTGCTGCGCGGGGCCGCCCGCCTGCTCCAGCTGCTCCAGCGCCTCAAACGCCTTCGCTAGAGCTCCGTCCATGCAGCTGCCGTTGAAGTGGTGCGACTGTGATGTTTAGTCTAGGCCCTCGCTCAGTAAGTAGCTCGCGAGGCAAGACATCACACACGGGAACAGCTCAATCACAGACTGCTTCATCATTTTAAGATCGTTATCGCTGCTACTCGGGTATGCCTTAGCTCGCAAAGCCGCCGCGTACGCATAGCATTACATACCCGTCGCCATTGCGTAGGAGGGTACGCTGAGTTCGGCGGTCCACGCGTGATCCACAGCATGTGTTTTCTGCAAGCGGCAAAAGCGTTCTCTCCTCATTACTCCGGGAACCCTGCAGCTAACGCAGCGGCGTCCTGGGTTTGTCGCACACAACTCACGCTTTGACCATAGTCGCATAAAAGTCCCAATGCCATCATCATCATTATCATCATCTTCTAAACTTAAGTACCTACCTACCCACCTACCTACTAGCCAACTAGCCGCGCACTTCGAGGGACTGCAGAAAAGTCGAGGTAGAACTTAGCCCCGCGGCCAGCGTGTCTTCTCAGGGCGCTCCTCAATGTCGTACCTCACCGATCCCATGGCGCGGTACAAAAGCCGCCTGCGCGCGCACGACCGCGACCCACTTGCCGACTACACCGTTTTAGGGTATATCGCCGCCGGCACTTATGGCCGCGTGTACAAGGCACAGGCGCGAGAGGTCGGCAAAATGGTGGCAATTAAGAAGTTCAAGGCCGACAAAGAGGGCGAGCGCACATCGTACTACGTGGGGCTCTCCCAGAGTGCCTACCGAGAAATGGCCTTGTGTCGGGAATTGAGCCACCCGAACGTCGTAGGCCTCGTCGATACGATTCTTTACGACAAAAGCATCTATCTAGTGTTCGACTATGCCGAGCATGACTTGCTTCAACTCATCCGCTACCACTGCAGTGCCGGCGTGAAGTACAAGCGCATAGCTCCGTCTTGCGTCAAGTCCATTCTCTACCAGGTGCTTAACGGCGTCGCCTACCTGCATGAGAACTGGGTCCTGCACCGCGACCTGAAGCCGGCAAATATCATGATCACGTCGCGCGGCGTGGTGAAAGTCGGCGACTTGGGCTTGGCCCGTATCTTCCGCGAGCCCTTACAGAGCCTCTACACGGGCGACAAAATCGTTGTAACAATATGGTATCGTGCCATTGAGCTTCTCCTCGGTAGTCGGCACTACACGCCGGCAATCGACATCTGGGCAATTGGCTGTATCTTCGCCGAAATGCTCAGCTTGCGGCCCATCTTCAAGGGTGAGGAGGCAGTGACCGAAAACGAGAAGGCCATGAGCTTCCAGCGAGACCAGATCGAAAAGCTCACGAAAATCCTTGGTACTCCGACGCCGCAGCAATGGAAGAACATCACAGCGACGCCAGACTACAAGCACTTGCAGTCCATGCATCAGTACAAGTGGTGTTTGAACGAGTGGCATCGGCATTTCGATGCCGGCAACCCGGAGTCACTATCGTTGTTGAAACAGTTCTTCAACTACGACCCCGACCGGCGCATCAGTGCCCTCACCGCGATGGAGCACCCGTACTTCTCTTCAGTCGATGGCATCCCTTTATATAAGGACAACTGCTTCGAAAACCAGCCCGTAGTGTACCAGCCACGTCGCGTGGCCACAAACGAGGTCAACATGAAGGTGCCACCAAGCTCATCACAGTCTATGAAACGTTCGGCAGCGACCCAGGTCTCGGGGACCAAGAAAACCAAAAACTAGCATTCTGCACAATGGCCGCAGCTAATTGGCATCATATTGCAAACATGCGTGTTACATACATTAGGACATTTTTCGTTTTCTTCATAGGCGACGGAATTATCCGCTTTCTTTTCTATTCGTCATGCAATAATAAATAATAAGAGTTCAACCCCGCGGTACAAAGCTTGAAGGCGTTCATTTCGGAGCGCCGCAAGGTTGAATCTAGGTGATATTTCGGTTGGCCTTCTTAGCCAACATTGGTGTATTCGCGCTACGTGTATACGCGCTGCGTCACTTCTCGCTGAATTTTTCTAGATCCTCGGCTTCGTATATCACCTCAATCATCAAAGAGCAGCTCGGACAGGTAGCAATTGTCTCGCCGTCTTGCAAATCAAGCAGCGCGACCTGGAATTGGTCCCCGCACGGACATGGATAGAAGAACGCTTGAGTAGTAGGGTCCCATGTCATATCCTCAATTTCAATTGAGTCGTAAACATTACTCATTTTTGCCAGACCGGAGAGGGGGCGAGCTCACGCAGTTCGGTCTATCGCACGAAACCGCCAGTTAGGGTATGTGCTCGAATTTTTAGTTCCTCGCTTCTTTCTTTCTCACACGCATCACACATCACGCATCACACATCACGCATCACATGCTGCTCAAAATTCAATGATGCTTAGTAAAAGGGCTTAGGGCTTCGTGAGAGAGTTTGCAGCCCAACACCGCTCTGCTGCACATGGCCCGTTGGGACCCGACGCGCTGGTCATGAATAATTCAAGCGTGGGGATTGTCAGGTGATTCGTCTCCCAGCCGCGCAGGCCCGAAAACGAAGATCGGGAACACCACACTTCTTTTTCTGGTTACAAGCGCACACTCAAAACAATGGGTATCAGCCGTGATTCTCGCCACAAGCGTTCGCACACTGGCGCCATGCGCGCTCAGTTCCGCAAGAAGCGGAAGTTCGAGATGGGCCGTCAGGCTTCGAACACCAAGATCGGTGCTAAGCGCATTCACCCTGTGCGCGTGCGCGGTGGTAACAAGAAGTACCGTGCTCTGCGTCTTGAGACCGGTAACTTCTCCTGGGGCACTGAGGGTGTCAGCCGCAAGACCCGTGTCATCTCGGTTGCCTACCACCCGAGCAACAACGAGCTCGTCCGCACGAACACGCTCACGAAGAGCGCCATTGTGCAGATCGACGCTGCTCCCTTCCGCCAGTTCTTCGAGTCCTATTACGGCGTCCCCGCATCCACTCGCGGCAAGCAGTCTGAGGACGTGAAGCAGACCGCCAAGACGCAATCGCGTGCCGCTAACGCTCGTCTTAGCCAGGGCCTCGAGCCTCAGTTCGGCGCGGGCCGCCTTTACGCCTGCGTCTCGTCCCGACCTGGCCAGTCCGGCCGCGTCGACGGCTACATTCTCGAGGGTGACGAGCTGCAGTTCTACCTCAAGAAGCTGTCTGCCAACAAGAAATAAACTGGGTGACTAGCACATAATTTACTAACTTATCATGTTTTAAAACTACGAACCACGACTCCCTTGGACTAATCAGAGCGTTGAACAATCGCGAGCCGATTGAAGCCCCGTGCCGCCGCCGCCGCCTCTCACCTGCTGTCACTGTCGCACAACTACCTTCTCATACTCACTTCGGCCCTGCTTGCAATGAGCACCACCCTACTTTCCAATGCTGCAGTGTGAGACCTTCAAGGTCCCCCCCCTCCAATGAAACTAAGGTGGTAGTGTGACGGCTTATTGTTTTAGCCTGTGTGTACTATCAGCACGTAGGATTCCAGAAGGCCAGAGTCCAAGCGTTCACTCTGCACCAACATTCTAAAGATGTGTAACATGAACGCATATGCTACGGCATCCTGAAATGCTTCCAAGTCATCCATAACTGGCTCTGATATGCCCATTTTCGCGTAACTGGGCGAGTCGGGCGTGAGGCCAACTTGAGCTCATACTGGGCGAGCGGGCCCATTGGTATCAAAGAGGTGAAGTGTCCAGACTTGTTAAGGAATGTAACAAATTGTCTGACTTGTGTTTTGCCCTTCGCGTTCTCGATCGAATGACGTGGCTGACCTCGGCCTTCTTACCCGCATACGATTCATCAATATGGTCAGGCTTCGAGAGCATCTGATATCCTTCGCTGTGTGAATCTAGGTGTTATGTTATATATGAGCAAGAGATCTGCGTGAAGCAGTAACAAATTCCCTTCTTAGAACCGAGTCTGATGTTGAGCTTGAGCGACATCCTCTCATGGTTTTGGATTCTTTAAAACACTTTCTCGCGCATCCATACTGCACAGACTAAATCGCCTGAGACATGGCCGGCGATGTTTCAAAAGCCTGACAGCATGGTCAACATGCAAAGGGTGCTGCTGCTATTGTGTCAGAATGTCAGTCTTAGTGCGAGCGATAGGAGCATCCGCGGCGGATCCAAAATGCACCAAATGAAGCGGCAAAAGACACTTGAGCAATTTACAGGGTCGCACGTCTGCAAAACTAGAATTTCTGATACACAGAGGCAAAGATGATGGCTGAACTATCTGTCAAGGTGGGAGGCATCCCACGTGGAATGCATCTCACACTGGAAGCAGTAATTCAGCAGCATATATAGAGACCGTTTTTTTCGGTTCGAGTTGGTAAATAATTCAGAAGGAAAGCGGCGAGGATTCGAAAGCGATAAAAGTCGCGCTTTGTTTACATGTATCACGTGGTGGTGGTACCTGGGTCGCGTAATGTTAGCTGCCCTGCCAGAACTTCACAAGCCTTTATCTGACAGCATACCGCATCAACTTTTAAAGCGCACGAAGGCAGCTTCTTGCTCATAGAGTGCCTGATCGTCAGATCTATCCCCGGTAGGCGACGCTTGTCTTCAATTGGCGCGGCGTACAGAGGCGCCACTTTTATGGAATTGATAGTGGTGCCGCATTTTATCACCTGCTTTGAAATGCTTCAGCAGATCCTCATATGGGCCCCAGCGCTCCTCGAAGTCGCTGGAAACATGCACTCCTGTCACATAGAAGACGGACAAAGTCCAGCTCAGCGCTTGCAAGACAATGCTCTGCCAGCTTAACAGAGCCCACTCCAGAAGGCGAGACGTTGGAGAGTTCCAACCCGAAAGAATCCAGCCGATGATACGAGCGATGATGTTGTGCGAACGGTTAGCCCAGTCGCGTAGGTAGAAAAGCCAGTACACAAAGACGAAGCCGATGGCATGAATGATTATTTCGAAGACGGAGCGGAACCCGAGCTCATTGGGCCCGTCTTTGGTAGCGGTCTGGGGTTTTTGGTCCTGTTCAGAAAGCATGGGAATTGGGGATTTGGTCGGTAGTAAAGTGGCGAAAGAGCCGAAAACTTGCTCTAATATATAGTGATGGCCCAAAGTAGTAGGCGACGGCGGTGCGAATGCGCGTGATCCTTAAAGGTCCCTTTAGGGGTATGAACCGTTGGGCGTAGGAAGAAGTAAAATTTGGCAGGCGGCTTGGCACCAGAGCTAATGATAGACACATATATTAAGTTGGTTCATGCACGGCAAGTGAACACATGGAATAGAGACAGCCACTACTCCGGCCGGTTAACTGCTACTTTTCAGATAGCTGGCAGAGGGCTACGGCAAACTGGACACTGCAGCTTCGACTCCATCCACTGTTCTAAACATTCAGTGTGAAATACGTGTCGACATGGAGTAATCATATATTTCTGACGCTCACCTTCCAACGCTGGTGTGACTGGCCCGCCACGATGTATAGGCAGCGTCACAGTTTCCATACAAATTGCACATGATACCATGCGGCAGTAACTTTGCAAGCTTTGGCTAAACTCCAATTCGGCTGGGTCCCGGCCAGATGCTCTAGGCGTTGTCAGAGTTGTGTCTTGTTGCTCGATATCATCAGTGAGCAAACGATGATAGTCATAGCCTTCCACAGTCCACGAGCGAGGCAAGAAAAATCGTGGCCCATACACTCTCTGCATGCTCAGCATAGCGACCTGGACGCACTGCCATAAGACAAGCATACTTGCCAGAAGTGGGCGGTAATGATGGCCAAACGGGTTGTTCGCTACGAGGCACACGTACAAGAATGGTATTAATCGCAAAACCGCAATAGCGCACATCATGGTCGCGTCCAATGGGACCTGCGAGCCCTTCGAGCAGCTTCGCCATATTTGAGGAGCCCAGTAAGAAAAATACAAACTGAAGACCACCGCCTCGTAGCGATAACGAGACGCGCGGCTCTGACCAAAAAGAAGCATCGACACAAACAGAGCGAAGAGCACGAGATAGAAGCGTCCGTATACGCGTCCCGAAATCTCGCGTTCTCCGACATACTCGGCCGGAGGCCGCTGTGCAATAGCCTCACCATCGCCTTCCTCGGCTGAAGCACGTTGATTCTGGTACTCACCCAAGGCGGACTCGTTGGCATTTGCGGAGTGAATTCTAGTTACGAGGTCAAGCTCAAACCACACGGTGAGTACAAACGCGAACAAGGCAACTGCCATTCCCAGCTGTGAATGATCGCCGTCAGAGCTAGTGGCTTGAGTCATGCAAGTAGCGGCATCCATGAGTGCCATAAGTGCCGCAGTCCATACGCTGAACTTTCCAGCACGTGAAGGTGAGGCCAGCTGAAGAGAAACTTTGCCCATGAGCGCGGTAAGTGCCATGTAAATGGCAAGTAACCCCAGTAAGACACGATGACGCCTTGCCAGCAAGACTTCGGTCCTCACTCCACTAGCATTTCGGCCAACTCCATTCAGTCCTGAGTCTGGAGACCACACAACAACGTCACTTATGAGCCTTGGAATGGTCGGCAGCGGCGCGCCCTCCGGAAACGCAAGTTCGTGTTCTATCGCTTCGATGTCTTCCTTGTTCAATGAATCACTAACGTCGAGGTGAGCTTGTCCATAAATTACGAATTCCGCTGACTCGAGAGCGCGAGACTTCTGCATCTCGAGGATTTGCCAGGCATCATACACATCGACTTGGTCTGGGGATGTAGTGTTTAAGAAGCGGTGCATCGCTAGACGAGCATCTTCGCTCCGGATGAGGTAGGGAAGTGCTGCGGGCCCCTGAAATTTGAGGCTAGCAGTGCTGACAATGAATTTGCCGGAGTTCAAGTATACGCCCCTGATCGCGAGGTCAGTCAGCGGTAGAGGGCCATTGTTTGTCGAATCATCGGGCACGAATGAGACCGCCCCTGACAGAATGCGAGCTGTTCCTGTTTCGAACCCGGTTATGCTTTCGAGCTGCAGCGCTAGAGAGCCGCGCACCGTGTCTGGTACAGTCTCCCACTTGGGGGGCTCCTCGTTTTTGAATATTGGCAGTGGCAGCTCAATTCCCTGCAAGGATGCACTAAATGTGATTTCGCCCATCAACTCTGCATTTGGGTGTAGGTAGATGCTCGCATTTTGCGAATTAGACGTGTTCCGCCACAGCTCTTCGATCGCATTCCCTAGTTGGGCAGGATGGAGCTGTTGTCGATAGTCTGCACTATACTCTTTGATATTCGTGAAATTGAGTGTACTCAGCGCCATCCCTTGCTCGTCGAAGTCCGCTACGGTCACATTAGCTAGCGTGTCGAGCTCTGAGCGCACGATGCCAAGGTACTTTGCCACAGCCTTGAGCTGTTCATTAGATAACGAGGGTGGACCTGCGAGCTGAAACAGAAGGAATATCACAACGTAGGTTAGTACCCGTGAAGCGTTATCCATCGCTACAGACGAGTGCACTTGCCATTAAAACAAGGCTGTCCAGTGCTCAATGTTAGGGTATGGCAAACCGCACGCACCGACTGGTCTGCCTAAGCAGGGTGCGTTGGCTAGTTGGCAAACATAAGTGGGGGGCGCGCGAGGAGCGAAAAACCTTAAGGCAATGTTTTCTGCTTTTATGCATCTAAGCGGAACACAAAAGAGCATGGTCTACGTGATGTTTTGAAATGGGTCCCCTTGACATCACTTCCAACTTTTTGAGACTTAATGTGGCTACGATTCACGTTTCAGAGACGGGCTGAATATGCGTAAGTGAAACGACAAACCCCGAAGGATCTAGCTACTCGCGACCAACCGTAGAACGAGTATAACGAGCTTTGCTGCTCAGCGGCTGTATTGAGTATATATGCGTGCGAGCTTAGCATGAAAATCATAGCATGTGGCATCGGGAAAGTACGTATGTGTTTGCCAATATCGGTGAGGCTGGAAACGGTGATGCGCCGCAGCTGTCCAAATGCGCGCGTGTGTAAAAAAAAGGCACACTCTACGCGCTGCCCTCACTAGGGTCATGAAAAACAGATTAGTTACCTGTTCCTGAGGCTCTAGATCTGCCAGCACAGTTCATTACAGCTGTTGTTATTTTGCCGCACGGTGTGTTTGCTACTCGCGCTCTTTAGCACGGAGAAAGAAGAAGAGGGAGTGCAATAAAAGTCATGCTGTACATAATAGATTTTCAGCTACAGCCCTGTTAGCTTTTAAAGATGATTTTTCACCGCGCTGGAGGCAGTACTTCTCACAAAAACGAACGGCACTAAACCTACGCCTTATCATATGCCATGAGGCGATTTATCAGAAAACCTAAACCACACGCTAGCGAAAGACTGCCAAAACGGCAGTGCCTAATCTTGATGACTTCCCATCCCCACTGCAGCCACAAATGTTCGAGAATCTGACACCGACCAGTATTATCATATACGCGGTGCTATTTCTGGCCTCGAAATGGCTCGTGCCAAAGCTTGTGCAGCAACCCAGCGTCAATAAGGCGGTACGGGTGATCGATCGGAACCTCGACTACGTCGACTCGGAAGGCTCTGAGTTCGACTATCAAAAGGCAGAGCCGAAGAAGTACCGCCCATTCAAGAGCGTGTACTACGTGACGATGGGTTTGTCGCGCGTGAACCAGAACGACTGGCTGAGCTTGGAGAGGACCTACGACCGGGCCACGAAATACCGCAAGGAGACGGCGGCGTCCCAGCCTGATGAGACGTGTCTTATTGCCAAGGAGGCGGACACGAGCAAAAAGATTGCGCTAGCTACGGAAAAGGCGGTCGAGGAGCTCTACGACGAGGTGATCTCGTTCATGCTGGCCAAATATCCTATGTACTTTGTCGCGGCGGGGAAGACAGTCACGAATCTGATCAAAAACACAGAGATGCCGCGCCGCGCTAAGAAGAGGGACCGCGATGTGACAGCGCGAGACTTGCTGAGGCTGCTTTGCGAGAATGTGGAGGAGGACTTTTTGTTGCTGCAGTTTGATCCTGAGAGCAGCGAGTACGTGCTGCGTGCCGCCACCGGCATCGGCGCTAACGGCTTTCGAAGTAGCGAGAAGATGGGACGTAAGCTCACGGACATCCACGAGCCCGTGCCGCAGTACATTGCGCGGCTACAGTTCAGCATGAACAAGAGCTTCCACCGCATTCCTGCGGGCGAGTACCTGCAGCGATTGACTTGGGGTGTGCAGGTCGGCGGCGATGAAGACAGTGTGTTTAGGCCGAGTGGAAACCATCTTGGTTCCGAAGAGAAGGTGGACGAGGTGCTGAAGCGCAAGGACCTTGACTTCACTAAGGACGTGTTCTTGCGGGTCGAGCGCCAGGTCCTCTCGCGCCTCAAGGATTCACAGTTCATCGTGCTCTCCGTACGCACCCTCATGTACCCCGTGGCAGAAATCAAGCAGGAGGGCCTGGCCCGCGAGATGGCGCGCGCAATTCGTGCTTGGCCTGAGGACACTGGCCATTATAAGGGCCGACCGCGGTGGGGACCCGCTGTGCTCGAGTTTCTCGATGAGGGTGAAGCACCAAACTAAAAAGGCAGGCATTAGTAGCCCAGAGTGTACATGGTGCGCCGCTGTCTTGGCAGCTGTCTTGGCAGTGGGCCAAGATGTAGTGCACGACCAGACAGCCAGATAAAACAGGTTGTACATATGATAAAATACTTTTGAATCACTCAACAGCTCCAAAAAAGCCACGCATGACAGCGATGTGCTCGCCTGAGCACGGCCATGTCTCTATAAAATACTTTCGGCCAGCTCAGCCGACCAAGGGCCGCACCTCTACGGCGCTAACCAGAGAAGAGCTATGATTTTGCGTACTTCCGCTTGTATTGCGCGGGCGTCTCAATGGTGGCCCCGTCTTGGAAGATGCCTAACCGCCGTCTGCGCGCCGCATTTTCCAAAGTCTTGAAGACGACCTGGAGCCCATTGAACTCGGCGCCTGTCTTGCCCTCGTACACAGTGGCCCATCCGCGCCGCAGCATCTCTTTGCTCACATTGCGTCTGCCGTTCCACTTCCACACACGCGCCTCGCCTACTAGGCGCTGGTACTGGTCCTTGGCCAGCGGCACCACGCGCACGCGCCGCCCAAGCAGGTAGCTGCGCAGCCAGGCAAGCGACTCGGCGCTGTATTCCTGCGCGGGCTTGCCGAAGTGCGCGGCTTCGGGCGCATCCACGCCGTTCAACCGCACATGGATTGTCACGTCGCTGAGGCCGCGCTCGTTGACTGGCGGCACCTTGCGCAGCCACCCCCAGCCGGCCAGATATCCTCCAGGCGTGTGATAGATGCGGAAGTTGTCTGCGTCGCCAACACTCACGACCTTGCCAAGTAGCGTGCGGCGCTTCAGCCAGCGGTCGGGCACGGTCGACGCTGTGGGAATGCGCCGCAGGTACTTGCGCCACAAATAGAAGCCGCCAAGCACACCTCCGCAGATGGCGGTGTTCACCGCTAGCGACTTCAGCGTGACCGGCGGCGGGTCTTCCGGCGCGCGAGGCATCTAGCAGACTCTCGTTCTCGGGTGCACGACGCGCTTACAACGCACCACCACCCCACCACCCAACCAAAATAAACAAGCACAAGGATATTATTAGCGCGCCCACCCTCGACGGTGTTACGCCGCGGAGCCGCCACGCACTGCGATTGTACGCGTCAAAATAGCCATGCATGCAGAGGCGGCGCTCGAAGAATAACAATTGTGAAGACGACGAGAGGTTGGTCGAGTGGGGACGGGAAAATGCTTTTGTGAGTACATGTGCTGCGGCAAGGTGCTAGCAATTCCAGCACTATTTGCCCCTCGTTCCTAAACCGGCGTGCGACGCCTACATGCGGCGTGTTATTCGGTCAGTGTTTCTCACGCGTGAAGCAACCGCACTTTTACGAGAACCATGTGAACTCTCTAGCATGCATGCAGATTACTAAGTAGCATGGCTAAATTGATGTAGCGCCTTTTCCTGCACCCCGCATTATCTAGATAGGTGGGGGTCGTGGGACTGCGCAGACATTGGCGTTTAGTATGCTGCGTGGGAGTCTTAGGGAGTATCTCCATCCCAAGAATCTCGGTAAAGATATCCGCGAGGACTGGAAGCGCCGCCTTCCCTTGTATGTCTCGGACTGGACCGACGCTTGGAACTACCGCGTAATACCATCAGTCGTTTATCTGTTTTTCGCCAACATTCTGCCGGCAATCGCATTTGCGCAGGACATGTTCGACCGCACAGAGGGCGCATACGGTGTCAACGAGGTCCTTATGGGAAGCGCCCTGGGGGGAATAGTTTTCGGCATTTTTGCGGGCCAGCCTCTATGCATTGTGGGCGTCACCGGGCCCATTACCATCTTCACATACACAGTGTTTGAGATCATTGTGCCGAAGCACGTTAATTTCTTTGCGTTTATGTGCTGGGTTAACATCTGGGCGTTTATAATGCATGTGCTTATCGCCGTTTGCAACGGCGTGCGCCTCATGAAGTACATCACGCAGTTCAGCGCCGACATTTTCGGGTGCTTCATCAATATCATCTACGTCGAGAAGGGCATCCAGATCCTGATCAGGCAGTTCAATGTCGCGCAATCGGGTTCTGGCACGGAGCTCGCGGCTTCTTACTTTCAAATCGTTACCGCTCTATGCATACTCATATTTGGCGTGACGTTTGTTATGATTGTAGGGGACCCGCAGGGGTTCTGGGGCACACCCTTTCTCCGCAAGTTTGTGGCCGACTATAGCCTGCCCTTGATTGTCGTATTCTTCACGGGATTCACCTTCTTCCCGGGCCGCATCAGTGACCTTAAAGACAATGTGCAGAGGCTCCCCACGTCAAAGGCGTACTATCCGTCGCCAAACGCCACGGGGTACGGCCGAGAGCATGGCTGGTTCATCCACTTCTGGAACATCCCCGTGGGCTACGTATTTCTGGCCATCCCTTTCGCCATCCTACTCACCCTGCTGTTCTACTTCGACCACAATATATCCTCCATCATGGCGCAGGGCTCGCAGTACCACTTCACAAAGCCCTCCAGCTTCCACTGGGACTTTGTGCTGCTTGGATTAACGACTCTTGTAGCCGGCTTCTTGGGGATCCCGGCACCAAATGGGTTGATCCCTCAAGCGCCGCTGCATGTGCAGAGCTTGACAACAAGTCAACGGGATCCTAATACAGGTGCTCTCTATGTTGTCGACCAGCGGCTCACCAACACCTTGCAAGGACTAGCCACAGTGGGTCTGATGTCGGGGCCATTGCTAAAAGTACTGCACTTAGTGCCGCAAGGTGTGCTGGCAGGGCTTTTCTTCATGATGGGCGTACCCGGACTTCTGGGCAACGAACTCATCAGGCGACTAGAGCTTATAATCACAGACCCCAGCAAGCGCGATCCTAATGAGCCGCTCAATAAGCTCAAAAAAACATCGCTGTTCTTATTTCTTGTCTTGAGCGCCATTGGCGTGGCGGGAGAAGTAGCAATTACTCAAACTATTGCAGCCATTGGTTTCCCAGGTGTCCTATTTGCGTTCATGCTTGTTGGCGCTCTGCTTCCCAAAGTCTGGAACAAGAGCGAACTGGATCTGTTGGATAGTCCAGCCGCCAGCGACTACATCATGAGCACACTGGACCATAAATTGAGGCGAAATAACCAATCAGGCTCTGGCGATCAATCTTCCGAAGTCAGCGATACAAACGAAGACTCAAACATGTGGACCCGAAACAAAGACAAAAGCGAAAACGGGAGCGAATAATCAATCTGCGGATAATCAATCTGTAAATAAGAAAGTTAAGGTGCAATAACACTAATTTTGTTCCGCGAAAAGGGCATCTGCGCGACCAATAGACGGGCTCCGCGAAGGAAATCAGGCTTAAGGGTCTTAACCTAGTACCAAGCTGTGGCGCCAGTACGAAGCGTAGTCACGAAGGGACGCACCAAACATGCGTTCAAAAAGCCCAGTCCCATACCAAGTGCTCTCAATGACAATCGGCGCGCATTCATGAGATAATTAAAAACTAGTAGACTTCGCCCTCAGCGGGCTGCGCAAGCTTGCGATTAGCTGGAGACGACATTTCGCGCCGCACCTCAAGGAGTACGCGCTCCATCGTCGTCTGCGGCTTCCATTCCGCAAGCACCGGCAGCTTGGCCGTGATGAGGTTGCCATGCTCGTCCACAGAGGGTAGATTTACCTTTGTGATGAATTTGATGGTTGGGGGCCGCTGCGGATACTCTGGGCCGGCCTCGAGCGTCACGCTGTAGATGCGGTTCTCGTATGCAGAATGTGGGGGGCCCAGAATCGTGCCGTTCCAGTGAGTCATTGAAATGTCGTCGCTATCAGCTAGTCCAATTGAGCAGGCCTCGCTGCCCATGCCCTTTTCTCCATTCTCCAGCTCCTCAAGAAGCCGGAAGTTGCGAGGAACCTCAACTGACATGTGTGGTGTGGATGTGAGCTCAGGTCGCGGCGTTTGTGGTGTGTCATATGTCATATAAGGCGACGACACGCCTGCATCGAGCCCGAACCCCAACCCAGAATTTCCTGCCTCGCCTAGAGTAGACGCTCTACTTGGCCCCGAAACATGCAGCTCAGCTTCGACAACGCACAAGAAAGAGGCCAGATTACATCCAGGATGACAATTGATGCGTGCGCAAATCCTAATGCGGCAACGAAACCAATTTCGGCCCGTCAAATGAGATCATACCTCGTTCAAACCAAATCTCACGAGCAACAAGGCTTGCTTCAGGACTCAAGAACAGGACCTATGTGGCCCAATTTGCGCGGAGTAGAACATACACAGATACGCGTGAATTAGAACTAAGAAGCAGCAGGACGCCGCGACTTGGGTCAAGAGTTGGGCAAGGGCGACGAGTCTATGGCCCCCCAGGCATGCAAAACCACCTTTAGAAAAATCGTGGCTGCAAAATAGATGCGCACGAACCACCTAGACTCGCATTCGGATCTTACGGGTCTGGAGTCGCTGCTATGTGGGGCTAGCGCAGGCCTGCTGACCCGCTTTTTTGTAGCGCCGCTTGATCTCGTCAAGATCCGCATGCAGCTGCGGCAGCACTCTGGACTTGTGGAAACAGTCGCGTCAATTGCCAAAAAGGAGGGCGTCCGAGCATTTTGGAAGGGCAACGCCCCAGCAGAGGGGCTTTACGTGGCGTACAGCGCTGTTCAATTCTCAGTGTTGCAGGAGGTCAACCACAGGCTTGGTGACTTCGGGACTGAACAAACACGACAGCTTATTGCGGGCGGCATTGCTGGCTCAACTGCCACTCTAATAAGCTATCCTCTAGATTTCTTGCGCACCCGTGTTGCCGCAAATACGTCTGAACGCTCGACTCTGTTGCCTACTATTCGCAACACATGGCGGCAGGAAGGCATTCGCGGTTTTTTCCATGGCGCAACAGCAACCGTCGCATCAGTCTTTCCATACATGGCGCTTTTCTTCGGGACCTACAGCTACCTACGCGATGAGAATTGTGTGAAGATGCCAAGCTGGCTGCCTCCTGTCTTCACAGCGTCATCGATTGCGTCCGTAGCATCAAAAGCAACAGTCTACCCACTAGACACCATTCGGAAGCGCGTACAAGTGCATGGCCTGTTCACAGCGAGTGAGACTTCCACGGCCGGTTACGGGCAACGCTACTCGCACAACTTTATCAAATGTGGCACGCAGATCGTTGCACGTGAGGGTGTGCGTGGTCTCTACCATGGGCTCGGGGTCTCTCTGCTTAAGTCATGGCCGGGCTCGGTGCTCTCTATTTTGTTTTTCGAGAGCACTCTCAAGGTAATGCGCGGCGTCGAAGAGTCTGTCACCCTGCCTCAATAATCCCTCTACTGTACATAAAAATCGCTTGCATGGATGTAGCGCTCCTAATTTCCCACTTGCTGCTACCCTAGATCTGGACAAAATTAATCCGAGCAATATGTGGCGTTCCGGGACCTGGAACCGTGCAGCTCGTGACGTGATTCGATCGTATTTTCGCCGTTCTCGCTTTTTGCGGCAGTGAGATTAGGGTTTCGGATGACTCTAGATGGCTACTTGCACATAATGATAAAAGATAAAACAGTGAAAATATTGGTGTTTCTCAAAAAAAAAAGGTATGCTGTTCGTGTAGACCGCAGAGTATGTCTATTGCCCTACCCGTGTATATCCCAGCGCCGACCTTCACACCAGGGTCTACTATCGCCGGGCGCCTAGTATCTAAGGGGGCCGTGCATCTTTTGCATAATAGAAATACGGCACTGAGCCTCTATGAAGCAGACAAGACTGGCGCAGTCAGGATCGTACAGGAGTTTCTTACGAAGGGAACCACGAGTATTCACTTAGTTCCTGCCAAAAACGAGGAACATCTAGATGCCTTTGTGCTGGTTGGTGATTTAGTTGATTGGTACTCCATTCAAGAAAAAGGCATGGATGCGATTCATGACTTCGTTTTTATAGAGTCCCGGGAGCAGTTGATGCGTTATTGCCGCACTGTTCCATATATTATTGCTCGCCTTGACGCGAACTCACAGGAACTGGTTGAGACACGGCGGTTTTACTTTGCCGAGGACCGGTCGCCTACTATCCTGACTCACTCTTTGCCTGGCGGTACGGAAATTTGTGTTGTTGGGACTTCGAATGGGCTAATAGGAGTCTTGAGTCTTAGTTCTGACCAACATGAGGGCTACTACAAGGTCCGCGGTTGCCAAAACACAACATACAAGTACGCCAGTCTCTCCAATGATTACATCGTGGTGCAGGTGTCCCTCAATAATGATTGTTGCCTTTATTTTTTACGCTTGGAAGCTCCTGGCTCTCTAGTTCTAGTGAGCACCTACAAGCCCGAGCAAATGCCATTAGGTGTAGGACCTGTTCCTCGGTCAGAAGCCAGCATCGCCTGCATTTGGTTCAGTGACAAAGTCGAGTTTGTCGATCCAACATGCTGTCGTAATCCCGAGTGCGTGAAAACTGTACAGCTACCTCTCACGTTGGGCAGCGTGCGTCATGCTCCTCAACTGTCTGAGCCGGGGGTAGAAACGTTTTTGACCTCCTCGCATGTTGCTCGAGTTAGCAGCATTGGCGAGCTAGAGATCGTTGAGGCGCCTGTGACTGGAGCACAAATAGGTGGCGGAAGCCTCTACTTTAATGATAGCGACCTGGTGCAGCTGAGAAAGTTTGCAGATATGTCTAGTCAGGGATGGACGGTCCATTCCAGTGGAGAAAAAGCAAAGCACGAATTCTCCTTCGCATACGATTTCGCCACAATAAGCAGCCGTGGCTGTGAGTCGTCAAAAAGGGAATTCAGCTCGTGGAGTCACTGTTTCGACTCAACGCTCGGTTCTTCCTTCCTCACAACTAAGAGTTCCGCTACTTATGCGGTGTGCCGCACATCTGGCCGATGCACAGACAAGATTGAGGATGTTGTGCAGCTCTGGCTTCATGACAACAACATCATTGCTTCGACTGAGGTCGAAACGATGGCATTTCGCTACAACGGCACTCCGCGACTCGTCCTTACATCGCGGCCTCTATACAGCGCGATGGATACAGCAAGAACGTTTGCTTTCAAAGACGGGACTCAGGTCACTGGTACCCACATCAATTCAATCTATAGTGGCAGACCTTGCGCAATTCCTGCATGTTGTATGCCAGTCGCTGATGCTACGTGTGTCGACAAAAATCATGTCGTGATAGCATCAGACTTCAGTACATTTGACATTTATGACGGAAATGTTGTGGCTAGAAAGGACTTCAGCGAACCAGTAATGAAAGTTATAGCCGCAGGCGGCATAATAGCCACAATGACACTTCAACAACTGCATGTCGAGCACGAGCAACACTGTCACACGCTGACTTTCGAAGATCGGCTGAGTGACGTTGTTGTTACAAATGGTTGCGTTGTCTCATCAACATTTGGTGGTGCATTATATGTTGATTCAGAGCCACTAGCAGAAGTGAACGTTGACTGTGTGCCTGTGAGGTTGATAGTCGCCGGGCACAAGGTGCTCGCCGTCACCGAAATTGACGCGGTAATCATAGACACGGAGACGCTAAGTGCTCGTTCTGCAGTAGCTTTGAGCGGTGTACAAGGCGGGTTTGCTTGGGACAACGAGAGTTTTGCTGTATTAAAAAATGGTAACATGTGGGTCTGTGATCTCAATGCAATTGGGCTCAGTCGGCAAAGAACGTCGCGAATGTTTATCGGGCCTATCAAAGCAGATGCAAACTCCGCCCCGGAGTGGTCGTGGGGCGAAAAGCTGGCTTGCATTAATGCTATCAATTCTGTTCGTTTTGATCATGAGGTCACGGACGTATGCCCTGTACATCCCCTTCAGCAGCGACATCTCCACAAGCTCTGCGGCCTTGTCACAGCGATTGAGCCGAGGGCCTATATCAGCTCTTTTGAGACACTTTACCTATGGGCAGACTTCAAGGACTTTGAATTGTTCAAGCGCCTCATGAATGTACAAAAGCGGTTGGAAACCCGTGAGCACACGTTTGGTGGACATGATAAACCAAAGTGGCTCGAATGGAGGGGGTTCGTCGATGGCGAACTACTTGCTGTGGCGCTTCGGAACCCCAACCTAGATTGGTTGTTTGGTCAGGAGGGTGTAAACGCTGATGCGCTGCGAGCCACCTTCGAGCAAGTCAGTTTTTGAATGCCGTTCAAAGCTGGGTTGTCTTACGTTACAAAATGTAGACGAGATTAGAAATATGATACCGAGGCCGGCAACCTTTTGTTTGTAGCTTGAGTTTTTTACTGCTCATAAAGTCCACCTTTCGCCCAAATCCTGAAATACATTGTAGTTTTCAAACTCCAGGCCGGGCTCCTTATCACGCTTGCGGTGGTACTCTGTCGCATACAAGGTTTCGTAAGAATGTGACAGAAAATGGTCGAGCTGGTAGCTCGGTTTTCGGAAAGGCTGGCTGAATATCTTCGCGATTGCCGCCACGTTAGGATGATAGTGGGCTGTCAAGGTTTGGAACTCCCACAAACTCGACTCTAAAGCATGCGTTACTAAAGGGTCCTTCTCATTGTTGTCGAATGGGTCGTCGCCCCCCACAACATCAGCATTTGCCCGATGAATCATAACCATACACGTCGGATGGCGTTTCAGCTGGTTGTAAACAAACGGGATGACAGCAACGATAGCACCAGGCGGAGCAAAAAGACAGAGCCTGGCAAGGCGCTTTATGATTGATGCTGGGATGGAAGCTGGAAGATGTGTGCTGGTGAGGAAAAGGTCAACCAGACGCAGAAAACGAGCACGATGAGAAGAAACAAGAATTGAGCCGTCTTCGAGAAGCTCGTAGAGTTTCGTGAAAAAGTTGGGGTAATCAAGCTGATGATGTTGGATCAACACGAAAAGCGCGTTCAGAGAAAGCAATGAAATGGCGCCGCCATGATCATAGGTGTCTACCAAAAAATCCATCAAAAGTTGTGGCTTAGCAAAATTCGGTATCACGCGTGCGTGCATGACGGTAAGCACTCCTCTGAGATCAGTCTGTGTGAGCTGTGGCTGCCTCAGGACATTGATCCATGCCGCTTGGAAGGCCTCACGGTACTTCAAGGCAGATTGTTTTTGCTTGAAGGGAAACACGGACTTGGATGTATAGAAGTGAGTCAGGTCGTTGTCCTCTGCGATTACTTTTTCAAGAGAACACAGAAGCGGGATGAGCCGCTGCGAGTCTGACACATGGGGGACCGCTTGATAGAGGTGAAACCGGAGGTCATCATATTCTGAAAGCACAGGCTGGAGTTCCTCAAGCGCAGCAGGGACTTCGACCGCCACCCCAATGAGTTTAGCCACTGAATCCTGGATACTGAGCTTCTGGTACTTGCCCTGGATAAGCAATATTTTCAGCGCTACAGAAACGCACACTGTGGGATAAAGTTTCAAATAATTCAGGTCAACATTGAGCAGCTCTTCAAGCTGCTGCGAGAGCCACCTACTAACTTTGGCCTCTTTCTTATCAGTCTTGGGGCTGAGGGCTCCTTGTTTCGCTAGGCGACCGAATGCTTGCACTAAGCCTGCCGAAACCTCGTAAAAGATCTCAGGGTTGCCAGAGCTTGCGAGCTTTTCAAGCCAGATGGCCAGCTCGTCATAATTGCTCACCGAAGAGACAATCCTGTCAACGTCCATAGGCAGCCTGTTCGGGATGGCTGAAATTTCTGGATCACCTAATATTTTTTTCTGCAGAAGCTGGCGAGGTTAGGTAAAAATAGGAGGAGAGACTGTGTTGGTGTAGTAGTAGGAATATCAACCTAATCGGGATGACCACGGCCACAGCTCATGGGCGAGCTGCAACCATTAAAATAAATAACAATTAAATAACAATGATGTATGACGAGAATGAGAAGTCCTACGGCCATCTTTTGGCTGAAGACTGAAACGTCTCGACAATTTGATCTCCCAGCGTCGAATTTTCCAGATAGCCATTTGTCGAGCCTCTGGTGGTAAGTTACTGGGGGGAGCGGGATGGTATTCTATATACAAATCAGTTAAGCCAGAGCCATCCCTCTCTTGACAACTGTTTCCAAACCTCGAACCCAGCCTTTCTGTTCACTTTTGGATACGAACAATAAAACACGGCCCTTAGTGCCTAGCCTACCCGTGCGACCAGCGCGATGGAGAAGATCTGCGGCAGAGAAGGGCATGTCGTACAGAATGATATTCTTGATGCGGTGGAAGTCTACGCCCCTAGCCACCAGATCAGTGGCTACCAAAACTTTCAACTTCTCGCCGTTGTTTTGCTCGACTGACTTCGGCGGCTCTAAAAAGTCCTGCAATTGTGTGCGGCGTTCTGCCGGTGACCCGGCTAGACTCAATGCATTGAAGCCAGACTCGTTAAGCATGTCTACCAGACGATCAACGTCACGCTTCAGATTCACAAAGACAACCACGCGCTTCGTGTTCCCCTCCTCGGCGTTATCGTGATATATCGAATAGAGGGCCTGCTGTAGGGCGAGCTCCTTTTTGTTCAAGTAGGGCTTGCGCCACACCTCAATCACGCGAAAGTCGATATGGCGCGGGAAGCGGTGTATGGATGGCGTGACCAGTCTGTTTGTTTGGGGATATCGGGCGCGCAACACCTTATCGAAAAAGCTAGGAATAGTAGCAGTGACAAATACGAGGTCGTCTAGCTCTGCGCAGCTACCAATGACTCCATTTGTAGAGTCGATGAAGGACCTGTTCATGAGCGAGTCGGCTTCGTCGACGATTACCGTACGACACTGCTGCAGCGCCCGATCAGAGAGAGCCTTGTAGCTCGCGCCAAACTTCAAGAACTTGTCCGGTGTTCCTACGGCGATATCGATACCCTGCTTCACTTGGCGCGCCAACGCTGCCGTGGGGTTGTCGAGGCCAGCAAACTGGGCCATGCGGAGTGAGGGAGCAATCTTTTTGATCGCATCACAAACCTGCTGAACCAGCTCGAGCGTTGGAACGAGAACAATGCTTCTTATGCAAGGAGGAGTGGCCCCGGCGTCTGCGTTCTCCAGTAAGTTGGAAAGAAGGGGCGCTAGATAGGCCAGAGTCTTGCCAGATCCAGTCTCCGCTGCAATGAGCCATGAGCTGAACTCTGCGGCCTTTGTTTTCCGCAAGGCCTTTATGGCGACTTTTTGAACTGGGGTCGGGGGCATATCCGGTGACTTCAGAAGCTTGTGCGCGATGTTTTGGCGCAGCTCTGGGTGGATGCGCAGCTGCGAGAATTGCGTTACTTTCTCCAGAACATTGAGATGAGACTTGCGCTCGTTGACTGACACGCCTCTCAAATGCGAGAACGATCCCATGTCAAGCGTGGAGACCGGCCCCACTTTGCGCTTGTCTTCTTTTGGTTTTGCGACAAGCGTCTTACCCCGTCCGGCCTTGGAGACCGAGCCCGAAAGCCGTGAGAAGCATCTTCTGCACTCACGGAGCATTCAGTGGTCCAAGTACAAAGAAAAAAGAGCGAAATTTCACGCCGTGGGTTGTTTTGAGTGCATTGTCATGTGATCGCATCAAGGTGGAGAACGAAGACACTCGCGTCCGCTGTTCATAGTGGCGATGGCTGAACGCATGCAATCAGGCCTCGCTCACTAGATTTATACTCTATTCAAAGTAAGCCACCTGGAAAAGAGTCCTGTAACCCCCCTCTGGCGTGGTGCACTACAGTCCAAACACGGCTTTCCAGTTGCCGTGCTCGTAGGGTGTTTCTTGCTTAGTAGTAGCAGTAGCAGTTGTGGCTCTCGAGAACAGTAGTTGCAACCAACCTCGCAGAGCCAAATGTCAGTTGTAAAGCAGGTGGCCAAGTTGAAGGTTTCGCCAGCCCAGCAGGAGGCACTCGATCGGCTCGATCAGGCTGAGGCACAGCTCAAGTCAACAGATGGAGCCGACGCGTCTCACCGTCTCGCTAAGCTCGAGGCACTGACAGACTTGGACCGCTACGATGCTGTTCTGCGGTTTGCCCAGCCTGAGGAGTACACGGGTGAGACATCCTGCTATGCTTATGCTTTGTACCGCACAGGCAGGATCGACAAGCTGCGCCAAATAGTCGAGCAGAAGCCGGACTCCCTCGCTGCCCTGTTGGCTCTTTCTCAGGCTGAATTCAAAGCTGGAAACCTCAGGGCCGCTCGCAGTCTGCTCGCAACGGCGTCTAATCGGATCGCCGCTGAAGACGAGGGCGATCTTGCCGTGAATCTGAGCGCCGTGGACGCCCTGGCAGGCGTGCTGCCGCGCCACGCTTCGCAGACTTTTGACGAGCTGTTCAACCAGGCTTACGCGCTTCTCACAAAGGGGCTCAGTCACGATGCGCTTCGCGTGTTGCATGAGGCCAATGCGCTAGCTGAGGAAGAAGATGATAGACATTCCACAACCGTGCAAGCTGCCTACGCGCACCAGCTTCTCGGAAACACAGCAGAGGCAACAAGCCTGCTGAAATCGGTCGACGGTGCCTCTACTGCTACCCAGATTGTTATCGATAACAATTTGGTTTCCGCCGAGCTGCCTGCCGACGCAAGTGTCGAAGCTATTCATGTGGCTCTGAAGCAGTTCGATGTAGTGAACTCTCCTTCACACTTCTTGCAGCTGAACTCAAACCAGCGTCAAACAGTGGCGCGAAACCGCTTGAAGCTGCTCTCGCGAGCAGGGCTGTCGCTGGCGAACCGCGCGCGCAAGCACCGCAAGGAGTTTCCCAACGACCTGGAGCCCAGCGTACTGGCGCTGAACCAGTCCAAAACTCTAAGACAGCTGCGCAAGCTGGCACATGCCGGCGACGAAGTGGCACGCCTCGCGCTTGCCGCTAAAGGAGCCGAGCCTGCTACTTTGCCTGCGCTAGTGTACGACCGCACACACGAGCTTTCTGGTTATGCGCAGTCAGCCAAGTTGAACGAGGGAGATTTCGACCAGCTGGCACTCGCTGCGCTGGTTGCCGAAATTGACGCTGAAAAGGGCGCCGCATACTTCCGCAGCCTGAGCGATCCGCTTTTGCGCGAGGCCGGTCTGAGCATCTGTGGGCAGGGCGTAGGACTTGTGAATGCTGTTGACTCGATTGACGCGCTTGTCGAGGGCATCGACGCTGAAAAGCTTGACGCAGCAGAGGCGCCTCTAACGTCGCTGGGCCACACAAAGCGCCCAACAGGACCGGCGCCTTCCAAGAAGCGTAGCGGCAAGCGGAAGCTACCAGCAGACTTCGACGCTAACCGCGAGCCCAACCCGGAGCGCTGGCTGGCGAAGCAGGACCGCAGCGACTACAAGCCGAAAAAGAAAAAGACAACGCAAGCAACACAGGGCGCGGCAGTGAGCGACACAGCACAACAGTCTGCGAAGTCGCAGGCAGCCAAGCCGCAGCCTACGACTGCACCGTCATCATCTGCGGCGGCCAAGGCGAAGAAAAAGAAGGGCAAGAGCAAGGGCCGAAAGTAATGGGGCTCTAAAAAGATAAACAACAACAATTAATAAATTAGGTTATTAGTTTGTTTGGGTGAAAGAAACTCTATGCATGTATTTACTCTAGGCAAACAGAGAGTCCTCCTCACGAAGGAACTCGCCTACGTCGCTCTGTCGGAAGACGACAATTGCGTTGGGCTGCGCGTGTCTTACCTCCGCTGTGGATCTCGCACTCACGCCGAACCCGAGAGGCAGATCGGCCATGGAAAGAACGATCACGCCGCTATGCTCAGGAATGTCCTCCGAAACTCGGCCAATGTGGGCCTTCAACACGTGGTTGCCGTAGAGGTACGGCATCTCTCCATTGGCCTTCACCCAGACCTTATTTACAGCTAGCGGAGCCAGCACTTGCAGCGACGTTACATGCAGCCGGAACTTCCCCGTTTTTGTGAACTTGCCCAAGCAAGTACCTAGACTGAGCAGGTTGGGCCTGGCGACGGACGTCGCAAGCTTTTCCGTCTTCTCGGAAACATAGTATACACGGTCCTTCTGGATACGCAGGCAGTACTTGTCGTCGCTGCGATTGACTAGTTGAGCGACATTTTGTCCAATGTATCCACTTAGCTTTTCAAATACAATCTTGGTCTCTTCCTCGGTCAATTGTCGCATTTTGGGATGATGAAATGTGTGTGCGTGGACTAAGGTGGACTGAAACTGAGCTCTCAAGCCTTTGAAAAATTCACGCGTGTTATGTAATTTTTCTCCCACACAACATCACCACTTCCACCACCACCGCATTCTGGACCCGAGGAGGGTTGGGTTCTCACCGCGCGAAGCCAGCGCGGGGTCGCGGAGGGGGGGAGCTATTTTTTTTTTTTTGGTGTTGATGAGCTTCTAGCTCACATGCGCGTTAAAAGTCTAGAAAATAAATATGAGCTTAGCGCTGAATTAGAGTCATGACACGTCCTCGGCCATGCGGGAAACAATGGTTGCATGCTTGCGAGAAATACTAGGACGCAATCCAGTAAGCATCTTCTTGGCGTCGTGTTCTAGCCTTGGGCGCTCTGCCATTATTTCCGCCCTAGCGTCATAAATATTCTCAAGGTCCTCAAGCTCTTCACGGCTTACCTTGCCATTGGCCAGGCGCTCGTATAGGGTGTCCAGGAAGGAGACGCCGGTGTAAGAGTCACTATCACCACTATCACCACCGCTGAGGGCATCTTGAGGTTCACTATTGCTAGGCGTGCTTGTCGACGGTGCAGTAGTTGTTGAGTGATTCACAGTACTTTGCTGTAGAGGGTATGTGGCAGCACGATTCTTTGTAGCCCAGCTTGCTCGTCGTGCCTTCGGTTCGCTGTCAGGCTCGATGGTTGACAGGCTGTCTAGAGAGGAAGTGTCAGAAGTGCTAGAGGTTCGTCGGCCGGGCGTGCGCGCAGGAGAATTATTAGCCGACAAATGGGAGTCATGGAGGTGGGTTGACGTGGCTTGAGACTTAGGCGTTTCAAAAGCGGAACTAGACGCCTTCTGAGCATACTGTTTGGGCTCCGAAGATCGCGAGTCCTGTGTTGCTGGAATTCTAGACGATTCTTGCGGGGGTGGTGAAGGACGGAACATAGATGGATGTAACGGAGATGGCTGGAGGCGGCGAGCTTGCAAGCTGTGCTGCCGTTGATCAAGCATCTTCCCGATTGAGTCGCCCAGCAAACCACGCATATATTCCAGCTGCGAGTTTGCCATGGCCAAGAACTCCTTTTGGGAGGCTATAACTATGGCCTGAGACTCTGCCTTCTCGTGCAGGCGCGCGACATCCGTTTCTGTGTTTTTGACGGCTTGAGAGATCCGCTCAGATGCCAACTGCGAAGCTTGCTGCCATGCCGCTTCTTCAGACTGCTTCACTCGCTCTGCAGTTTCTTGGGCCTGCTGCTCAAGTGTTGCCTTGAGAGACAGGTTTGTTTCCTGCAACGTACTGTTGCTGGCCTTGAGCGACTCGGCTTCGCTCTTGAGCACCTCAATTGAAGCTTGCAGTGCATTGAGAGCCTCGTCGTTTTTCTCCGAATTTTTCAAGGCTGCCACAAGGGTGCCAATTTCTTTTTGCAGCCGCGCGTTTTCGCCTCTTAAATCTGCGTTCTCGCGCTTCAGTTCGGCAGCCGCAACTTCGCTTTCCGTGTCAAGTTTTGGATCTCGGGCCATGGCTGGCTGCGCAGCCAGGAGCTTGAGGCCGGCAATTTGGGTCTGCGACTCGTTCAATTTGGCCTCTAGCACGGCGATTTCTTGCCTCTTGCGAGCCACATCATCCTCAGTTGTTTGACGCTGCTGCTCAAGCTCAGCGCAACGTTTCCAGGCTCTCTCAAGCTCGGCATCGTTTCTACGCGCTGCCTGTGCCTGAGCAGCGGCCTTCTCGTCACGCCGAACGCCCAGCTCAGATGTAAGCGCAGTGACGACTTCCTTGTGTTCCCTGCGCTCGCCTTTCAGGATTCTCGCTAGCTCGTCACTACGGTGCACTTCTTCACGCAGCTTGGCCTGCAGCTCCCACAATTCATGCTGCTGCTCACTTATTTTCTGCGAAAGCTGCTCAACAGCTGGCCGCCAGATCTCTCGGTCCGGTGGCGCATACCGATATCGTTCGGCCTTGATATCACTTTCGGACGGCAAACGATTGCTTCTCTCCGCCATGGCGGCAGTGGCACTGGTTGCCTTAGCAATGTCTGCAGCGGTGCGAGCGTTCAACCGCCGAAAGCCCGCCCCAGAGGCGCCACCTTTAGACGGCGGCGGGGTAGGGAGCGATAGGTCGACTAGGGAGTCTACGCTAGAGAGCGAGGACCAGCCGTCCTGGCTCTCGGGCGAGTGCACCATTGATCACAAAGCGCTAAACGTTTGTGTGGTTTGTTTTGGTCGAGTCTCGCTCGGAGCGCCGATGACTAAGTTTGTTTATGCTGCGCGATAGTGCGGGTGCCTGCCGCGTGACGAGGGTTTTCACATGCATTGTAAATAATCATGTGGTTCTAGCGAGCAAAGCAGGGTTGGGCTCGGACAAGTGCTTGCAAGCGCTTCAGATGGGAAGCAGACTTTAAACACAGTTGTCAACTCCAAATGAACGTCGGAAGGTACTCTTGACTAGAATTGAGCACCCTTGTGCCTGCAGATTCCTTCTCAAAAACAAGTGCAGGCAAGAAGCGTCCGATTTATATAGCTGTCTGTATGAATGCCTGTTTTGATAGTGAGGGCAAACCTTAGGCGCCAGAAGGGCGCACGCTGTTGACTAGAGATATACGGTAGTTGACCACAGCAACGACCAACGGTAGCGGGACGTGATGCGAATCCAGCCCACCGCCTCGTCATGTCTGCCATCAACAGCGGTGAAAGGTTCATGCAACGACAAGATCCATCTTTTTTTTTGTAGTTTGGCCAATAAATAAATAATTAATGCAGTGAGAAGAGTGCCGTCTTATTTTCGACGCCGCGAAGGCGCCTTGCGCTTGGGAGTGTCGGGCGGTGCTGTGGTAGCGGCGGCAGCAGTCTTCTTTGGAGGAGCTCGTGCGCGTGCCGTTGCAGCGCGTCCAGCTCGCGATCTTGATGTTGGGGCAGGGCTCTTCTCCTCTTTGACCACCTCCTCCACTGCCGGCGACGGACTCGCAGGCTCTTCGCTCTCCTGCCTTCTGGTACGGCGCGTAGCCGAGGCTGGGGGTGCCGGGGACTTCTGTTTTTTTGAAGGGGCAGACTTGCGCGCAGATTTACGGCGCGGCTTCGTGGTACCCTCATCGTCTTCGGCACTCGAGGCGGGGCCCTCGGCCCCAGCGTTTTCCTGCTTGGGCTCTTTACGTTCTTCTCTGCGACCTCTCGTGCGAGTGGGAGTCTCCTGCTCGCTATCGCTCTTGTCGTTCTCGATAGCCTTGGCAGCCTTGAGCGATGCTGCACGGCGCCCTGAACTGCGCAGTTTGGGGGCCATCTCCTGATCTTTTTGTTGCTGCTCTTTTTGCTTTTGCTGCTGCTCTTTCTGCTGCTGCTCTTTCTGCTGCTGCTCTTTCCGTTGGCGCTCTGCTTGCTGCTGCTCTGCTTTCTGCTGCTCTTTCTGCTGTTGCTCTGATTGTTGCTGCTCTGCTTTCTGCTGCTCCGCAGCGCGGTCGAGGGTAGTATCATCGTCCCGTTCAGTCTCTCCCGACCCCGGCCGCTCAGCTTCTACACCCTCTCTGGTTTCTTCGCTTTCAGCCTTGGCTTCCTCTGAGGGCTGTTCTTCCTCTCTCACATCTTTGGCGTCCTGGCGACGGGTTGAAGCTCGTGTCCGTGGGGTGGTCCGGGACTGCCTCGCCGTAGACGTGCGCGAGGTGCGCCTCACCTTCCGCTGCTCCTCATCCTTCATGTCCACCTGATCTGTCTCGCTTTCTGAGGGTGTTTCCATGGTTCGCTGCCGCTTAGAGGCTCGCGACGCAGCCCTCGTTCTGGGGCGCGTCCGCGTGGTGTCCTGCTCAGAGCCTGCTTCGGACTCAGACACTTCAGCAGCATCCAGAGAGTACCAGTTGTTAATCTCCTGGCTCACGTCTTCGAGAGTGTATTTCCTGTGGAACCGCTTCACGTTGTTGTTCACCTGGTCGCGTATCTTCGAGATGTTCTCATGCTTGGCCTCTCCGAGGGGCGCAAATTCGCAAATAGCCCGGAACAGAACCGTGCGCATCCCCACATCCCAGCTCATTTCGGCCGAGTGTGCCTGCTTCTACTGCACCCTTCCTTGACTGGCCAGGCACGTTGACTCTCGCCATTGAGCGGCTTTTGTTCCCGCTCCAGTGCGAACATCCAGGTCAGGTGACGAGTGAACCCAGCGTGAACAAAGCCTGAAGTGAAAGAACCCACACATCCTCAGTCGTAGTCGAAAAAAAACCACCACCTTTAGTAGGTTTGAGGGTGGGATTCAACGGTCCTGATCGATACATGTCGCATTATACGGAGGTCCGAAAGGCTGTGCCGGCAATTGATGATGTCGTAACGCGCTACGCCGTGGGCTACGTTGACAACATTGAGGAGAACGCCTCGCAGCCAGAAACAGCTCAGACGCTCGACCTTGAGGCAGAGCTGGACTTTGTCTGCCAGCTCTTGAAGAGCGCTGGCGGAGAGTCGCATAAAGTCGGTGACTTGCGTGAGACGCTCCGGTCGTCTCTGCTCCAGATTTACGAAAAGAACGTGAACCGCACATACGGCAACTCTGCACAACGAAAGCTCGACCGCGACACGCTTTTGAGTGCGCAGAAAAGCAATGCAGCCAAGTTCGATGTGGGAGATGGTGAGAAGATGGAGCTGGATCTGTTAAGTGGCGTGAAGGGCCGTCAAGAGACGCGCGTTGATCGCAAGAAGCTTGCCAAGCAGGAGAAGAAGATCGCCGCAAAGCTCTCGAAGCGCGAAAACACTGGTTTCATGAAGGAGCTCAAATACGAGCAGTCTAAGCTGCTCACCGAGTCGGATGAGACGAATTACGACGAGTTCTTCTTGACGGTGAACCCGCTCGAAATGGGTCCATCCGAGGGCAAGACGAAGGACATCAAATTGGACAACTTCGACCTGTATGTTGGCCAAGGTACGCGCATCCTGGCGGACACGTCCCTTACTCTCAGCTATGGTCACCGTTACGGCATTGTTGGTACTAACGGTATTGGTAAGTCCACGCTGCTGCGGGCTTTGAGTCGCCGTGAACTGCCGGTGCCAAAGCATATATCCGTTCTTTATGTGGAACAAGAAGTCAAGGGAGATGACATGAGCGTGCTCAGAACCGTCCTTGATGCTGACGTTTGGCGTAAGTACCTGCTTAAGGACCAGCAGCGCATCACCGATAGGTTGTCTGCCATTGCCGATGAGCTGGCTGATGCCAACGAGGCAACTCAGAAGCAGCTCGAGCAGGAGGCTGATGACCTTAATACAAACCTGAACAATATTTACGAAAAGCTCGGTGAAATGGAGAGTGATAAAGCCGAATCGCGCGCGGCCGAGATCTTGAATGGACTTGGATTCTCCCCCGACGCTCAACAGCGTGCTTCAAACACGTTTAGTGGTGGCTGGCGCATGCGTATCTCGCTTGCGCGTGCCCTCTTCTGCAAGCCGGACTTGCTGATGTTGGATGAGCCCTCGAATATGCTTGACCTGCCCTCCATCACCTTCTTGTCAAATTACTTGCTCACATATCCATCCACTGTTCTTGTAGTATCGCATGATCGTGCGTTCCTGAACGAGGTGGCTACAGACATCATTCATCAACACAGCGAACGCCTTGACTACTACCGCGGTGCCAACTTTGACGAATTCTACGCAACGAAGGAGGAGCGGTTCAAGAACGCCAAGCGCGAATACGAGAACCAGATTGCTTATCGCAAGCATTTGCAAGCCTTCATCGACAAGTTTCGCTACAATGCAGCCAAGAGTTCTGAGGCGCAATCACGTATCAAGAAGCTGGAGAAGCTTCCCCAACTCGAAGAGCCTCAGGAGGAAGCTGGCTTTACGTTCTCCTTCCCCGAACCCGAAAAGCTCTCCCCACCTGTGCTGCAGGTCGTTGGTGCCTCGTTTGGATACGGCCAGGGTCAGAACATTCTTGAGAATGTCGACATGTCGGTGGACATGGATTCGCGCATTGCCCTAGTGGGTGGTAATGGATCCGGTAAGACGACACTTCTCAAGCTTCTGCTCGGCACTCTCACACCCCAGGTGGGCCATGTCTCCCATCACTCCCGTCTTCGCATCGGCTACTTCGCGCAGCACCATGTTGATGGCATGGATCTGAGCTTGAGCGCCGTAGAATGGATGGCTAAGGTTAAGCCGGGCAAGTCTGCTGAGGAGTATAGAAGACTGCTTGGTGCATTTGGAATCTCCGGCCCGCTTGGCCTGCGCAAGCTCGCGGTCCTTTCGGGAGGTCAAAAATCAAGGGTGGCCTTTGCCTGCTTAGGCTTGTCAGACCCGCACATTCTCATTCTGGATGAGCCCTCCAACCATTTGGATATTGCTGCATTGGATGCGCTCGCTGATGCGTTGAATCGCTTCAAGGGTGGTATACTCATGGTTTCGCACGATGTTATTACAATCAAGCGCGTGTGTAAGGATATCATGGTCTGCGACAACGGCCGCGTCTACAAGGCACAGGGCACTATCGACGACTACAAGAAGCACATTCTGAACCAGGCTAACAGCGCCGGTGTTGTTGCTAAGCACTAATCACTAAGTGAGGTAAAAAGTAAAGTATGTTAGACGCGCTATGTTGCAAATCTGCTTTGGTTGTCGTTGTTAATCTAATTCACCAAGCTGGTGGGCTTTCACAGCTCAGTGCACGCTTAACGGTTTATGAAAGAGACTACACGGGGTTCTATACGGAATACCAAATTGTACAAAGCGCCAGTTGTTTGCTGGAGGGCCCAATCGCATTAGTAGGCGAAAGTAGAATGCGACATTGGATCCGCTGCCTCTGGCCGATTACAGCACGTGATTATGCCGCCGTGAGAGGCAAGGCGGCTGCTAGGTACTTGAAGCGAGAACCCCAAGGTAGTTCTTGGAGAGGAGAGGATGCGACGGGCCGGCTTGCCAGAACACTCCACGGAGCGCTGCGACAATGTGAGCGGGTACCTTATCAAGCAGTCGAAGCGGTCGTCGCAGGGCCAGCAAGACCTCGAAATGGTGCAGGATTCATCAACGGTTTACATCGGAAACCTTTCATTCTATACGACAGAAGAGCAAGTGCATGAACTCTTTTCGAAGGCCGGTCCTATCAGAAGAGTCATCATGGGCCTTGACCGCTTCAACAAGACGCCCTGTGGCTTCTGCTTTGTTGAGTACACGAATCACGAGGACAGTCTACGAGCAGTGAGATATCTTGACCGCACGAAGCTAGACGACCGCATTTTGGAAATCGACAGAGATCCTGGCTTTACTGAGGGCCGACAATATGGCCGGGGTCAAACGGGGGGACAGAAGCGGGACGAGTTCCGACAAGACTTTGACGCTGGCCGCGGCGGATATGGAGGCCTAGCTCGTGTAAAAGAGCGCGACGACTTGTGAAAATGGCTGGTTTCGGGTTTATTACCTATATACTCATCTCTGTTCTTCGAAAGTTTATGTGTTCACTTTCCGCGGCTAGCAGCGTGATCTACGTAGCGGCGCTTTCCTGGTCGACAGTGCTAGGCTTGAAGGGCACGTTAGTCTTCAAGATGTCAGCTTCATGATGCCAACTAATTACATAGTGAAAGGCGGATTTGTTGCCAGGGTAAGCAACCAATAAGTATAAAAATAAAGCATCAAACTTGGATATTCTGTGGGAATCATTTCATTGAGTCATTACAATAGTCATTACACTGGAATCATTAGAAGGGATGATGTGTTGCAGCATACATCACTGCAGCACTTAGGTGCTACTTATCTGGCGGTTTGCTTGAGCATCACTGCGGCTCTCACCTCCGCGAGAGTAGCTGTGGTTTTTCCCACGCCTTTGACTAGCGGGTATACTTCGCCTTCTGGCGTTGATGAACCAGTTGGAGACTTGAACTAAAGATAGGCCTGTTTGCTCCACGAGACGCATCTTGTCCTCTTCTGTTGGATATGGGTTGCCAAGGTGAGACGTAAGCCAGCGACGCAAGATGTTTGTAACGTCTTTAGGAAGATTTCCGCGACGTCGCGGGGCCTCTGCGACAAGATGACGCCCGGTGGTGCTGTCAATGATATGAAATTCAGGGTGTGACGCGTTGAAGTGATCCTGCAAGACCTGACCTGGACCAGCCAGTGTATCAGGTTTGTTTTGGGAATCGGCGAATGCGCCCCCCAAGCCAGCTTGTTGTTGCGCCCCACCTGAAATGGCCGTCATCATCTGTGAATCAACCCCCCGTGGAGGCGCATAATAAAGGAGCTGCTGTTGTTGGATAGGCAGCGCGTAGAAGGGCGATATTGCCGCATATTCGCTCGCGTAGCCCGGTACTCCTTGCCGTGGCTGGACCTTGGACTGCGATTGCTGCATCGCAGAAAGGTTCTGGTACTGTGGTAGACCCTCAGCGGAAGTATATGGATAGTAAAAGCTTGGAAACTTGCCTGGCTGCGGCGAGGAGGCGGCAAGTTCCTGCGCCGGAATTGCTGCAGACTCTGTCAATCCTACACTTCGCGACCTCGAAGCCTCGCTACCTACCTGGGGAAACCCTGTTTGACTTTGCTGTAGCTGAGGGAGTTCTTGAGGTCGATGCTGGTTTTGTGGCTGCGAGGCCGCAAGAGCCTCGCCCCGTGAATTCCCCGTATGCTGTGAAGTCTCTCTCCTATGTGTTATGCTCGGCAATAATGGTGCTCCAGGAGTATTCATATGCATGAAACTGTACACTGGAATCCTCACGTCATTATTACGCACAATGCTAGGCTCAAGTGGCTCCAATAGGGGCAGGCGAGAGGACTTAGCAGGTGTGGAATAAGGCCCTTCGGGCAATGACTCCTTTACGGGCACTGGTCCGACCTTCCTTTCGGGGTCTGGGCTACTGCTCTCACTCTCGCTGGGCGCGTAGCTCGTCACAATGTCACTACTCCGCATAGTTTGACTCAGGTCGCTTTGGCTCCGCGCCACACTGCTGTCTCTGCGGCCAAAGCCAGACTGCTGTTTATCACCAAACGCCTCCTCACTCGAATCCCGTAGTGTGGACCGCGCCTCACTCTCTGGTGGCGTCGTCCCAGATGTAGTGTGAGCAGACGATGGCGACCCAGACCCGCAGGTGTCATCATTGCTTTCATCCGCGTCGTGGCGCTGTTCTGCATCTACGTTGACGGTCACTTTCTCTCTGCCCGCTTCGGTATTGTCCGGTCCCATGGCCGCAACAACACGTTTCTTGACCGCTGCTGGAGGGCTAAGCTCCCCTGCATTTAGCTGAGCCTTCGCGTACCGCGGGCTCTTATTATCGTCAGACCTTGCATCGTTAACTAGAGAGCCTAATACCTCTGAGGTCGGCGCCACATCGCTCACCAGCTTGTGGATGGGAGGTAATTTCAACGAATGCGACATGTCGTTGGGTACTCGTTTGAGGTTTCAGGCCGGCCTCCAGATGTCGTTCAGGGATCTTTTATAAGAATGAACGCCTCAGTGAAGGGGAGGTGTCAGAGGTGCGTCAGAGGTGCGTCCGCGGGGTCCAACGTCGATCTTCATGGAGACCGTGATGGGATATGCACCATGCCCACCGGGCGCACGAGTGTCACACAGATGTAGGGCGAGGATCTTTTTCGGCGTGGGCTTCTCTTCTTCTAGCGCGAAATTGTTACCCTACCCTGTTATGCAAATGCTGTGGCAGCATGTCAGGTCGACTTCCATGATCTCGCCAGCCTATTCCTGACCTCAGGACCGCACGCGGCGGAGCGCCACATGCAAGGAATATCAGTGCGGCTTTCTGGGGGTGTTGAATGCTGTGCTCACCTGCGCAGCTTTAAAAAAACACTGATACGCACACTGTCAGCGGCCTCTAGGGTAAATTGTAGAACCACAGCTCGGACGGGGAGCACCCCCATTTCTCTGGTGGCACCGAGACATGGAAGCGTAGCCCAGCGTTAGTGTCGCTTCGGGATCATAACAATCCTAACATCCAAGCGCGTTGTATTAGTCACCGCTCTGTCATATGGCGACACACATCAGTAGACGCATGCTGCCCACCGTTGGTGTGGACGATGATGCCCTTTGCTGATGGCCGCAGCGAAGCTTGCGGTGTGCAGCCCTATTCGATCGAACATCGCTCTGCATTTGCCCTGCGCTAGGACGCCTAGCGTCTCATATCATAGGAAAGATCGTGGATTAATTTCACGTCTTTTCCCAGTCGCATAGAAAAAATCGAATATGTGGCTATTTTTGTGCGCGCTAATGTCAAAAAAGGTCTCCTGCCGCCCGCCCTTGCCGTCTTCTAGAATGTTGGGCTAGGGTGCATATTCTGCACGCGTGCCATTCGAACCATGACATATTGCCGCCGATAACATCTAAGCTCTACTACATTTGGCGCGCGTAGGCAGGCGCGCAGCTGTCAACGGCAGCAGGCTGTGAGTGCCGCGCTATCAACTATATGAGGCCGCGCATTCGATTGTCATTATAAAGTCCTCCCGAGGGAGCTTGATGCCCACGCGCCAGGTTTTAATGCATTGTCCGTTTTCTTCTACTTGCAATCTGTGTGTCCCCCCTTAAGTGGGCGTTCCTTGCCGGTGGGGGGGAGTGGGTGCAAATCTATTTTGTCACTCTATTTCCGAGACGTGCGCTGCATGCACGTGATATCTCCTGCAGTGAATGAGCTGTCAGGGCCGCACTCATGTGTCGTTCTGTCGTGACAGTTTCATTTCATTTATATTTTGCAACCTAACCTGCTCGGCATTAAAAATTCAGGAAGTGCTGTAATATTGCATTGTTCGCGAACGATGGTTCGAAGTCGTCGTAGTTCATCTCCAAGAACCGTTGCCTGAATGCGCCGCCCGAATCTAATGCGCCATTCTGCGCGCCATTCTACGCAACGAAGAATACTACCGTTGTGTTTCTGATTACTAATCTGATTTGTCGGCCGTGCTTGGGCTTCGGGGACAACCGCATTGCGTGCGCTGCCGGGGCGATCGAAACCTAAAATGCCTTGTGGCAGGGGCGCCTTCAGAGGGGCAAATTCTAGGAACTGGATCAAGGCAAAGTCTCTGCGGGCTTTTGGCTGTCGCTTTACTTCGTGGCGCTCGACTTGTTAGGCTGAGCCGCAACCAATTGCAGCTATGATTACGTGTCGCGGACTTGCATAAAGCAGACACATTCCTACCACACCGATGCTGCGTGGCCCGCGCCTGCGTACTCTACCCTAAGCGCTAAAGCAGCAGCCTCCTCTCGCTTGCTTAGGCAACCGTGAACGTGAATTTATGATTTCTAATCCAACTGTAGGACCGGGCTGAGCCCTAGAAGGAGTTATGCTTATGCCAGCATGGAGTTCGTCTCGTGGTCACATGCACTCACGGGACGTAGTTGGGACCACTCAGTACGAGCTGGCTCTGGTCCTCCTGGAAAAGTCGAAACAAGTAAACGCATTATACGCTAAACTTGTTGTCTTCGTTAAGATGGCTCGCGGACCGAAGAAGCACTTGAAGCGCGTTGCGGCGCCCAAGCACTGGATGCTTGACAAGCTCACTGGTACGTACGCTCCGCGTGCGTCGCCGGGCCCTCACAAGCTGCGCGAGTCGCTGCCCCTCATTGTGTTCCTGCGTAACCGTTTGAAGTACGCGCTCAACGGCCGTGAGGTGACTGCGATTCTCATGCAGCGCCTTGTGCAGGTTGACGGCAAGGTGCGCACAGATGCCACCTACCCAGCTGGCTTCATGGATGTCATCTCGCTGCCCAAGACGGGCGAGAACTTCCGCCTGGTTTACGACACGAAGGGCCGCTTCGCCATTCACCGCATTACCAACGAGGAGGCGCAGTACAAGCTTGGCAAGGTGCGCCGCGTGCAACTTGGTAAGAAGGCTATTCCTTACCTGGTAACGCACGATGGCCGCACCATTCGTTACCCTGATCCGGATATCAAGGTTAACGACACGGTGAAGATTGACATTGCCACTGGCAAGATCCAGTCGTTCATTAAGTTCGAGCACGGCAACCTTGTCATGATCACTGGCGGTCGTAACTTGGGCCGTGTGGGCGTTATTGTCCACACGGAGCACCACCCGGGTGGCTTCGATATTGTCCACGTGAAGGACGCCCTTGACAACGAGTTCGTCACGCGTCTGACGAACGTCTTCGTCATTGGCGAGGGCACCACTCCTCACATCTCTCTGCCGAAGGGCAAGGGTATCAAGCTGTCCATTGCCGAGCAGCGGGACCAGCGCATCGCGAACCAGGCTTAAATATTTAAATAATGGAACTATTCAGTGAAGGCTCTGTCACTCTTCTTGTGTTTATATAGCTTACACGCGAACGCTTATTTTATGTCGGTTATGTCCATCGGACCTTAACGCAGTAGTTATTTATTTTTGAAAAAAGCTACAGGTGTAATAACGGCTCCTCTTCGAATCACGTCTCAAAGGCACTTCAAAGGCACCTCGCTACCGGCCGTAAGTGCAGGGGCTCTGACGGGCTAGTAGACGTCGCCGCTAGAGGGATGAGACCGAATAATAGGTTAATTTGACTTGTACAATGTCATTATATGGTCGAGTCATGATGGAAGAGAGGCATTCAAATGCTAATTGAACTTTATGATGTTGATGTTTGTGCGCAGTTGTAGGTGCTGTTTGACTCTCACATTCTAGTGACCTAAGAGGACGCTGCTGACAACTTCAGGCCACAGAGGTCAGACAAAGGGGCTGCGAACTATCACTTGCATCTTGTAATTACGCATTAACTAAAGAGAATTCAGGTACTTAGGGAGTAGATCTATGACTTCTTCCCCGCCATGCCAAACGGGCTCGAAGAGGTCTTCACGGCCCAATTGGACAAGGGCTTTTTGGACAAATCGCGCAACAAAATCGTGGAATATGAGCGCAACATTCTCCTTATCGTCGCCATCTACCACCGTCTGGAAGGCGTTCGGAATGGGATGAAATACCCACGGCTTGTGCAGCGTGTCGTCGCCGTCGCTTCCAAGATCATCCTTAGTTACGTAGCCACGCGACGCACCTTTTCCCCGTCCGCCTAGAATCTCTTGCTCGGCTTCGGGGATCTCGCGAACATCACTTGGAGATTGCCGAGAGTGCGACGCAAGCACGCGATCCTGATCATTGATTATGGGCAGAATCTGGTCTGCGACGTCGCGAGGCACGTTCGCTACATAAAACCACTCGTTCTTGAAAGGCGACAAAATGTAGCCTGTGTCCTTAGTGTACGGCCCCTTGAACAAGTCGAACCGCACGGCCCCGGTGTTGAGAATGATGTATCTTGTGAGGTTTTCGATCTCTTCTGGGCTTTGAAGCAGGGGAAGGACTTTATCCTGGAGTAGAGAGAATATAGAGCTTCGCGATGGGAAGGGTGCTCTGTCAGTGTACCATGTTTGAGGTGAGTATGCTCTATAATCGTCCAAGTCTAGTTTTTTGCGTGCAGCTGCAATTGCATCGGAAATGCGGCGACCGTTAGCCGTGGACAAACTTGTAGTGTCCTGAAGCCCAGAATGAATGCTCATAGTGCGCGGATTGAAGTCAATGTAAGACCGTGAGAAGCTAGGCTCGGTAGTGAGGTTGGTGCTAGCCCAGCCAATGGTTTCCACATAGCGACCCGACTGGAGAGCCACGGCGCGCTCGTCAAAGACACGATAGTCGCGAATGTGTGAATGGCCGCCGAACATGGAGACTGGTACGTCCTTGTTGGCACCCCTGATTTCATGCAGAATCTGCCCGAACTCGGGAGAGTTGCGCGGCGGAATGTGACCAATCACTACAATGTAGTCTACGGTGGGCACGACATCACGTAGAAGGTCTTGGAACCACTGCTTCTTCATCTCATCCTCAACGCGAGTCACACGAGTGACTTCGCGGTCATTTCCCTCGAAGTTAAAAAGAAACCCAAGGCCTAGAACCTTGAGTCTCTGATTCTTCGTCACGAAAAGCCGGTACTTGTGGCCCAATGGGACCCATGTCCGGCCAACGGCGAGCTCGACGTTGGAGACAACATAGCGATCCTTGAAATGCTTGCGGATGTTGTGAAACTCTTGAAGTGATGCGGCGCCGCGATATAGCTCGTGGTTGCCGATAGTCACCAGATCGTAGTCGGCTTCGCAGAAAATAGGCTGGGAGTAGCGGCCGTCCTCTTTGGAGGCGTCCGACAGGCCATTGCCGTCATGGCGGTCGCCGGTGTCGACCATGAGCAAGTCCACGTTTTTGGCATCAGCCAGCTCGTGCATGCGCTCGCTGAATGACACAAAGTCACCCCAGTCGCCGCTGAACTGACGCTCTAGCATATGCCCAGCGAGCCATCCGTGAGTGTCCGTTGTATGAAGGAAGTTTAGGTGGCCCCACTCGATGGGTCTTACTTCATCTGTATCTCGCGGATGCCGCGCATTCGGCTGTTGCAAACTACCAAGATCCTCACCCGCTGCATCAATTGGAGCCGACCAGGCGTCGTGCAGGAGGCACAATGACACAAATGCCCCACTTATGAGCATCTGAAGGGCGATAAGTGTGAGTGCAGCTTGCTCGAATGCAAGCCAATATCAGAGGGTTAGGGCACTCTGACAGCCTTCAGCGAAAACGCGTCGCAACAGTTGGTAAAAGCGCTGAGTATCGACTATAATCAACTAGGTAAAACAGAAGAAAGACATTTTCTAAATTTAATAAGAAGAGCCTCAAAAGATCAGCGTAAAAGCATGACAGGCCCTGTAAAACCATAGGATTCTAGCTGGCCCGGGAAAAAGGGCGTACAGTGCCCGCGCCGAGTAGTACTGAGACTCCAGTTACCAGGTCTCGATGTCTAGAATTGGACGAACTTTGAGACTGTTGCGCATTTGCAATAAGGCGAATCTGCTAACGTTCAGGAGGCATGAGACTGCCCGCCCCACATAGGCGTATATTGGAGCAGAGGCCGCGATTACGTATTTTTCTATTGGCTGATCTTAGGTCAATTCAAGCTGCGCTATTCACAGGCAGGAAGCAGACCCATGGGAAGCGATACAAGGTACCCGACGCTTGATGGCGACGGCGGGCGCGTTGTGAGCCCTTTCAGTAAGCGTGATACGATTCTGGATACCTGCAAAGCTGGTGGTCTCGGTGCCCTCTTCGGCGTGAATGTCGCGCTGGTGCGGCACTCGTTGGGCCCGTCGCGCTCAGTAGTTAGCGGCTTCAGGGGCCAGATGGGGATCGTGGCGAACCTTGCTGTGATCGGAAGTGCCTACGTCTTTGGTGAGGCGGTCTCGGCAAACTTGCGCGAGCGTGAGACGCCGCTGAACGCAGCCACGGGCGGTGCGCTTGCCGGAGCCGTGCTTGGTGCGAACCTCAAGGGATTCGGCCCTCGTACTATTGCGAAGTCGTTTGGCGGTGCGCTTTTGCTTGGCTTGACATGTGCCACGTTTGACTGGGGCTTCGATCGCGGCCACGACCACTCCGTCAAAAGCGTCACGAGTGAGCGCGTGCCCCTGACTGACGAGCACCCGCGCCAGGGGTTCTGGGAGCTTGTGCACAGGAGACCTCTATCGCAGACTATTGAGGAGCTCGGCGACTTGGCCAAGCAATTTGTCAAAGAGTGAAGAGCGCCGAGAGCAGAGAGGGGGCTGCCACAGTACCTCTAGGGCTGCTACAGGGGCGCTGAGGGCTGCTGTCGTAAGAGCGTCACTCCTGAGAGCAGCCCAGACATCGGCTGTGAATGGTTTGCAAAGGGCTCCGTCGCGTATGCTGCAGAGCGGCAGGGCGGAAGCTCAGTGCTGCAGTCCTTATGACCGTGTTCCCGTTTATTCTACGTACAAGTGTTCTCATTTAAAACCCATTTTTAATGCCTAGACATGCTGGCAGTGCCGTTGTTTACTTCACTGAACATGCGCGCGGCAGTGGGTCCTAACGCAGGTCGCAGTGACATAATCGGCTAAGGCTGCTGCGGCGGCGCCCACGTGGACGGCGTTCGCATGCAGCGCGCTCAGCTCCACGCTTGAGGGCCGGAAAGACACGCGCAATGACAAGCCGATACCGCGTGGAGTACGCGCTAAAGAGCCACCGTCGGGACGGCTTTATCGAGTGGATCAAGGGCCTAACAGCAGTGCCGTTTGTCTTGCACGCCGGATCGGGAAACCACTTCCGCATCGGCGACGACTCGAAGTCGTCAGCCGAGGCAAGGCGCAAGTACGCTGAGATCTTCAAGGACGTGGAGCTGCTGATAGCGGACCACATCGACTCGCTTGGCGGCGACTCGCGGCTGCGGCAGATGGTGCCCAGCGTCGGGTACTTCTTCACGCCGCTGCCGCTCGAGCGCGCGTTCTACGTGCAGGACGAGAAGCGGGCCATCTCTAAGCGCCGCATGGTCGCGCCCTCATTCAATGATGTGCGCATCATTCTCAACACGGCGCAGGTCATGGCGCTGGCGGGGAGTTCGACGCCGCGCGTGCAGATGGTCACATTTGATGGTGATGTTACGCTGTACGACGACGGTGCGTCGCTGGCGGCGGGGGATGAGATCGTTGAGTGCTTACTGGCCCTCATCCGTCGCGGCGTCTATGTAGGAATTGTCACCGCGGCAGGGTACCCGGACCCGTCCGGACACATGTACTACGAGCGGCTGGGTGGCCTCATTGACGGACTCATGCAGGACCCGTCACTCACGCCAGAGCTTCGCAGCAACCTACTAATCATGGGCGGCGAGTGTAACTACCTTTTCAGGCTCGACGGCGCAACGGGCAAGCTGCAGTTTATTGAACGTGACCTGTGGGCCACGAGCGACATGCTGAAGTGGCAGGAGAAAGACTGTGTAGAGCTTCTCGACCGCGCGGAGCGGCTGTTCCAGCAGCTCATTGTGCGGCTCAACCTCGAGAAGGTGGCGCAAATCTACCGCAAAGAGCGCAGCGTTGGTGTGATTCCGCAGCGCGGCCGCTCAATTCCGCGCGAGGACCTCGAGGAGATGGTGCTGAACGCGCAGCACATCCTGCAGGCGACGGAGGTCGCCCAACGCGTCTACTTCTGTGCATTCAACGGCGGCTCGGACGTGTGGGCGGATATAGGCGACAAGCGCTACGGCGTACTGAGCCTGCAGAAGTATCTGGGGAACATCAAGAACAGCCAGACGTTGCACGTCGGTGACCAGTTTGCGTCCATTGGCGCCAACGACTACCGAGCAAGGCTGGCTGCGTCCACCGTGTGGGTGGCCAACCCGCGCGAAACGCTCGAGACAATGAACGAGCTCGTGGAGTACCTTGACGAGCACCGCGGGAACAACAACATGACCACGCTAACTAGAAGCTAGGCCCCGTCACAGGGCTTGGCAGAGAATAGAAGTAGCCGGCACTGAATTTGCGCCACAGCTATGCTTAAAATCGCCCGCAGAGCAGAACCGTAATGAGAGGCATTGCTAAACGAATGCTTCTATGGCCTTGTGCTCGGCTGCGACAGATACTCATGAACGCTATAACCGATTAAGCGCAAGCTTTACATATCAAGGTCGCCATACAGTTCCAATGCTGCCGCCTCTTCGTCTTCATTCGGCCCCACCGCATCGTGCGGGGAGCTGTCTGAAGCCGGTAAGTCCTGCGACTCACTTTGTTCCCACTCGGGCGGAGGCGAGGCTGCCTCATTTTGTTCCCACTCGGACGGCGGCGGGGCTGCCTCATTCCGTATTGGCTCTGCATCGCGCGCACCTTCAGTAGAACCGGACCCATTAGCTCCGGAATCATTAGCTGCAGTTGGCTGGGAATCTGGGTGGAGGAGACTACTGCTCAGTGGATCCGCCGTGCCTTGGGCTGGGCTTCCTCCGTACTTTTCTTCCTCAATCAGCTCCCTGCAGTATTGGCGGATGCGGGGGTCTTTGCCAGCCTTGCGTGCCAGAACTGTGAAGTCGTCAAAATTCGCCTTAGGCCATAGGCGGTTTGCCCAGATGAGATATGTGTTCACGTACTTCTTGAGGTAACGCTTCTCGTCACCCTTGCCACGGTACTCGATTTTCTTGAGGTGCTCGAGCAAAAACGGGTATCCTCTGTGCGGGTTGAGCAGCCGCTTTGCGTCCAGCTTGGGTAGTGGCCGCCGCACTTTTGTTTGCAGAACATCGTCGACACCGAGGTCCTCGACGCCTAGGTTCTCCTCCATTTGCGTTGCATCAGACGGATCAAAGCTCGCGCCGTTGTGGCTTTGGTTGGCTGCGCGAAGTGGTTCTGCAGACGTGGCGGTCTGAGTTTCTGGCGTGTCGTACTCCTCGAGGCCGAGGGGCTCTATTCCGTTCAGAGTAGACATATTTGTTGGGCAGTGCTTGCTTGCGGAGTCCCTTACCGGTGCGGAATGCGGCTTCGTTAAATGCAATGAGTGCGGGCCTGTGCGACGCGTGGACGGTGGTGCCTTTGTGTACACACGCACACACACTTATTCACGCGCAGCCTAACCCCGTCGCGTAGCAGCGCAAACACGTGAGAAACTTAAATTAATGGGCCACGGCCACCACGTGCGATCTACGTCGCTGTCGCACGTGCTCACGTGAACGCGAAGTCGAAACCGCGTGCAGCGCACGGCCTTGCTTGGGCTGCCTTGCACACGAGAATTGAACCATTTCACAGTCCAAGAGTCTTTTCTGCGAGGAGTCTTCCTACACTTCAGCCCGGCCATGGCCCTGGTTAGCCCCGCGGCTTTCGCAACAAAGACACCGTTCCGGGAATATTGAGCCACCGTTAAGTGTAGGGCTGGGGTCGCCACTTGATAAGGGAATTGTGGAGCGCCCGCTGTGGGGGGAGGGAAGGGAACATCATTGCCTAACCGGACGGGACTAATAATCGCCTACTACTCACGAGGCCCGCGGATTAGTCCTCCTCCTCTTCCTCACCACACTATACCCCTCCGCAGAGCAGTGGGATTCTGGCAATTGTGACCACAGAATGTTCGGCGCTTTGACCTCCTGCGCTGTGGCGCTCGTTTTCCCCCTGTTCGCCTCGTACCGCGCGCTCACGTCGAACGACATCTCTCTCATCCGGCCCTGGCTCATGTACTGGGTTGTGCTTGCCATGTGTCTGTCCATCGAGTCTGTTTTGTATCCGCTGCTGCAGTACCTGCCGTTCTACGGCCTCATGCGCCTGGCGTTTCTGAGCTGGCTCGTGCTGCCGCAAACGCAAGGGGCCATCCAGCTCTACGTGACGCGCCTAGAGCCGTGGCTCAGCTCGCATGACCAGCGCATCGACAACGCCATTTCTAGAACCATCATGTGGGTGAACGACTCGCCGTTGAGTCTGGCACTGGCATTCCTGGGCATTGAGTTGCCTAAGCCCCATGCAGCCAGCTCTGACGTGGCCGACGAGCCAGAGGCTGCTTCGCAAGGGTACAGAATCACGGACATGCTCATGTCACGCTTCCGCATGCCAATTAGCCCCGACTTGAACCTGTCGGCGTACCTGCCGGGATTTGTGAGCGGGCAGGAACCGCAGAACCTGGAGGATGTGAGCGTGCTACGCAGCCGTGTCATGAGTATACTGCGGACGCTGGACGCTGCTGTGCTGTCGCCGTCCGCGCCGCCGGAGCAAACACAGTTCTCGGACGAATACGACATCGTCGACTCGCCGAAGCCCTCGCCACCGCCGGCGCACCACACGGAGACTGAGATTGAGCGCGAGGTCGAAGCAAGCCTCACTGCGTCGGGCTCGGCCGGGGATGCGGGCAATGTGCGGAAGCGCTGGTGGTAGCCGTCTCGACTGGGTGCCACACAACCTATTTTTATTATGTCTTTACTTCTCTTTATTGCTTTCTTTAGAAGTCTCTCCCCCACCCGGATACGGCGCTCTGCATACGATTCATTATTTTATGTATTGTCGTCACTCGGCAAGGCCGCTGCTACTCTCTAAATTCCTACTATGTACATACTGCGCGGCGGGCCCGAGACCAGAGGCGCTACGCCACGAAGGCGCCGAGCTGCAGAAGTCGACGCGGCTCACACATATGGGTACTCCCACGCGCGGTCTTTGCGCTTCCAGACAAAGCGGCGCTTCTTCTCGAAGAACTTTGAATCGCAGTACTTTGTTTTGAACGCACGGATGAACGACGGATCCCAAAGCTCGGAGGCAATGCCCAGGTCCTTGCAGCAGCGCATGAGCGCGTTAGACTTGCAACCCTCCATGGCGGTCGTGACACCCTCCGCATTGAAGTAGTCCATCTCGCCGCGCGACACAGATACGAGCCGGCCCAGACAGATGAGCGCGTACTCGCGCGTGACCTGCCGCTGCGTGACCATTGTTTTCGTGCGCGGCGCAATGCCCCACCCACCGGGCCCGAACGCACGGTTCAAAATGCGGCGGTACTTGATTTCAGGCAGATAAAGCAGGCCATCTGGCGTGATCTCCACGTCCTCGGGCACAATCGGCGCCAGCAGAATGTCGATGACGCGCGGCTCGAACGCGGCCGAGCCAAGACCCTGGAAGCTCGTCGTCCAGTCTGTGCCTTGGTCGATGCCTGCGTCCGCATTGAACTCGAGGTTTTCTGTGTTGTCGACAAACGTGTCGGGATCTATGACGTCCTGCACGCGTGTGGACGTGGGTTGCGTTTGCAGCTCGGGTACCAGCCGCGGGCTCAAGCTCGGAGCGCTGGCGCTTGCCTCAGGCGCTGCGCGGCTCGCAGAGGTACTAGTTGGCCCCGATGCGGCTGCGGCGGTTGGCTTTGCGGCTGGCTTTGCGGCGCTGGAGGCGGGTGCACCGCCCGCGCGCGACGACGGTCGCGCGGCGTAGCGCGTGCGCGTGAAGGCGAGACGGCTGGGCGCGGAGGAAAATCTGCGCACAAACATCGAAGGACGGGCGTCGAAGTGCCGGCAGCTGAGTGAGACAGAGACAGATGCGGTAACCCTCGCGTCCTCACAAGATTAGGTTCGCCAGGCACACCCGATTACGTGTCCGCCTCGACGAGCGCGACGACCGTCCCAAGCATAAGAGGCCCAACTCTAAGTGCGCACGGCCAACACCCAGGCAAAGAACTCATCCAGATCTGCAGGCAGAAAGGGAGACCCACTATCTCGACAAAATATGGGGGCTAAGTCCAAGCAAGTGAAGCATAGTGCGGGCAAAGGCACCGCGCCCGCAGACGCGTCTTCTTCGGCCACAAAGCAGTTGGACGCGCCCGCGCCCACAAAGAGCAGTGCATGGCTGCAGTTGAAGCTGCTGGCCACGGTGCTCGCGTTTGCCGTGCGCTTCTGGCGCCTCGAGCATCCGGACCAGGTCGTGTTTGACGAAGTGCACTTCGGCAAGTTCGCAAGCCACTACCTGCAGCACGAGTACTACTTCGACCTGCACCCGCCGCTGGCCAAGCTCATGTTTGCCGGAGTGGGATGGCTCGTCGGCTATGACGGCAGCTTCAAGTTCGAGAACATCGGCGAAAACTACATCACAAACAAGGTGCCCTACGTGGCCTACCGCTCGCTGGCTGCGACCCTTGGCGCCGCAACCGTTCCCCTCGTCTTTGGCACGCTCGAGGCTGCGGGGTTTAGCCTAGCCGCCTGCTTCCTCGGCGCGTGCATAATCGTCTTCGACACGGCTCAAGCCGCCCAGACGCGCCTCATCCTCCTCGACGCGGCCCTCGTGTTCTTCATGGCTGCCGCCGTCTACACCTATGTTAAGTTCCGCCAGCAACGGCACGCACCCTTTGGCTTTAAGTGGTGGGCGTGGCTCCTCGCTACGGGTGTCGCGCTCTCCAGCGTCTTGTCTGTGAAGTACGTCGGCCTACTCACATACCTCATGATCGGCATCGCCGTGTTGGCCGACCTCTACAACATGCTTGATATCCGTGGTAAGCCTGCCGAGAAGAGGACCTCGCTACTTGTGTTTGCTAGGCACTTTGTTGCCCGCTTCTGGGCCCTCATCGCGGTTCCCTTTATCATCTACCTGTTTTGGTTCTACGTGCATTTCGCCATTCTTGTGAACTCAGGCCCCGGAGATGCGCACATGAGCGCAGACTTCCAGGCAACACTGCAGTCGAACCCCGTCGCGCGCGAAGCCCTCGACATCAACTTCTACGATATCGTGTCTATCCAGTCGCATCCCTCTAACGTCTACTTGCACTCGCACCTGGACCGCTACCCGCTGCAGTATGATGACGGGCGCATCTCGTCACAGGGCCAGCAAGTAACGGGTTACACTGTGGAAGACGAGAATAACCTGTGGCAGATTTTGCCCGCCGTGGACCTTGCGCCTGAGGACCAGCATAACCACCCTATCGTTGGCCCGCAAGAAATCCGTCTGCGCCACGTCGTCACAGATACGTATCTCCTCACCCACGACGTTGCAAGCCCCGGCTTTCCTACGAACGAGGAGATGACCACCGTGCCGGCTGACGTGGCCGCCAATGAGCGGTACCAGGACACTCTGTTCTATCTCGACATTCTAGGTGGTGGAGACAAGTTGCGCACGAAACTGTCGCAGGTCCGCCTGAAGCATGTGAGCACGAGCGTCGCCGTCTGGCTGGCCGATAACCTGCTGCCTGACTGGGGCTTCGGCCAGTACGAGGTCAACGGTGCTAAAAATCTTATGGCGGTAGGCACTACATGGTACTTCGGTGAGATTGCGAATCTCGCATCTGAAGAAGAGAAGCTCAGCCGTAAAACGCTGGGTGACGGAATCGTTGCTCCGCGTCGCCCTTTCTGGACGGACTACCTTGAGCTGCAATTCTCTATGTTCCGGGCAAACAACCAGCTCACGGCTACTCACCCGTACATGTCCCAGCCGTACGAATGGCCACTGATGCTTCGGGGGATCTCGTTCTGGACTGGTCAGGATAACAAGAGCCAGATTTATCTTGTTGGAAATTACGTCGGCTGGTACACCGAGCTGGTCGCCGTACTCTTGTTCGTTTTGTTGTTTGCGATGGACCAGATAGCGGTTCTTCGCGAGTTTAGCTGGGCGCCCGACTTCGCCAGGTATAAAATGCGCACCACACTGCTCTGGTTCTTCGCCGGCTGGGCATGTCACTACCTCCCCTTTTTCCTCATGGGTCGGCAGCTGTTTCTGCATCACTACTTGCCCGCACAGGTGATTGCGGCTCTGCTGACCGGCGGAATGGTGGACTTTGCCTTCGGCCAGCTCGACACGCCAACCGCACATCTGAAGACCCGCCGGTCCACACTCTTGGCAGTTACCCTGCTGATAGTTGCGCTATTTGCTTGCTACGTCTTCTTTGCGCCGCTAGTTTATGGTATGCCCTTATCCCCGGAGCAGGTGCGCGCCAGGCAATTCCACAATACGCAGTTGCACTTCAACAAATAAAACTAAAACTACAACGTAGGCTGGTCAAACTCAATCTTCACAGTTTGCAAACAAGAAGTCTGCAATCTTTGTCCTCGTATTTTTTTTATATCATGCATGGACGGTTATGAGCACGAGTAGCGTGTACAGTAAGGCACACACGCACACACACACAAACACACAACAACACCCCATCACAACTTCCAAGACCAGACAAACACACCGCCGTTAGGCTGACTCATGCTCGTGGCCGTTGACAATCATGGTGCAGCTGAAGCACCTTGAAAAATCGCTGGAGGCCGGCATCATTGAGGGATCACTCGCTGGATACGAATCAGTCATTGACGAGTATCTTAATGAGCACGAGTATATATCCCCAGGCGCTTCATTGAAGCTCCATGAAACCCTCTACAAGCTATGGACGAGCGGGCCGCTGAGCCACAAGGAAGAAGGCTCAAGCTCCGGCGCACTCACGCCAGTCAGCTCAATAACTGCGGAGTCGGGTGCCCCGGTCGTTCCTGAAATGACGCAGGTAACAAATTCTAAAATCACGTTCCTGCAGGCCTTGGTGCGGCTCGGCCCTTGCATTATCGACACTGATAAACTCCTCGTTTGGTGGGACGAGTTGTCTGTGTACGCCATCGATTCAACAGGGCATGAGCTGAATGTTGTGAACTTATCGCAAGAGTTCATCATGGGCGTCATAACTGGGTCATTCTATGAGCATGGTGATCCCAACCTCTCCGACTTGAGCGAAGAGAACGCCAGGGCATACGGCACTAAGCTCCTTGAGCTATACATTTCTCAGGCTTTACCGAAAAAGTCTGTGGGAAAAGCCACGGCCGAGCGCGTGAGATTTGTGAGACAGAACTGTCGAATATATTTCGGGCACTTTGGGCGGAAGCAAACAACCGGAGCGTTCACAATGCTGAATGGCTTCTTCATAAAGCCAGAGTACCGTCAGGACACACTGAGTCTAGTGGTGGAATACTTATCCCAGTCCCAGAACAGCAAGCTTTTTAAAGTGTATGACACGGCCTTTTTTGAATCGTTACTGCAATGTCTTGAGCACGACATTACAAAACCTGTGCTCCAGCTCGCCCTGACGGCTCTCGCTATGTGCATAGTGCATGTGTGTGATAAACTTGTGCCGACGCGGCTGCTGTTTCGCATTTTCGCTTGCTTTGGGCGTGCCTGTAGCTGGCAGTCAGAACTTCCCAGGTCGAGCAACCCTGAAGCTTCTAAAGACTACGACGATGACACGGAGTCGAGTGCCATTGAATCAGAGGACGATGTGGCAGACCTCCAAGACACTCAAGCAGAAAGTGGAAGGAGTAAGTCTGGCGTCACAGACCAGCCTACCGGTGATTGGCTCACGTTGACGCAGGACACAGGGCTGGACGCCGAGGAATCGTCAGATCAAACCATAGATGTGTTGCCGTTGTTTACATTCCTGTATGGCTTGTTCCCTCAAAATACCCTCCTCTTTTGTCGGCAATGCGATGAGTATCTTGCAAAGCATGAGTATCAGCGCACATTCTCTGACTTCTGGTCCCGGTTCATGGTCACGAAAAAGGTGGAGACTTTGGTGCGTGAGTTCCGTGTCGATCCTTTGCTGCTGATATCCACGCCAGAAGCCGAGCTGAGCACGTCCATTCAGCGGTTTCAGGCCATCGGCAGCGCTTTAGGCGTTACCAGTGTCATCACGTCGCGTCTTGTGAGCCAGACCAGCGGCGTGGACATATACGAGGCAGTTGAGGAGCATCAGCAGTACTTCCAGGCATTGATACAACCCGAAGCAGATGTGGCAGTGGAAACGGCTTCGCAGGCCGGTGCCCAAACAAGGTCGCCACGAGAAAGATTAGCAAGCTCTCAGTCGGATGTTTCAGGTACAGCTCAGCTGGAAGAACAATTAGAAGGACAGCGCGACTCAAACCCGGTCAGGCTTTCGGAACCGCATAATTTGACAGAGCATTCAGGCAGTGTGAAGCCAAGCAAAAACAAAGGATGGGAAAAGTTCGACGATGGCCATCGCAGTGCCGCTTACTGGCGTCGTGAGCTGCTGCTGTTGAAGAACGAGCTAGCATTCACGGACTTTCGTCGTCATATGAGCGAGCAGCGATCACTGCGGTGGCAGAAGCGGGCGTCCCGATGGGCGATCGCTGAGTTGAAGAACGACGAGCTGACTCGCCAAAACCAACTCATGGAGTTGAAAGTGGGCACTCTCAAGGACGAGACGCAGCGCGCCCTGCGCTCGGCACGTACCATCATGCGGGAGAGATCTGCTTATGAGACAAAAATTTTGGATCGCAACCGCGAATTTAGAGAACAAATTACTACTTTGGAAAACAAGGTATTGGAGCTGCAGCTTGACGCTGAGGCTGCTCGTCACGCCGAGGCGGCGCTGTCTGTTGTGTCGCATGAAAATGAAGAAAAGGCAGGCGCAGTTGAACTGCAATTGAGAGCCCTACGTAACGAGATGGATGCCACGAAGCGGATCAATGTTGACTCTCAGGAGCGGAGCTCCGCCGCCGAGCAGACGCAGAGGTCTGCGATTGTAGAGATTGACGATGCCAAATTTGCCAAGATTCAGTTCGAGATCGACAATCTAAAGAAGGAGCGGGATGCAGCGGTCGCCCTTATGGAGCGCGAGGTCGCAGCTGCGCAGGACGAGGTCGCACGCGCTCAAATGGTACAGCGACAACAGGCGAACCTTCGACAATCAGTCGACGTCTCTGCGGATGCCGTTGCCCACGAGAACCTTGCCACCGTAGCGCGTCTCAAGCGCGCGAACGAGGAGCTGCTCCATCGCTGCGTTTCGGTCGAGCATGAACTGCGAGCTCGGAAAATCCACGAGGAGGAGCGCATGAACGAGCTGCAGGCCGCCCTCATGTCTGCGCGCGCATTTGCTCCCATGGACACGCCGACGGAGAGCAGGTTCCGTGGCCGCGGGGGAGCACAGGGCGTGCCTCGACGAGCATGAATTAGAGTTGATAACTTAATGAACTTTTGTTAAGCCTGGCTGGGGTCGTCTATGTACACTAGAGTTTGACGTACTTCTGGATTAGGTCAAGCTCCTGCTCGCGTTTGGTTCGCTTTTCGGCAGCTTTGCGAGCATTCTGCAATTGTCGTGTAACAAGCTGGGATACAAACGGTTTCGCGGCCTCCGGGTAGGGTCCCATGACGCCGTCGAATGCCTTTGCTGGCTTCTTCAAGTCCGAGCCCTTGCGCTCATTCATCTCCTGCTCGTATTGCGTGAACCCGAGCGTCTGGCTGAGTCTATGAGACTCAAGCGCCTCGGTGTCCTCCGCGGGCCACACAAAGGGCTGCTCCATGTCAATGATCATCTTCTTTACTTGCGGCGTGCGATACCGCGAGACTCTGGAGCGCGTCCATTCGCTCCACTTGATCTGCGTGGTTATGTTCAGCGCGCGCAAACCGTAGACGTGCCAAAGGTAGTCGCGGAACTCGAGCTTATTGAACTGACGCGGCACCTGGAATTGGGCCTGGAAAGGCGTCATGCGAGCTGATGGCCTCAGCAGAGTCACGGGTGCCCACGGGAAGTAGATCTCTTTGCCGCCAATGGTGAAGTGGGGCTTTCCCTCTGCGGAAGCCTCCTCGTAGCGCTGGTGCAGCTTCTGGGAGTACAGCGAGTACTTGGATGGATCGGCCAGTTTCGGGTCGAACTCCTTTTTCTGAGGCACTGTGCGCACCTCTTTGCTAGGCATAAGCACCGGCTCCGGCGGCCGCGAGCCTTTCAGCGCCTTTTGAAGGAAACGCGCGCGAGGCATTGATGGTTTCAGAGGCTATTTGTGCGGACGTCTCTCTCCTCCCTATGTAATAATAATAGTAATGCTGGGCCTGATTTTTCAGATCTCAGATTAAGTAAGCAGACTCTGAAGGCTGAAATGAAATGGGCCTGCCGGTTGCCAAGGCCGAGCGAGGTCGCCTGAACCACTATCAAAATAGAGTTAGCCGCAAGCGTGCCTCTGGCGGTTTACGTCAATAAACAAAATCATTTAGTCTCATTTCACATAAGGGATATACTACTGCTTTGTGAAGCTGCTGCTACGTGATGCCACTGGCTTGAGATGCACGCACATGCGCAAGAGCTAGGCAAGACACACCGCGTGCAACTCAGTGCTTGAGGCGGGCCTCCTTGTTACGCTTGACGTCCTCGAGCGTCTCCTTGATGTCATCCTGCGACGCATTGTATGAAGCCTTTACCTGGTTGAACGGGTTCTCGGGACTCTTCTGGAACTCCTCGTAGAGGCGCTGTTTGTACTGGTTCAGACGCAGGCCTGGGTGCTCCTGGCGGATCTCGGGCAGTCGACGCTCCTCGTATGCGTTCAGAGCAGGCTTGAAACGGCGCTCTGGATGGCGGTCAATCTTGTCCGCGCTCTTGCCCGTCGTGATCTCGAGCGCAGCAATGGCATCGTCAATGTTATGAGCGTGCAGCTCGCCAGCAGAGCCATCCGAAGCAGCCAGCGCTGCATCAAGACCGCTGCCGCGGCTTGGTTTCCCAGCCTTCTTCTGGTTGATCACGGGCTTCTTTGCCGCGGCCGCAGCAGTCTCGGCCTCAAGCTCGGCGTCCTTCTCAGCCTTCTTGCGCCGAGCTTCCTCGCGCTTAGCTGCTTCTGCCTCTTTCTTGGCGTTCTTGGACTTGGAGCCTTCAGACCACAGAGCGTCCTCCGCAGCAGACTGCTGAGCGTCGATCTCAGCTTGCTTCTTGGCTGCGGCCTCTGCCTTCTTGGCATTGCCTGAGGCCTTCTTCGTGTTCTCTCCGCCTCCTTTGCCTTTACCCATTATATTTCAGTGCTTCCTCGTATCTGTGGCTGTGGCCGTTGCGGTGGCGGTATGTGTAGTTTTGTGGTAAGAGCACACACACACACACACACTTACTACCTAACGGTCAAGCTGGTCTAACCGTATGAAGGCTATGGAACCGCTGCGAACAGTCACGCGACGAGCACTAAGCATGAGCGTGGCGAGTCACATGCTTGACCTCGACGCACATGAGACGCGCGCTAGACATATCCTGTACAGTGTTTGGCATTCAGGTAAGGGCCCGAGAATGCGGGTTGGTTTTCGTCCTTGGCAAATAGCCGAATGAGGATATCTGTCTCAACGTTCGCCGCATCGGCAAATTTGTACACCCTCAAAAACGGCAGGCCGGCACCAACACCCATCTACCCTGGTCTAAATCCTATTGCAAAACTCGCGTTGGGATTCACCACCGCTGTGGAACTCATTTCCTCTTAGTGGTATTACGTGACAGAACCCCACCTTCACAGCTGCGTACAAGCGTCCCGAACACTGGCGCCCACTCTCGTCGCCTGACAGTTCTGGTAAATGCTCGCAGATGCCTGAAGAGGTATTCGAAGACACACCGCTTGCTGGATACCTCAGAAACGTTGGCGCAGAGGACTGGGGTATAGAGGATGCCGACGAACTGGACTTGTCGGGCCCCGAGGCCGAGCTGGAAGCCTCTGCAGCCACAGAAAAGCGGCCCGCAACAGCAGGAACCACGGGGCTCAGGCCGCTAATGCTTTCGGAGCACCTTTCACATACTAGGAAGGAAAGGTTTCGAGGCCTGCTTCGCTCAGCGCTCAGCCAAAAACTCAGCGCCCAGGAAACAGGCGAGTTCCTGGAGCAATTCCGCTACACAACAATGAGTTCCGATCTGCTCAGAGATCTGCCGTTGTATACATCCTGGTCGGCTGGCACTGATGTGCGGCGACGGGCTCTCTTGTTCGACACAAAGAAGCCCTGGACTCTGTTGAGGACTGGCCAGTCTCAGTTGCTTGGCGGCGGCGGTTGTGTCGCAGCAATCAGCGCGCTGCTTCACTGGCGGTCGGGCAGGTCGTCTCTCTCTGAAAAGGAACAGATCGCGCTCGTCGTGGGCTTGCTGACCATTCTGTATCTGTTTGCAACCGCTCGTAGACGGTTGCTACGCTCGCTCAGAGAAAAGGCCCTGATTTTCATGGAAGAGTTCATTGTCTCTTCTAAGCAATTTGATGGGGACGTCGTTAGGGCCTTACGTGCTCTGCAAGAGCTCGAGGTTGTGAGTGCCGGCTATGCGCCATATGGCAAGCCTTCACAGCGGACGCGCAACGCAAGTGTTCTTGGCCAGAAAATCAGGGCAGCCCTGGGAAGCTCGCTGCATTTGATCACTGAGGCTTATACAGACGCTGTTCAGGATTGCGCTGGGATGGGTGAGCTCACCGAAATCGAGCAATTCTTCGAAATGTTTGGGTTACGCGAACACCAAGTGGATCTCGAGTTCGAATTCGGCAAAGTTCTTGTCGGATACAGACAGCCAGTCATCAGCGGTGATGCGCGCTTCGCTCAAGTCAGCGACTTGAAGCACGCTTTACGCAAGGCACACTTAGCGCGACGAGTCTTTCTTTGCTGTACATTAGCTGTACCATCTACCGGCGAATGTCGGCCCGCCGAGCTTGAGACATGGACGGTTTTGACGGATCACTTGCTAAACTGCAGCCAGCTGGCACACCAATTGTCGAATGTCATCACAAAGGAGCGCTTGCACCCTGACATGTCTGCACTAGAGCCTGGGCCGCATCAACGTGCACACCCAGCCTCTCGCAACCTAATAGAGCTGGCTGCCACGGTGCGTCATTTGAACGCGCGCCTAGAGCTTCTTCAGTCCGCTTCTTTGAATGATGAGGATTACCAGCACCACGAAAGCGCTATTGGTGCAGAAGTCTCAAGTTTGAGTGAGGAGTGGCAACAACTTTGCGCTCTAAGAGATAGGCGTTTCCCATGCGACGTGACCTCCTCGCCAACCGTTGTGGCTACACCACACACAGAAGATATGAGCACCTTTACTAGCTTCACTCCTCCAGATCTCACAGACTCAGCCACCGAAGTCACAGATGACTCTGTACAGCATACAGTCTGGGAAAGCGTTGTTCCGCCTTCAGAGTTTCCGCCTCGAAGCACGCTAAGCCGCGAAGAGCGTATACGGCAAATGCAGAGCTCCCGACAACAGCAGCCTTTGCACAAGCCTACATTTGATCCAAGATCATCACTAGCCTTAGAGCTCGACAATGTGTTCAGACATAAGCCTCGAGCCTCGAGAGGCTAATGCCCGCAGCGCCTAGTTGCATATTTATTCTTATTCTATATTTATTGTATTTGTCGTTCAGCTACATCTCGAGGCCTGTTTGCGGTGAGCTTACATGCGATCGCCGCTCTTGGTGCTGTAGTGCCTGATGAAGCTGATACTTCAAGAGCTCAATCCTGTAAAAGCACCAATAGTCAAATGCGCTATATGCTGTCGACCAAGACCATCTGTCGTGCCGCATGATCCCTCGCTTATGAGGTTGACATGGCGGCTGTTCATATTTCGTAGATGGCTTAAGCTCGACGACGTGCTTATTGGCCTGTTCGACTTCGGAGGTACAGAAATAGTGGTACCTCCTCAAGTCGTCGCTGAACTGGATATCACAGCTATTCGGCACCGCTATAGCTGGTCTGGGGCTGTACCGGGCTCCGTATTCCCGACCTCTAGAATATCGCCGTTTCTTTTGAACGCCTGCAACTTTCATGTTGAATTGTGAAGCACCACGTTGCGAGGCATTCAGGGCCTCCAGCGATCTAGATTTGCTGCTGTAGCACTCTTGTTTGCTCAAGCCATCTCCTCGCTCGTTATCAATCCCATTGTGGAGAAGTGCTGCATTATAAGACGTTGGGAAGGGCTTGGAGCAAGAACAGTGTATCATTGGAAATGCCGTTATCGTTTGCATTGAACAGGCTAGCCTAAACGATGAGCTTCTTTAATCCTAGGTGTTTGCCACCGCTGTCTCTCAAGAAGGAAAAAAAAAAAACTCTGCTGCTGTAACGCCCCGACGTCTTGAAATAAGCCCAGATGTCGCGGTCTCACTTGCCTGCTGCAGAGTGGGGAAAAATCGTAGCAAACGTACCTAATGACGAAAAAAAAGAAAGAGTATATGAGGAACATATATATAGACGCCTCGGTATTTCAGAAAGACAATGTGAGCTTCAAGGGGGGATTTATGCAGGGATGCGCGACGCGCCTCCTGTTCGACCCAGTCCTACCCTGAATAACCGGTTATGCACTACCCCTGGAGATCTCAGCCCGCTACGGTTTCAACGCCAACGACTGCCACAGCTGAGACATTGACGGTGACCTATGAAACCTCGTGCGCTGCAAATAGGTGCTGCGAGATGCAAAGGCTTCAAAGCGAACCAGAGACACCAACTCTACCGCTAGTGAGCTCTAACTCACGTTTAACCTATACGTTGATAATAAAGTGCCTGGAAAATATTAAACGGACTTACTTGTTTAAGTGCAGACCCCAGCTTGTAAGGTGAAGATAAAAGGAAAATTGAAAACTGACGTGTGACAACCGAGAAAAGAAGGAGACTAAAACTGTAAAGTAACTTAGTTATTTTCCGTTCAGCTCGCCTCAAAGAAAGCATGAATCCGCCACCGATTGAGTGAACTGGAAGCGTACTTCTGCGAAATTTGTAAGTGCGAGTTGTGTTAAACGGCAATTAGAGCGCGCGTCAAAGGCGCGAAACCTAGTCCTAGTGACGGAAAATAGTGCCCTGCGACGCAGGCATCTACGGCATGTGTCTAGCTATTATTATTCTTTCCCATACCGACTGCAGATGAAAATGGGCTCGTGGCCATTGTTCGCATAAATAATACAGCTGTTAAACCGGGGTTGCTAGCAAGTGGGCACAATTCCCCGGTATTTTTCTGTTGACGTGCATGTGTGCCCATGTGCATAATAGAATAATAATCTCGAATTGTGAAACAGCCCTGAGAACCCTAACAATGATCTGGTGGAAGTATTATTTACGAACTCCAAGGCAAGATTATGCTCAAGAGTATTACTTGAAATGCATGCAGGTTACATCGGTCCTCAGCAAAGAGGATGGTGAGTCTGCGAGACGACGCACGAGTAGTAGCGCTTTGACTAATGCTTAGTTGCAGTGATTTGTGTGTACTTAAATACGCATGCCTGCGCCTCGACGCGAGCGAGGCGTGTCGGGATGTATAGCATATGTCTCAAGAGAGAAGCGGAAAAGAATATCACCACTTGGACCCCTTGTGGCCCATATGGCTACCAGTTAATTTCAGATACAAAGCAGAGTTTCATGGCGCCCACTCAGCGGGGCCGACAGACGTGACCACAGTCTGTTTATTAATTTCCCTATTGGTCACGTCGACTAAATGCAAACCCCAACCTCACTGTAAATATCAACAAAGCATAAGCCCCAAGAACACAGGAACTAGTGGTTTGCGTCCTAATGAACCGAGTTGAGCCTGATGGGCGTAAGCGCCAAGCGAAGCGTGACGAGCACATACGTCGCAAGCTGGAGCTTGAGCTGAGCAAACGTAGAAGCAAGGTGGGTCTGAACAAGGCCAATGGTGACTATCAACATGAAGTCAGTGAGGGGTCTGTAATGGCCCTGAAGCCATTGCCACCGCTATCGATGCCTTACAACACAACTGTGCTTGATGCGGCCCAGTATATGACGGCATACAGAGCCAGCTGTGTATTGGTTCTCGACGACGACGACGCAGTGTGTGGAATTTTCACTGCGAAAGACTTGGCCTTCAAAGTTGTAGCGGCTACTGGTAAAGACATGCGAAGGTCGCTCACTATTGCCGATATTATGACACCAGATCCCGCCTGCGTGGACATTGACAGCAGCGCCACGAACGCGCTGAACCTTATGGTCAGTCGAGGCTTCCGTCATTTGCCAATCATGGACAAGAACGGGGAAATAGCTGGCGTCTTGGACATCACGAGGTGCTTTTTCGAAGCCATGCGCAAATTAGAGCGAGCCTGCGAGAGCTCCCAGCGTCTCCAGGATGCGCTTCAGAATGTGCAGAGCGAGTTTGGTGCTGGTCAACCAGCAAAGTTCATGACCTATGTGCAGAGGCTGAAGGATCAGACCGATGGTCCGGACTTGAGGTCAGTAATCAACGGCATGAGCCGTTCTCCACTCTACATTGACGCAAAGAGTTCTGCCACCGAGGCGGCACTCCTTATGAAACAGAACCGCACAACGTCGATCCTGGTTATGGATAGGTCGACGATAACGGGAATTTGTACAACAAAGGATATTGTTTTGCGGGTCCTTGCTGCTGGTCTGGATCCGCAAAGGTGCTCGGTCGTGCGCGTTATGACGCCGAACCCAGACTGCGCCTCTGCAACAATGACCGTTCGCGACGCGCTTCGCAAGATGCATGACGGAAAGTACCTCAATCTCCCAGTCAAGAATGAAGACGAGGAAGTAATTGGTGTAGTTGACGTGCTGCAATTGACATACGCGACGCTAGAGCAGATCAATAACATTACGGCTATGGATAGCGCGGCCGAAGGCCCCGCTTGGAATAAGTTTTGGATGTCTTTGGACGACGGGACCGAAAGTGAGGGACAGTCTAAGGTACACCCTTACGGCTTTGAGGACTTGGAAACAAACAGCAATGTTAGCGTTAGCGAAAATGAGCTGGCGCAATTCAGCATTCCCGAGGGTCTTGAAGCGGAACAGGGTGCTGACGACAGCTTATTTTCGGGACAGAACGCGCCATCCTTAGAGCCAGCTGAGCGGTCGTCGCTCAACGAAACTGAGGACGTGATGCCTGAGGATTCGATGTCGCGTCTCGGTCTTTCGGCAAGCGGAGCGGAAGCTTCGGAAGAAAAGCCGAGCTTCTCATTCAAGTTCCGAGCGCCCAGTGGACGGGCTCACCGCATTCAGATAAGCGACAGTGCCACTCTGGACGACTTCCGTGAGTTGATCTTGGCCAAGTTATCAGAGGCTGATCTTGAACAGCTGGGCGGCGTTGACAAGTTTGCCGTGTCATACCTAGATGACGACAAGGACATTATTTCAATCACGACACAGCATGACATAAAAGAAGCTGTGCAGACGGCGAAAAAAGCCGGCTCCAAACGAGCTGAGATCTACTTGCACCACGTCGATCAGACGCCGGTGCTGCGGACCACTAAAGATCCCGCGCAGGAGCAGGCGATGATGCCAATGCTGGTCGGATCTGCGGCTGCCGTCATGTTTGGCCTACTAGCCTGGGGCCGCAAGTGAGCGTAAGAACCAACTGTTTGGTTAGCTCGAGCCATATTAATTTATTATCAGAAATTCCTTAGTTCTCATCTCTACTTGAAGTATGTACATGGAGGCCTGCGTCAAGCAGGGGCTCAAGAAGCAGACTGTCTCGTCTGCTCGAGCAACTTGTCTGAGGCAACCTTCTGCGCGGCGCGCGCCTGCTTCACGAGCTCGCGTGTCTTCTTCTTTTGCTGTCGCCTTTCCGTCACGGGGTCCGAAATTATGACGTTCGTGCCCACAAAGTCCTTTGCGTCCAAATAAATAGCATCTGGTTGCCGCTCGTCGAACGGCCGAGCAACCGACAAGAGGTAGTTGCGCAGATCAGACACCGAGCTCACTTTTGACAGCACCACGTCCGGAACAGAGATGCTTAGTTGCCGACTCACGGACTTCACTGCCTCAAACCGAGCCGTAAGGTCCACCATATTTCCGTCACTTAGACCGGCAAGCGCCGCGTCAATCTCGGCGTCAGTTAAATCCTGGCTGTGGTGGCTTGTGGGCCACGCCGTGAACTCAGCAAATTTGCGCACACGCGGCCAGTCCTCCTCCAATGAACGTGGCCTGCCGAGGACCTTAAGTTTTCGCGGCCGACTTTCTTGCGCAAGCGTATCATCAGAAGTTTTCGCGCTCTCGACTTTGGTCGGGTCCACCACCTCCGTTTTCGGCTGCTTGCGTCGGAAGTTTGTGATCTTGCTGTACAAGCTCGATATATCAATTTGATTGGCCGGCGTCGAGCTGAAAGTCCTCACCGGGCTGACCAGCGTCTGACGAGACAGGGAGCCCAAAACAGAGCCCTTCAACATCGCACCCGCCATTGCCAAAAAACCGTGAGTTTGTTTCTTGGTAATTCCAATCCACGCAGCGTTCCGCGCGCTACCACATGCGGGCTTCATACACCATGTGATATCATTCAATAATATTGGTAACGTGACCAAGGGCGAATTCAGGGTCGCGCCATTTACGAGAACCACCAGCACCACCATCAACTCTACGATAGCGCAAGTCCTGGTGTATAGACTTTGGGGAGAAGCAATTCTCAGAGAGATGTTAGTATAAGCATTGTTATATCAATTTACTAGAACCAGTAATCACTAAACTCATCACTTTCGGTGTCACTCATGTATTCCATGTCGCCGTCAGGCATTATTAGCATGATTTGTCGTACTACCGCATCAAATGCAGCATCATTCAACGGTGTGGCAAGAACGTTTGCCAGATTAGTCGCAGGGTCACAGTATTTCGCCTTAAGGTTTGCCTGATTGGCGAAGCCGCGGAAGTTGTCGCTGTGCTCACGCATTCGGTTAGCTGCAGCCTTATCGTTGCCAACATTCACTTTGTGCGGTAACTGTAACTTGGTGTATAGGGGGATTGCGGCATCAGGATTCAGTTCGCCTAAAGCGACAAGTACGTTCCGTATGCTTGCACCATACTCAGCAGCACTGATCAAAGATCGCATGCCCGCCTCATGAGCATTCACACACACACGCCGTTGATGTCTGGAGGTCCAGTAGATCAAGCAATTGCCATAAGACCATGCAAAGCCTCCATGTTCACCTCTGAAATTAGCGTCTGAGAATCCAATCAGTTCAGGGTATCTCTGCTTGCTAAAGGTAAGCCTCGCTTCTTTCGAACTTTCGAGATACCGCAACAGCCTCATTAGCATACGCCAGTTGAGATCGTTTGGGCTTTCGTGATAAATGCTGAGCTGCGACGATGCAAAGGCAATGTCCGGTCTGCACTTTGACACGAGATCGTTCAAGCTACCGACAGCCGACCTATACCGCGAAGCGTCCGCCTTTGGCAGCGGCTTAGCGTATTGAGCGAGGCGTGGGTCTGGTTGCAACAACCCTTTCTGCATCTTAGAAATGCGTGCTGCTTGCCCTACCTCCGATGGCAATATGGGAACGGTTTCCGTAAATCTGTAGCTCGAGAACGAGTCTCTAAAGTCGTCAAGTAGCTTGTTAACGTTCTTGCCAGCATCCAAGGTAATTCCTGTTGCAGTTTTCTTAATGTTCAACGCAAGATATGACTCCGGGAATTTTGCAGAGACAATCTCAAAAGCCCCTTTAAGCAAGGAGTTGACACGCAAAGCCTCCGCGCTGTCCGAAGAAGCGACAAGGATGTCGTCGACATATACTAGAATGATTGTCTTTTTGCGATTTTGCGCGCTCATGAACACGCCTCGAACATTGGGTACCTTTTTAAAGCCGAAACCGTTCAGTATAGTGGATAGTTTGATGAACCACTGCCGAGGTGCCTGTTTGAGACCACAAAGTGACTTCTTCAAGCGGCAGACGCGCTTAGTTCCGTCGCCATATCCTGGGGGCTGTCGCATGTATAACTTATGCTCCAGGTCGCCATACAGAAAAGCCGATTTGATGTCCAATTGTTCAATGTGCCAGTCTCGTTGAATGACCAGAGCTAGAACCAGACGTACCATTTCAATTGACACAGTCTCCGCGAATGTTTCCTCATAGTCCTTCCCTGGTCGCTGCGTAAAGCCGCGCACGTACAAGCTGGCTTTGTATTCCAACGAAGCGCCACTATTTGAAAGCTCTCTTTCAAAAACCCAGTGATTGCTCAGTATACGCGCACGCTTTGGTGCATCCACCAAGTCGAACGCTTTGCGATTTCTCATCGTGTCCATTTCCACATTACAAGCTTGTTTCCATAACATTGCCTCAGGTGATTCCATCGCTTCCTGGTATGACTTCGGATCACTTCCAGCCTTAATCTCAAGAGCCATTGTTGTGACAGCACCACGATTGGCAGGAACTTCCTCTTCCTCCGAACTTGATTCACTTCGTGGGTAAATGAAGGTTGGTGATGACGATGGTGTTGCTGATGGTGTTGCTGATGGTGATGCTGAAGGTGATACGGATGATGAGCACGATGATGACGAGAATGGTGTTGCTGTGCCGCGCGCAATGGATTGCGACATGTCAGCGTTCATTTGAGATTCCGCCTGTTTTGATTGAGACCGCGATCTCGCAAAAAATCTCTTTCTTCCTGCCTGGGCCGCGGGCGAATGTTGCGGTGCATTAGCATTGGAGGTTGCATGGCGGTTGGTATTATTCTTGTTGTCGTTGTTGTAGTTGACATTGTTGGGAGATCGCTGAGAAGCAGGAAGTTGAGAAGAGGTATTGATAGGTGGCCCCCAGGTAGCGTCTTGGCGAAGAAACCAATTGAACACTTCGGTGAGCGTCTTGAACTCGCTTAGTTGCCGTTCAAAAACAGGTGAAAGATTCTGTAAATTGTAGAGCTTGCAGTGGGAGATCCACGCAAGGCCGGCCACGCGCTGAAGAACAGGTTGAAATGAACGCGCTTCAGGAAGATAGCGTTCTACCCAAAGTTCAAGTCGCCTGAGATAAGCGCTCAGGGACTCATCTATAGAGCGTTGCGGAAAGACATCGGAAGGCTTTGCAGGTTGAGCCGAATACGCATATGGTGAGGGAGTTAGACGTCGAAGAAGCTCGAGAAGCTCATGCGTGTAAACGGGGTTGCCAGGAACCGAAACAACATTGTTGGGAACGCATTCCTTGACAATTGAAGCACATATCTTCGAGGCACGAACACGCGCTTTGGAATATTTGGAGATATCAGGGTCCAACAGCCAATTCGTTTTTTCCCGGCGAGACAACAACCGACGAATGTCGAGCTCAAACAAAAAGAGATCCGAAGAGTCTGTCGGCTGTTTCAGTTTTCGGATTTCATCCTCGATCTCCCTCATTTCGACACCAAGTTGGCCGCGTAAGCCATTCATGTGCGCCATGCCCTCAATTAATTCCAACCAGGGGTGTTATTGTTAACTAAGAAGATGGAAAAGTGACCCCTGGGTGGCTCGTACATGCACACGACGCTTAGGGTTGTCGCCCGCTTCCACTAACCGACAGCTGGGAGCCACCCTGACTTAGCTAGCTAACCGTAGCTTTCTTATCCAGCGGTAAGTCACGTGCAGGAGTTCTCAGTCTCTGCGCTCCACGGCGACACTGGATATTGCTACGGGTCCGCCCGCCGCCCGTTGCCGGCGCACACCTGTTACCGCTGCTGCAATACAGCGGTGGCCCACCTCGAGACATTTTGTGGCACTCAAAACTGCTGCCTTCTCAAACCTGGCGATGGGGCAAGAACATGAAAGAATCCGACTCGTCCATAAGCTAGCAAAAAAGGTCACCCCGCGGGAGCTAGAGCAATGCTACAAATTAGTTAGGAAAATACGGGGGCTCTACATATCTGCTGGCGAAGGTTGGGATCGAAGACGCAAGCTAAGTGAACTGCGCGACACGCCGGAGCTCGAGTACTTGCTATTCATGAGCGGCGACACGGTGGCTGCGTTTGCGACGTACGTGGTGAACGATGTCGATGTATTAAATCGCCCTACCCTCTATCTTTGGGAAATACACGTCGACCCAAAGTTTAGGCGGCACAGGTTTGGCAGCCGGCTCATTGCCGAAGTGACGAAGAAAGCGCAGGATGCGTCCGGGGTTGTGACTCTGCGGTGCTTCCCCAGCAACCGCGTGGGTCGCAAGTTTTACAAGGCTCAGGGCTTCGAGTTTGATAAAGACACAAGCGACGACAACAACTATTATCTTAGAAAAAGCGCCACCAAATGACGAAAAGAACCACAAAAACGACGGCCCCAATGGGTGCGTATTGCCGAAGCATTGCCTCGAGGTTCACACGCCGCGCTGCGCTGCGGTACTTCTTCGACTCGTATCGTAGGGACGAGGACAAGTCTGACATGCGGTCCAGGTTTTCTCCTCTATACAACAGGTCTTCGATATTCTTGGACATGACTTTCGATACGTCCTGCAGGTCTGAGTTGATTTTGTCTAGGTTCTGCGCCGCGCGCTGGTCCTGGTAAATACGCTTGGACTTTTGGATGAACGTGTCGAACTCGGAGAACTGGAACGGCCGCAACCCGGGCCGCAGCGCATCAGAGCCGTGGCTCTTGCTGAACTCCTTCTCGATCTCATCAAGGTACGAAAACACAAGACTCTTTGGAAATTTGTTCTCGGACACCGTCAGGTACATCAAGCCGTTCGACAGCTCGTAGTGAATCGTGTACTCGCCGCTCACAATAGAACCCCGCGGCTCACTCTGCGGGCCTGCGATGCCTACGAGACGGTTTATTTGGGTTTTCTGCGCCTTCAGCGACGCCGCTTGGTCGTCGGTCTCCACAGAGCCGACCAATGGCAGCGAGTCGTCCACCCTGGCAATGTGTGTATACAAAAGCATAATGCTTACTTGGCGAATGCACCATCCAAAGCATTCACGCTGCTCGCTGCTGGCGCCAGCGCTGGCGGTTGTTTTACCTCGCCCTATCTCCCACGACTTAGTCATTGGCGCGAGTCCACGCGCGTGTAACATTCCAAGCACAGAGAGCATTTGGACAAAGAAAAGAACAAAAAAAGCGTCGAGATTACTTCTTGGACGGCTCCTGGACTCTCATAAAAAAAGAACTTTTGCGGTACATATCGCAATTTCATATGGCGCCGCTGCTTCTCGCGTCATATAAAGCCTGTCATCGCATGACGTCATGTGGGCCTTGTATAGAAATAAAATAAAGCCTCTGCTCCCGGCAATTGCTCTTGGGCAAAAAGCAATTAATACTTATCACTATCAAAAAGACTGTAAGGTGCTGATGAACTCAGTGACGTTTTAGTTTGTGCCGCCGGTTGTCGCGCGCCCAGAAATGTCCCTACTGAAATCTATTTACGTAACCCGACCTGAAAAAAGACTTGTTCCGCAGCTATGTCTTCGTATCGCGGCCGGCGGAGGAATAATGGCAGCCGCGGTGGTGGCTCCATGGCGGTAGATTCATCTGCGCCTAACGGGGGTCTGCCGCAAAGTGACCAGCCGTCCACGGCCGTTGTCGAGCTTCGCAATTGGGAGGGCGGCACCATGCAGGACCTTATTGGATTCATAGAGCGCAAAGTGCATGTCAAACTCACGAACGCACGCCCCAATGGCGGCCTCATAACTGTGCAAATCGGCGCAAATGACGCGCAGACTTTGCAACGGTTAAACGGCGTGCGGTTTGCTGGCGCAGCTCTGAGCGTCAAGGTCACGAAGCAGAACACATCAACGGCTGTCCAAATCCTCACAGGTCTGCTGGATACGCGCTATGACCCGCGGTTGGAAATGCTGAACTTCTCCATGCTCATGTCGGACCCGGTATTACAGTCTCACGGCATGCTGGACAACGCTACCACAGCGATGAAAATGTTCCAGGCGCTCACAAAGCTGGCGTCCTCAAAGACCTCAGGGAAGGTCCAAAGTGTGACGCTTGAGGGCAACAATCTCATAAACGGTGAAATCGTGCTACATCTTGCCTCCGTGTTCCCTGGCCTCCAGAACCTGAGCCTGGCCAACAACCAAATATCCGACATCCACGGCCTCGACATGCTCAAAAACAGACTGCCCATGCTACGGGAATTGGTTTTGACTGGGAATCCTGTGCAGCAGCAGCCAAACTACCAGGCACACATCCAGGAGCTAATGGGTATGTTCCGTAGACTTATGGTTGTTGACGGCGTGGCCGTCCGGTCTGAATCTGACCTGCCACCATTTGCCCTACCCGCACCAGTGACGCCGACGTTTTTCGAAGACGAGGTTGTTGCCTCCATGACCCCGATGTTCCTTGCCAACTTCTTCGGGCTTTGGGACTCGAATCGCCAGGGCCTGCTGCCCCTCTACGACGACGTTAGCTTGTTCAGCCTGTGCTACAATGGCAACACGCCGCACAATCTGTCCGCCAAGAAGGCGTTCAGCTCATATATAGACATGAGTCGCAACCTTTTGCGAAACAACGGTCAAAAGGCCCGCCATAGCCGCATATCTGTGGGGCAGTCCGCCATCGGAAACGCTTTCAACCGCATTCCTCACTCGAAGCATGACCTGAACGATGTTGCGGCCTTCGCTATTGATGCTTGGAAGCTGAACGATGTGCGCACACCGGGCGACACGGCCATAATTATGGTTGTCCATGGCGAGTTTGTTGAAGCTGGCGCCAACCAGGCTCGCCGCAGCTTCGACAGAACTCTTGTCGTGCTACCTGGACCTAACAACAGCTACGTGGTTGCTTCGGACATGCTCAACATCCGGCCTCATGCGACCTTGCCGAAGCCTTCAAGCGTCCTTGGCGGTGTCGCGTCCCCGCAACCACAAGCTCAGTTGCAAGAGCATACGCAACATCAGCAGGCGTCACCACAGCCGGGGCAGCCAAGGATCGGTGCTATGGGTCCAGGTGTACCGCCGGTAGGACAGCCCAGCGTGGATCCTTCCGCTGTTGTGCAGGAAATAATGCGCCGGACACATCTGAAACCAGAGTACGCCGACATGTGCGCCAAGCAAGCAAACTATCAGCTTGATGCGGCGCTTCAATTGTTTGAGCAGTTCCGCTCCCAGCTCCCGCCCGATGCATTTGCGTGACACCAAACTGAAGTCTGCATACTCCCCATGTGTACATAAGGCCCCTATGCCTATAAATTGGGCCGAGCTATGGCACAGCAGAGACCAGAACCTGGTTGTGTCAAACGTGGATAAGCAGCGCTCGACCTCGACTATGTACAAGTACATAATGTATTCTATATTTTTTGCGTTGCAGACGTGTTCGTTGGCAATGACTTTAGTTGCCGGTAAAGCTTCACGAGCTTGGCATCAGTCTCTAGGCTTTGGCTCTTTAGCTCGTGGTACTCGTCGTTGGCAGCGCCTACTCGCTCTTGCCAGGACATCAGCTCTTGCGCGGCTCGACATCTAAAGTCGAGCTCATGGCGTCGATGTGTCTCTAAAAGTTCGTGTAATAAGGCCTTGCTCTCAGCCACCTTCCGTACCGCAAAATCCAGGTTGTCCCTCACGAATTGGCAGTCTTGACGCTCCTTTTGAAGCTCCGCCGAGGTCGACTCATCGGCGTTACCCAAAACATCTTTAGTTGGAACAATCTCACCGCTCAGCCGATCAGCCGCTGCGCATGTCTCGTCCAATGCTTCCCTGTTTGACCCTAGTTGATTTGCGAGCTGGTCAAGTACTGCAAGCACGGCCGCTAGATCATCATCTCCTCCGAGCATGCGGAGCCAGTGATATTACTAACACCAGGTGGAACTACAAGTAAAGTAGGTAGGAGTTAGGAATAGCACCACCCACCCACAGCAAGTTCAAGCGCGCCGCTCAGAAGTAATCTGGCAGAATTCAATTCGAGTTTTATATCAACACTCCTCGTTATGTAGAGAGGGTGTAGTTTTGTTAATTACCTAGTGCCTCAAACGAAAATGGCTCGAACGCGTAACCTTCACCAATGTAGAACTTCGACATACTTTCAACCCAATGCAAACGAAGAGCATGAAGCATAGCCGACGTGCCTTCCATTACTGTGAGAATGGCCACCGTCAAACTCATCCACACGGCGAACATGACTACGACCATAATTACACCGAAGAAACCAGTGGCACCGAAGCTGAGCTTCAGTGTCATATCCCAAAGAACGATGGACAGCTGCGAGTGAGCCAAAGACAGGGCCCAGAGACGCAGGTAAGACGCGGTGTGGGATACGCTGTTCAGGCAGAACTCAATGGTGTGGATGGCTTGCTCGATCATAATGTCGCCAAATGACTCTTCGTGATCATCCCCATCGTCACCCTCTTCTGCGCTAGGGGCCGACGTGGAGGGCTCAGCTGGCTCAGTGTGCTGGCCAGCCTTTTGCTGCGACTTGTGGCGCAAATATAGTGGCTTTGTGAGCAGTAGCCACGGCACGCTAATGAGGGCTGCAGCAAGCAAAAACAGCTGCACTGCCTTCTGGCCTTTGTACAGTGGCTCATCGATTGTACCCGGCGATAGGAACATGTTGATTAGCATATTCATCAAGCTGGGGGGCTGAGCTCCACTAGCATTCCAGTCCACACACCACTTGTAAATAATTGTGATTGAAAGATACCCGAAAATGCTCAAAAAGAAAATGAGGCCGGGCACAAAGTTTCCAATGATGTTAATCATTGATTGGAAATAGACGTCATTCACCAGCGAGAACATATACGAGTAAAGCATGTGCAAATAGCCGAGAATAATCGAGAGCTTCATTTTGTAGCTGTTCATGAATCGAAGGTTGTTCTCAGCGCTGTGCCACATCCAATCCATGCCAAAAATGTAGACACTCCCCTTCGAGATGGCCGAAACCGATGTGTTCGGCTCTATGTCCGACGGCCACTCCCATCCAGAAGGAAATAGCGTCATTGATTTTGAGAATAGATCGTTATACATCAAACCTGTGAACATGGAGTACGCGCCCATGAGCAACACGACGTACCGGCCTGAATAAAACATATCGAAAACATCTCCGCCGTCAAATTTCGCTAACTTGCGCTCGTTGAGAACGACGAGCAGTGCCGCCAAAAACATGAGGAAGCCGTGACCAACATCACCAAACATGACAGCAAACATGAAGGGGAACGTGACTACAGTGGGCAGACCTGGGTTTACCTCGCGGTAGGTAGCAATGGCGTACACGTCGACCATATTCTGGAATGCTTCAGTGACCTTATTTGTGCGGTGCAACGTTGGCGGCTGACGCGTTGTTTCAAGAATGTTCAACACGGCAGGACTCTCAACAAGCGAAGACTCACTGATGCTCTTTATAGTTTGCTGCACACGAGCCACATCGCTTGTTGGAATCCAGCCCTCGGCGATCAGCAGCTTGCGGCCCTTGTCGAAGCTGAAGCGATCCAAAGTCTCGAATGTTGCCCGCTCCTTGAGTAAGTGTGAGTTCCAAGCACCGGTGTTTTTGGCCGCGGTAATAAGCTCTACCGTAAGAGCTTGCTCTGTAAACTGCACGACATTGCTGACCTCGGCCACCTGAGCATTAACTTCGGCCAAGTTCGCAGCCATGCGGCGCGGGTCCACTTCGTAAATATGCGCCTCCATGGCCTCAGCGATTCTCCTGGCCTTTTGGACAAGCTCGGAACCATGTGTCACAAGAATAAACACAGACTTATCGATGGGTTTCTTAGCAGACTCGTCCCAGATTGGTGAGCTTATTTTGTTGGCCGAGAAGTACAAGTTTCCGCGGAGAGCACGCCAGCTAACCCGCTCAAGAAATGGCACCAGATGCTCAGGAACAACGCCGGCGACTATGCTAGAATCGTTCTGGTCGACTTCACCTTCTGAGCCGGCATCGCTGTCACCGTGACCAAAGAAGTTCGTAGCAGCTCGTAGAACGTGCCTATGTTCTAGGAGACGGGCCTGTTGATCGTGAAGCTTATCATTGGATTCAACTAGGTTGCTGATCTGCTCCTTCAGCTGCCGCAGCGACGGTGCCAAGGATTCAGGGTCCGTTATTTGCTGACCGTCCCACACTGGTGCTTCCTGAACATTGTGCTGTGAGATATGCTGCTTCAAGTAACGGACGTTAGTTAGCGCGTCGTTCAATGTTTTGATCTCACTAACAAATGCGCGCTGGAAGCTGGAGACGTTAGCATTTAGATCACGGAACTGCACACAGCCGAGGTCGCCGAGACCACGGACAATCTCAGTTGCAACCTCATTGGAGATGTACAGCTGCGCAAGCGACATCTCCGCCGAGCGGAACATGGCCTCGTCCGGCATTGCTGCGAAAACTGATATGGATGGGAAGTGTGAGATATATGTGCCTTCGAGCCTAGGCTTTGGGTTTGGCTTGCCAACGATGATGATACGGATGACTAATCCTGATCACGATCCGTTGGAGGGTTGAGACTTCAGCAATGCACAGGAGGGATGTTTTATGGTTCTAGTTCAGCACGGAAAGGAAGGCAACAGGGCAGACTACTTTCGCGTTACGCTCCAACAATTAAATGTTGGCTGAGGCGGCCGGGCATGCTAGCAGTGCGGCGGTCAACCCCTGTCTAAAATGATATCACCACGTCAGGGAAAAATCGTTTAGCTCATAGTTATGCTATGTAATGTTCAAATTCCCACCTTCCATAGCACTCTAAGTATAAAGGTGACAATGCGAACGTTTTTTCTTTACTCGTCCGTCTTCTGCTTTTTCAATGGCGGCACGTCCTCACCATTGTTCGACGAGGGCTCAAGCCTCGGCGTATTTGCGTCCTGGTGGAAGTCCTTGATTATGGAGTCCACATCGTCGATGTTAAGATGACGTACATCCCCAAGCTGCTTGATTTTGAGGGTCACTTCCTTGCACTGCGCGTCAGTAAGGTGCAGATTCAACTGGTCTACACGGCTCTTGATCGCATTCCAGCCAGTCAGGCGGTTAGCAAAGTGGATGTATCGGGTCAAGCCGAAGTCCTCTGGCTTCAAGATCTCGTAAGTACTGGGGTTGGCCAGAATAGCCTTGGCGTGGATACCAGCCTTGTGCGTAAAAGCACAGAAGCCCGTGATGGGATTGTTGAAGGGAATGTTCACCTCGACGGCGTTAGCCACAAGCGTCTCGAGCTCGCGAATCTTGTGAACCTTGTACTTGCTCATCACGTAGTCGCGATCAGCCACAATCATGCGAGCCATGAGACCGCCGAGTGACGTAATTCCGTTGCGCTCACCGATTCCAAGCACACTCGTGTCAATGAGCCGAGCGCCGCCCTCCAGAGCTGTGTAGGCGTTCGCAATTGCGCAACCGGTGTCGTTATGGAAGTGGCACTCAATGTCGCATGACACGACACTCTTCAAGGTACGCACAAGCTCATAGACTTGGCGCGGGTTAGCGGCCCCGACTGTGTCGGCGATTCCGACGCGGTTCACACCAATCTTATCAACAGTGCGGTAGATGTTCAGGAGATCCACGAGGTCGGAACGGAACGAATCCTCCGAGGAGAAACGAATCTCGATGCCGTGAGACTTGACGAACTCAATGACCTCCACAGCACTCTTAGCAATGTAGGACATATCCTTGCCGTGCGAGTACTGCCTTAGAAACTGCGAGGTTCCAATGACGACGTCAACGCCATCAACACCAGTGGACACAGCAAGGCGGGCATCGTCCATGTGACAGCGAATGTGTGTGAGGACCTTGGCCTTCAATCCAAGCTTGCAGATGGCTTCGCAGTCAGTGCGGCTCTGCTCGCTAGCAGCAGGCGACGTAAGCTCAATGTAGTCTACACCGAAGTCATCAAGAGCCTTAGCAATCTCAATCTTCTTTTCGGTGCTGAAAAATGCATTGGCGAACTGCTCGCCTTCTCGAAGCGTCGACTCAATCAACTGGAAGTTCGAGACATTGGATAAATAGTCGCTCGGGTTCGAGGCATATGGGTTCTGTCGTACCTCTGTAGCACCGTTTTGGGCGGTCGGGGCTTCGTCGTTCGGCGCTGGACACATGTTTTTTAATTTGTGGAGTATGTGGCTGAGATCCAACTCGGCTTTTATAGAGTCTAGTGTTATACGCCTAATTTGTCATTTTTTTTTCATCCGCCGACAAATCCAGCGGTTAGTCATTGCAACCAACAGATAGAGTCACACAGATAGAGTCAAAGGCTGGGCCCCGCGCCGGACTGTGCAGGCAGAGCCTAGGGCAAGGGCCTACGGGTCTGCTCCGCTTGGCGGTGTTAGCTATTGCGTCTAGTACGCAAAGAGAAGCAGCAGCGCGGTATGTGTTCAGCAACGGAATCTACAAATACACCGCTTTTTACTGCACAAAAAAAAAGTTGCTACATTCGGATTTAGCCCAATCGCGATGAACTGGTAAAATCAAGCATGTGCTTCGCACATCGCCGGCGAGCAATAACTGCTGCAGCGAGGAGTTGAGCGCTTGCTCGATAGATTGAGAATAAATGCATGCACGAATCGCTGCCCGCAGAGAGGGTAAGGGCAAGGCTGGGGCGTGTTCGCTGAAGCGGACCGAGGGCCTGTTACGTCACTTAGGATTCCACACCTATTGTTGGCCAGCCTCGACCATTAACGCGCTAACTGCAATTCGCCGCTACTCTTAGTCGGAAAAGTCAACTCACGTGGAGCACATGACAACGTGGCTCTTAGTGTCACATCGAGTTGTGCGCCAGTAGAGCCTCTCACATAAATTCTGTACTTCCTCCCCCTGTACACAGTAACTATATAAAGGCACATGGGACAAAAATGGCCGATAGGTAAAGACTAAAGTTGGGTATTTTTATTCGGATTTGTGGGCCTAGATGTCTCGGCTAGACCGCCTAGTAGCGTTGCTGGATAATGGTTCCTCCACATATATCCGAAACGTTGCAGCGGAACAAATAGCCGACGTCCAGAAATCGCGGCCCGAGGAGCTCTACAGCTTGCTCGGCCGCATAGTGCCTTTTCTCCAATCTCCAAAATGGGACACCCGTATTGCATCGGCTAAGGCGGTCGGGCTCATTGCTGAAAACACGGATTGGCGCCCGGAGGAGCCCGTACAGGGGGACATCAAGTCCGAAGAAGAATATCTAGAGCAAAACGATCTGTTAACCTTTTCAACGTTGGATATATTAACTGTCGTTTCGAAGGGAACACCTTTGCTCGGCTCTGCGGGGCGCGAATACGACCAAGCCTTGCTCGCCCTGGACTTCCAGAACCGGTTGCGCATGCAGCGCCAGACATTGAAAAGCAAAATCGGGCTCGAATTTCTGGGTGACGATGTGACTGCGGACCTCGACGCCGAGTTAGCGTCGCCACCGCCGAAGATGAAGCGTACCAAAGGCAGCGCGGTGAAGAGGGAGTCAAATGGTACTGTCAAGGAAGAGTTCGAGACTGAACTCAAGAGCGAAGTCAAAGATGAGATTAAAGATGAGCCTTCCATGGAGCAAAAGGGGGTGAAGGAGCCTGTCAATGCTCGTTTGCGCGCTTTGGCTAAACGCAAGGCCAAACTCGGAAGCCCGCAGGCGCCACCCTCAAAAATGCGAGCCGTGGACACAGAGAAGCAGTCGGGCAGCGAGCAGGAGGCAAACGGCAAAGTAGTTGTCCAGCATCGTGATAAAGCTATGGAGTATAGTGATGTCGTTGCTGTACATGATCCTCGCGTGTTTCCCTTTGAAACTCTTTGCAACAGGCTTATGTTCGACATGTTCGAGCCCACTTGGGAAACTCGCCATGGAACGTTGCTATGCATTCGTGAAATCGTGCGCGTTCACGGCAAAAAGGCTGGCATGTTGAAGGGTGCAACGCGCGATCAGAATGAAAAGCGTAACTCACAATGGCTCGAAGACCTCGCGTGCCGTTTATGTTGTATCTTCGCACTTGACCGCTTTGCTGATTATGTTGCTGATCAGGCTGTGGCCCCGGTGCGCGAAAGCTGCGCGCAAACATTGGGCGCTCTCATTCTTGACCTCCCTGAGGAAGTAGCGTGGGCAACATTTAGTACACTTGACACTCTTATCATAGACCCAATGCATACGGAGATCTGGGCGGCCATACATGGAGGCCTGTTGGGCTTGCGCTACTTTGTTACGCTGCGTCCACAACTGTTGGTGGACAATGACGAATACTTCACTCGATTGGTTCAGTGCGTCTTCAAGGGTCTCGAACGAAGGGATGATGATGAAGTTCAGGCAATCGCCGCCGCGGTGCTTCTACCGATAGCCAGTGACTTCGTGGAAAAACGACCGAGGGCAGAGATTGCTAAATTACTCGAAATCGTTTGGGAGTGCATCAGCGACCTGAAAGATGAGCTTAGCGTCTCAATTGGGAGCGTTATGGACCTTTTAGCCACACTTTGTACATTCCCCAAAGTACTGGACGTGTTCCTCTCTGATACTGGCGGGTCTTTGACACATTTGGTTCCACGGCTGTATCCGTTCCTTAGGCATTCAATCATCGATGTACGCAAGGCTGTGTTACGATCTCTCAAAACATTTCTCACTCTTGAGCACGGAAGCAAAGACTGGGTTAGCCTCACTACTTTACGCCTTGTCTTACAAAATGTATTGTTGGAGCAAAACAGCACTGTTGTGGACCTTTCGATGGAATTATGGCAATTGCTAATGGACTACTTCCGAGACGTGTCGTCACATTCGTTCCCGTCTCTTTTTGCCTCTTTCTGGCCTGTTGCATTTCCACTGCTGATGACTCCGATAGGCTCGGCTCGTCGCTTTTATGCCATGGACGACGAATTAATTATCAAGCCATCGGGGGAGACTTACGCATCTAAGGTTCCCGCGTCGGCCTCATCGACTTCAAAACTTGAAGTCAATATTGATGGTCCGATGATCAATGGTGACACTCTTATTGTCGAGCTTTCTGTGTTTATACGCGCAAAAGTAAACGGTGCCACAGCTCTGGGTCGTGCTGCTGCACTAGCCGCTACAATGGAAAACAACATTCCGAGCTCTTTCGTGGAGTCACTTATCAAAACATTTGACTCGCGTATGTCAAGCCAGCATCTTACCTTAGGCCTTCTCCTCGAAGAGTTTGGTAAGTCCCTACCCACGAATTTTGAACCGTTGGACAAACTCATCACAGAGCTCAATCCGCTACTCTTATCTTCATTGGACTTGGCAGGACCAAATGTCTTGTGGAGGGATATCAACCCAATTGTGAGGGCTGTGCGAACGCAATGCCAGTCCGTATTCACGTTATTGCTAAGCCAAAACGAGATACCCGCGTCAATGATTCCAAAGCTCCCCACCATCATTGAGGGCGACCCATGCCCGCCAGGAACAGAAGTATTCACACTGGCACAGTCCAGGCAGCTCGCCACGTCTACCTTTTACGAGATTCGAAATAATTTGAGTGCTGAGACGCAAGTACGCATGGCTGATGCTCTAGAGGATGGACGTAAGAATCTCCTGAGCTCTATTGAAGAAGCACAGTCGTCATTGGAAAGCCGCAACACCAGTATTAGGTCGACAGCGGCAGCAGCGTTTATAACTTTGAACCGTGGTAAGCTGCCCAAGAAGTTAAATCCCATTATCCGCGGATTGATGGATGAGATCAAGACCGAAGTCATTCCTCTTCTGCACGACCGCACCTCCGCAGTCCTCACTGGGCTTGTTGCCGAGCTCATCTCTACTGATAGAGCCACCACAGCCTCGAAGATCGTGAAAAATCTTTGTGGGTTTCTTTGTGTTGACGTCACAGAGGCACCAGAGTTCGACGGAAAGGAAGATGTTTGCATTCTCTCGCTACGGAAGGACGACATTACCATGGATAGCAAAAACATTTCCGAGGTCTTGCGCAAGGAGCGTGAGACACACGTTGCCTACATCAAGCGCCAAGGTGCATTGCTCACGCTGTCGAAATTATGTTCCAGGTTTGGAGCTGACATTTTCAAAGTGTTACCGGAAGTTTCTACTCAGATGTACAGCGCCTTGGCTAATGGCGAGGAAACTGCAAATGACCCTCATAAGGGCCAAGAGCTCATCGATAATATGGCAGTAATGAGATCATTGCTGCCGCACCTTGACCAGAAGCTATGGCCTGAGGTGGCAAGCTCTTTAGACGCATTGCGCGCAACCTTATTCTCGAAGTACCCTGTGGTGAGACACGTCGCAGCTCGCTGCATTGCCGCGGTTTGTAAGACAATGCCCACTACTGGTATTACCTACGTCGTCAAGAAAATTCTAAGCGAAAGCATTAGCGATGCCTTGAACCTATCAAGACGACAGGGATCCATCGAGTGTGTCTTTCACATGATGTTGAGCATGGGAGAAGCCATTTTACCATACATTGTCTTCTTCATCGTTCCCGTTCTTGGCCGAATGAGTGACTCGAACGTCGATATTCGTATGATTGCGGCCACAACGTTCGCATCAATTGTAAAACTCGTGCCGCTAGAGTCTGGTGTCGAAAACCCAAAGGATATCCCACAGGACCTCTTGGAAGGCAAAGAACGTGAGCGCGAATTCATCAGCCAGATGATGGATCCGACACGAATCAAAGAATTCACTCTGCCAATCACCGTTGAGGCCACTTTGAGAAAGTATCAGCAAGAGGGTGTGAACTGGTTGGCATTTTTAAACAAGTATCATCTTCATGGCATCCTGTGTGATGATATGGGACTTGGTAAAACCCTGCAGACCATCTGCATGGTCGCATCTGATCATGTACTGCGCGCTGAGGAGCACAGGCGTTCGCAATCTACGGATTCACGTAAACTGCCCTCGCTGATAATCTGCCCTACTACGCTAACGGGACATTGGGTGCAGGAATTCAACCGCTACGTCCCTTCTTTGACGGTGAAGGCTCTTGTGGGTTCGCCGCGGACCCGTCAGCAAATGTTGGACAGTGGTGTGCTCCATAACGTTGATGTCGTAGTCGTTTCCTACGACACAGCCCGCAATGAAGTTGAAAAGCTCGCCGTTGATTACGACTGGAACTACTGCGTGCTAGACGAGGGGCACATCATCAAAAATGCCGCGTCCAAGCTCGCGAAGGCTGTCAAGCAATACAAGGCCTATCACCGCTTGGTGCTAACTGGTACCCCCATTCAAAACAATGTTTTGGAACTTTGGTCTTTATTCGATTTTCTCATGCCCGGTTTCCTTGGTAGTGAGAAGTCATTCAGCGAAAGGTTCTCGAGGCCCATTTCGGCACGGATGAGTGGTAAGGCATCGAACAAAGATCAAGAAGCCGCCACATTGGCGCTAGAGGCACTCCACAAACAGGTCTTGCCATTCACGCTACGTCGTTTAAAGGAGGACGTGTTAGATGATCTACCACCGAAAATCATTCAAGACTATTACTGCGAGCTAAGTGAAACGCAACGAGGACTTTATGAGCGCTTCACGAAGCAGCAGAAGGCGGCCATTGAGGAAGACGCTGTTGAAGCTCTTAGCAATACGCCTAAGCAAGACTCGGCAAAGCAACACATTTTCCAGGCACTTCAATATATGCGTAAGCTTTGCAATCACCCGGCTTTTGTTCAGTATACGAAGAATGAGCTGGCATCCAAGTTGCCCCTTAATGCGAACGAGTCACCGAAGCTGATGGCGCTGCAACAGCTACTTAAGGATTGCGGCATTGGTGCAAACGAGAATCCGGTCGAGGGCGTACCAGAGGCAATGAGTCAACATCGTGCACTCATTTTCTGTCAGCAGCGAGAAATGCTTGACTTGGTGGAGAAGTCCTTGATCCAAGCAAAGATGCCCCAAGTGTCATACTTACGCATGGATGGCCAGACCCCCGGACCTGCACGGCAGAACCTTGTAACTAAGTTCAACGACGACCCGTCAATTGACGTATTGCTGTTAACCACTCATGTTGGTGGGCTTGGCCTGAACTTAACTGGGGCTGACACCGTCATCTTTGTAGAGCATGACTGGAACCCCATGAATGACTTACAAGCGATGGACCGCGCGCATCGCCTCGGACAAAAACGCGTTGTCAATGTCTATCGTCTTATTACACGAGGGACGCTGGAAGAGCGAATCATGGGTCTTCAACAATTCAAGTTGAATATTGCGTCGTCCGTTATTAACCAGCAAAACAAGGGTCTCATGTCTATGGGTACTGACCAGATTTTAGACCTCTTCAGCTCTGCCGCAGATGAGGAGTCAGACTCTAAGGTAGGACAGGTCGCTGATGACCCTGGCATTGATCCTAGCACTGGCAAACTTATCGATAAGAAGGGCGACTTCGCTTCGAACTTGGGTGAGCTCTGGGACGAGACAGAGTATTCTGAGGAGTACAATGTGGATAACTTCATCAAGAGCCTGAAAAAGTAGCGCGTGACCGTGAAAAGACTCAATTACTTTTATTATTATTGAGTGAGTTCTTTGACAATTTTGTATCTTATTACTTTTTAAACAAAAATCCCTACTCGTGGTACTGATAGCTTCCCATGATAAGCGGCCGGCGGGGAACCCGACCGGGCACGGGAAGAAGTATTTTCAGGATGCTTTTAGCTTCGTCGGCCTCGACGACATTCAAATAGCCCAGTGTCTCTGCCTTCGCAACAACATCAATGCTGTCCTCCATATCAGCGTTGACGACGGCAAGTAAGCGGTTCTGCAGAACAGCCGACGGCTCAATAGTGGTGAGATACTGAGAGTCGGCAGCAAGAGTATCGTCTCGTTCTAACGGACGATACACTTTCACATCGCGCATGGAAACAGTAACAGTGTAGGGGGAGAGCGAGCGTGAGGGACTCCCAAAAAAATACTGGCTGATAGCGCGCCTTTGGAATTGTCTTCCGAAGCTCTCACTGTCTTCGGTTACGCCTCCACATTGAGGTATGTTCAAGACTTGCGATCCTGGTAGCACTCTCTGTAGCTTCGACCACAGCCGTTCCTTGCCGATGACGAGCACGGCCGTAACATTGAATTCATTTATGACCTGTTTCAAGATTGTCATACTACTTTCGTCGTCCACATCCGCAAAATTATTAGGAGTGTCGATTATAGTACCACTTTCCTTTACTTGCTGATCGCCAGCCATACGCATCATCACGCCTTGGGCTAATTGTGAGACTAGCAGCTCGTAAAACTGTGGAGCGCTGGAAGATTGCTGCCACCCAAAGTTATACACTAGGGGCTGCTTGTGGTGGGTAGCTGACGGCCCGTTGATAGGTGGTTGTCCAAAGCCCGCCTCAATGTCCAGTATATGAGACACAGGCGCCGCGACAAGCGATCCGGGTGGACTGAAAACCGGTGCGGTCGCATCCAGATTAACCAGCATCGGATAGCGACCCATTTTGGTTGCGTAGCTGACCAGAATCTTGCAAAGGGTGGATTTTCCACTGCTTCGAGGACCCACAACGAGAACACAAGGAGGCGGTGCATTTCCATCGTGGGTTTTACGCCGCATATTCTCAAGAGCGAAATGGATCCCACTATATCGAGCCATAGTCGGGTTCGCAGCAGAGTACTCACTGCATTTGCCTTCCCATTCTAGTTTACAACCATGGTAAGTGAAGACCGCAGCGTTCTGGCCTGAAAATTCGTATTCTCTGCCACGTGCAAGTTCTGTACCGAAAAGCTCTGCCGTGCCTTCTACAACGCGAAAGGTAAGTTTAGCGTCGAAGCCAACCTCGAAGCGCCATTCATGATTGGGCTCGAGCATCACTGTATGTCTGCCAGCCTCGTTCTCCATATGGGGCGAGCCCGTACCAGTCCCGCCAGTACCTGATGGAACGTCAGACATGTTTACCCTATATATAGCTGCTAGTATTAGCCGGCGTCGATGCTTGAATCTCTCTGTCTGAAAGAGAACAATAGATCTGTGAAGTTTGGATGGTGAGTAATATAACAGCCATCACGTGATTAGAAGCTTGTCCGGGTCTTTGCGTTCAGCGACGCAGCGAAAGGACATTGATTGCCATGTATTATTCTGGCTGTGTAAAGCAGCAGTTCAAGTTTCTGAAATCTTTGTGATGAGCTTAGCAGACACTCACACTAGACGCCAAGCATTTTATAAGCTATTCAAATATTACTAACGCTCTCTGCTCGCTTGGGTTGTGTCTCTGTTACAGTCGGGTTGTATAGTGAGAGGTACAGCGAGTCTAATGAACCGTGTTGACTCGACTTTGCAGTGATGAAGAATGAATACTTTTGAAATTAACGACAAGAGCTTCGACCAAATCCGCAAGCATCTGCTTCGTTCAAGACATGTCGGTGAGGCAGATGAGGAGGCTGCGGTAGTTCACAAGAAACACCTGTATGAATCAAGCATTGAAGACCCTCAACTACCAGCTGTGGCTCCTGAGCGAAAATCACAGGATATCCTGTCGGAAATGGTTGAGGATTTGCAGGATGATCTCAACTCACTCCAAAGTGACACAGACGCAGCTATCCGGCAGATAAGACTGCGAACGCTGAAACAGTAATAGACTCATGAGGGACTAATCAGAAACCGTTGTATCAAGTCAAAAGATGCTGCACTTTCCCGAGACCTTGCGCCGAGTCAAAACTTGGATCTCTGCGTTGATGTTGCTGTATTCCGCACGGACTTGCCTTGTGCAGGATGCATTATTTGGATGTTGACATTCTCAGTTCCTGCGCTCCTTCTTAACTGGGCTGGCGGTGGTGCTGGTGCACTCAAGCGCGGTCGGTATAGGCCAAACATCGGCGACGCAAATTCGTCGACGCCTTCTGCATGAGTTTTGCGCCGCTCCGTCCCAGCGCCCTGCTCAAGAGGCACACCTTTCAATTGTGCTTCGATTCTCTTCGCTTCGACTTCTGTGCCTATTTGGGCATTCACATATTCAAGAAGAAAGGGTGTGTCATTTATGTCCGCCATGACTGGTTTTCTAGGCGTGCTTGGTTGCCTTTCGAATTCCTGTAGCTTGGCTACATCTGGGGACCCGAGTGAATCACACTTCTTCAGAAGTTGCTGCATATTAAGGGCTTCACCAGGCGGCAGTGGCTCCGGGTGGCTCGGCGTGATACAAGGGTCATCAACCTCTTTCCGGAAATACTTGTCAAAGTCAACGAGTGAGAAAAAGGCCACAGAGTGCGGTACTGTATTCAGTCCAAGCTGTTGACAGAACATAGCCCTAGTCCATAGGTTCGCAATTTGCAGTGCCAGGGCAGCGCGGTATTTGTCCTCATCTTTGACCAGAAATCTCACTTCGTCATGAACTGTCAGTACAAGTCGGAGGTTTATCCCATAAACTTCAGTAAGATAGTGCACAGAAGTAAGCAGAAGATGCAGGTAATCAACACCGCTGCTTTGGATAGACCAGTTCACTCGAGTCGTGAGGTAACTATTTGTTTTGAGATTGCATGCAGTCAGCGCATCGGTTATTCCTGCACCTAAGACAGGCGTTCTCTGCCTTGGCTGTTCCGCAATTAGTTCCAACTGGTTGTATACTACACTCTCAGTGCCTCCGCGCCAGTACCTTTTCAAGGGGAAGACCTTCGAGCTCGTTTTGTTGCCCTTTGTAGAGCTGTAAAGTGCTCTAGCTTTCTTTTCCGCCTCCTTCACGCTTAAAGCTGGGTTGAATTCCTTAAGTTTGCGGGACGCCGACGGCTGGCCGGCTCCATAGATACGACCGTAATTGAAAACCTTTGCTTCGTTGCGGCTAATACCCAATATTTGCGCACTTTTGGAGTGCAGGTCAGTGCCCGCTTGTTTTGTGCCCTCAAGCGTCATCCACCCCATTGCAGTGCCGCCATGCATTTTGAAAATAGAGTCACCCAATACGCTAGCAATCCAGAGCTCTTGAGAGTCCACGTCGGCACCGACGAGCACGTACCCTGGAGGTGCTCTGACGTTAGCCTTGAGTTCACTACCAATGCGATTCTTTTTGGCATTTGATGCCGTCAGCCAAGTGTCTTCAACAGCCCTGCGCGTCACAGCTCCTATGGGCGCAAGGCGCGGTAGGATGATTCCCCACTCAGGTGGCAAACCCATTTGCACGCCATCAGTTTGGTATACTGCCATCTGGTCGAGAATTCGTTGCCTTGCGGATATCCAATACGAGCACTCTAAGTTTGACGTGATTGCGTCCATAGCCATTTTGTTATCGCTGCTCAGCACGCCACTTTCAAAGTATGACAAAAAAGACTTCGCAAAAGGATTCGTGCATCGCGCCCTTTCGCCGTCTGGATGCGGCAATTTGAAGAGGCTAAGACTTTCTCTCTCATCGTCTCTGGCATGAGTCAAGTTCAGCTTCGAGTAGTGCTCTTTCTTGTCCTTGCCAGTCCAGAATGCCCAACCATGCGTATTCGACCAAAAAAGGGGATTTTTATCCCAGGTGAGTCGCAGCAAAAGCGGCGTTATACGCGTGCGGACTGTCAGATTCGCGTCCGATCCCGAAAAGAGCGACTTGTACCACTCGGGCTTACCAGGCATCTTCTGGTTCTTCATTGGTCTCGCCGGTTGATTTCCCTTAGCCTTGGTATACCTGACTGGTTTTACAGTCCAGTCCAACTGACAGAGCCACGGATCCTTTAAAGCTTGTTCAAGCTTGTACGGGTCATTTGCACAAGCGGCTGCTTCGTCGGCCAATGACCGAAGATGCTCATTAACCTCATCAAGCATTTGCCCATAGTACATTTCTGCGGTATCGAGGTAAGACTGCCATTCATCTGTAACAGGGAGAAAAACAGAGCCAAGAGAGCGCAAAGCGCCGAGAGAGACGGGGTGCGGATTCAACTTGCGAAACTTAGGAAGTAAAACGTCAAACACGCGCTTTGTGTACCATGAGTCCGATGCACAGTAGGTTATCAACTGGTGCAGCATCTGCGGCTCATTAGCTTCATCCAAAGTCAGCTCCTTGAAATGATCACGCGTACTTTTGTCCATACGCTCACCTAAGTGAAATTTGACAACGTCCTCGAGGCCATTGGGCGCCGTGTGTCGTAGCCAAGGCTCCTTCACCAGCATTGCTTGCAGAGTAGACCGGTGCTTGCTGGATTCCTCTGCGTCAGTATCAGTCTCAAGTTGCTGTAGCAGCTTTTCATACTTCAAGTACACGGGTCTCTGCTGGTTGCACATGCCATTTGTAGCAATGTGCAAAGACATGGTATCGAGATACCACTTCTCGGACCTGTTGATGCTGTACTCCTCCTTCACGCGCTGGCGGTCATATGCCACATAATGTCCTATAACCATCTGTCTATGTGAGCCTAATGGCACGAGGTGACTGGGTGTGTTTGATTCTTTCAATAGCCAAGGACTGAGCCAAACGTAGTATGCCTCAGGACTAACAGCTGTTGCTATAACTGCATAGCTGCTGATCTTGAACATAACCTCCGTGTCGAAGACTATGGTCTTTTCGACGGGGTAACTCACGCGTTCGGGGCCGCGTCCGGGTGCATACCGCGTCCACCCGGACTGTAAAACCCAACTAATGTCTGGTTTTGGCGGCACACCTGATTCAATGAAATCTGCGCAGCTTTGTAGATATGGCTCTATCATATGGTTGCCGATTCTCTGGAAATGAGTGTCGAGATCGGAGTTGCCTAAAAGCCTCGGTAGGTCGAAATCGAGGTCTTCAGCCTCGGTGGTTTTCTGACCTAAAAGGCCATGAGCTTTGAGATGTCGCAAGGCGGCACGATTGAGGCCATGAGCGAGCGTGGTAGACGTTGATTGGGGCTTCAGCGGGAGCTGCCCAAACGTCAGGCTTCGCAACCGCTCCGAAAGATGATGAATCCCTGCCGGGTTTAGACGCTCTTGCAGAATGGTTGCTCCCGATGAGAACAGTCGGCATCTGGCACAGATGGCTCTTTGTGACCGCTGCATGTGGCGAGACTTGACCGCGCTGCCACTTGTGTGTAGTGAGAATCGGTGTTGCATTCAAGGAGCCACATGAATACGCCTCAAGTGCGCGTTGTGAGTGGACTTGTGACAATCAATTCCTGCTACTAATCAATAGTGGGGGACGAATGTACGTCGCGCTTCCTCGTAGCTAACTAACAATAGCACTCTTGAAATTACTTTGATGATGTCCACACAGCCCTTGCCCTCTGTGACAGATTTGACAACCTGGACGGTGAGGGCCACCCAGTGACGCGACGGTCCCTGAGAGCAAGGCGAACAGTGCTGAATGCTCCCAATTCACGTTGTCAATGGCAGGGGCTTTATTTATGATGTCGAGATGATAAGGCTTCTCCGAGAGGAGTACCACATTAGCGGAGTACTGGCCGGCACACTACCCCAATTCCCGCAGCAAAATATCTTCGGTGGCTTGCCGTTGCAGTTGCTTCCTGAAGACATAGAATTTTTATTGGAGACAGGTAGGTTTTTCCTCGTTGACGATCAGACCTTGCACGAGAATGTTGACGAACCCGAGATTTTTCAGGGCTCTTTGGCGGTCATTCCTTCCGCTTCAAAGTTCAATAGGCCTCTTGAACCAAGTGCACAAGGCGAAGTAGCATATCTGAAACCGAGACAAGAACGATACCAAATCTACAAGTACCTTATGAAAAGAGGGTACTTCATAATGCCTGGTCTGAGGTTCGGATGCCAGTTTATGGCGTACCCTGGCGATCTTATGCGATACCATTCTCATTACAACGTTGTTGGATACGGATGGAACGATCCGTTTCCGATTCTTGACATTGTGGGTGGCGGTCGCCTAGCAACTTCGGTTAAGAAGTGCTGGGTTGTTGGTGCTACCGAACCTGAGACTGATGAGGCGCGAGTCTTCAGCATTGAGTGGGCCGGGTTCGGCTAGACGCTCCTGTGACTATGCCATCGTGGTGGCCATGCTACACAAGCTTTGCTTGCTAGCCTGTAATGATATGTTTTTCTAAAGGCGCCTCAATTCCTTAATGCAGTTTTCCAAACACCGACATCTCGTATTCTTCAGTATAGTCCGGCAAAGACGTTGCAGCATCAAGAACAGCCTTTATTTGTAATGGTGGCTTTTTGCCGAATTTGTCCGCGCGGTTCCACCTCTGTATTCTTGTGAGACCCTGGCAGGGCCCGTAATCGGGGATCATGTCGAATTGGCGCAACAACTGCTGGCATACTGAAAGATTGTCTTGGTGGAAGCGTGGGTATTCAAATCTGTCCCTGCGTAACTCTTTTAGCAAAGCCTTCGAATTGGCGCCATTCAAAATCTCCTCCCTTTCGTTGGGCGATTTAGTGTCCCCAACTGAAGATTCCTTGTTACCAACGTGCTCATTGCGCTGCACGCGCGGGGAAAATGTCTGGGAGACACCGGTTGCGTCTAGCTTTCCTTTGTGAACCCCGGGAGGTGCACTCCTAGGCGCTGGGCGCCTTTGTTTACGCGCAAAGGAGATGGTTCCTTGGCCTGAATCTCTGGAATTGCGTTTTTGTGCCGCCATTTTGCTACTGCGAGATTACAGCAGTGTTGACTCCTAGCGCGACACAAATTACAATTACGGTTGTTTTGCCAAAACACGGTGGAAGGGTTTCAGATGCGGCGGTTCTAAGATTAGTCACACACGGCTTAGGTTTTGCTATCTGCCGGTCTTCAGTTGACGCGAGTGGTTGGGACGCACAGACGTTCGGTGTGGGGGGTCGGGAGGGCAGATAAGTTGCATATTCCGTGGCCTAGTGCATATAGTTTACTCCGAAGGAATGTCTCACGCAAGCTAGATATGTTTATGGATATATCATTGACTGGACTGTTGCGGTTCACAGCTGAAAGCTCGCTGTGTTGGAAAACAAAAGTTCGAAAGAGATTGATTATCGGCTTCGGCAAGTGGGGATTTTTTAGGTTTTTACCCCGACATCCCTGGAATTTTGGTGGCGCGGTCTTCGCGGTTATAAAGCAAGGACTTCGATCTGGCCAGTCCAAGCAGGAAACATGCTAACACAATCACTGCAGTCGGATCGGGGCGTTAGAAGCTAGACCCCTCAATTTTGTGCGCACTGGCCGGGGGAATGCTGCAGATACACACGTCCGGCAAAGCATATGAGCGGCTTATTATATAATAAAACTTACAGATCGCGCGACTTGTTAAGTCTTAATGGGTGCAGCACCAAGGATCTTTGCCGCGCGTGCGCCGCACGTGGTTATAATTAAATCACAGCCAGCTTCATCGCTGAGACAAAAGGCGCGGTGGTCTTCTTTGCTTTTCCTTGGAAGTTTGCGCAGTCATGTGGTCCAACCCTTGAATTTCCGCCTACTTTTCCATCATATGCATGAAACTTCCGGGGCGAGGGCGCAGCAATTAACACACTTTTTTTTTCGAGTTTCGAAGGGCTAGAGTTGGCCACGGGCGTCCCCTCGCTGGACACGGCAGAGCTCGAGAAAAGTCACCTCTCGAGACGCCACGACGCTTCTTTGGTCTTGTGACCCAAAGTGAGCCGCGCACATGTCATGTTCATTTATGCATGAGATTGCGGGTAAGCCACTCGTGTAGGGTGCGGGTGCTGGACTCGTATGCGTCTTCGAGGGCGCAGGGTATAATGGTAACGTGAGATAGAAACGCGCGCCATAGCAGCTGAAGCGGCGGCGGCACTGCTGATCTTTCAGGTCATCCCACTACCACGAATTTGGAAGAAAGCAGGAAAAACCTTGCACAAAATAAGGCCTATACAAATTCTCATGTATGAAGAGTAGCGTTGTTTAGGTGGATTTGAGAGTGGTGAACATTGAACTGGAAGAGCAGTTTGTGTTAGGAGGATTGAGACGGCGAAAAGAAGTTGGAAGGGCTTCAGAAGGAGGAAGCTCTTTGGAAGCTGTAGTTGTTGCTCGGGCGTCTCGATAAAGGAATAGCATCGGACCTCAGCTCTGTGTGAGTGAGTGTGTGGTAGTGCTGTGGAGTGTATCTCTCTGTGATTGGAGAGTGGAGCGTGTCGACGAATCACGACTGGCACGCGTCCATAAAGAGGTGCAAGTGAGTGCACGAACTCGTGAAGAGAAGGTGAGACTGGTGAAGAAAGGCTTAAGTCAGAGAGCCTCATGAACAGTAATTTCAACGAAGAGAACACTTTCGTAGAACCCTCTTTGTCGAAACCCTCGTTCAGCTCTCGTGCAGTTGGCTATCAGTCAGTCGCAAGTAAGGACCCGCGACTACTGTTAAGTCGTATATGTCACCCGTTCGAGTGCGAGGAAGTTGTTTATGTTGGTGTGAAGTGGCACAACCAGGGTCATGGGCTCATTGCCGACAGTGCAATCCCCATGGAGTATTTCATACTCTTTGCCCCGCAAGACCCCCGTAACCGAAGGGGGTCCTGTCATCACTTGAAGAACAGTAGGAGGATTCAATTGAAAGCCGTGTTGAGGGCTCTTCAGGCTTTTGCAGGAAGCCACAAACTTGGCCAGGATCTAGTAGTTCACACGGAATCTGAGGTTTTGCCACAAAGGTTCCATAAGGACTTGAGACGGAACGAGGTCGGTGACATTTTCAACCAAGAACAACAGGGTCTGCGGGTCACACTGAGTCCGGATCTCATGTTGCAGATAGAAGAACTGGTGCAGTGGTTGGCTGAACGGGGAACCACGGTTAAATGGAAGCCATTTACGGTACTTCCAGATAGGCTCGAGAGTGAATATGACCGCTTGGAAGTAGACAGCACCGGCGGTCATCTGAATACCGTTATTCAAGACCCGCACCTGCCCATGGTCCTCAACATTTGCCCTTCATGGTACTTCATGAGAGTCTACACTGATGGTAGTACCATATCAGTGAACGGGTCATTTTCTGGAGGATATGGTGTATATTTTGGTTACCTTGACCCACGGTCAGAATGTGGCCCCATCAACGGAAAGGGTACGGGACCGCGTGCAAGCCTTGTAGCAATAGTCCGTGCGTTGGAGTTGATATCAAAGTTTAACTACGGGCACCGAAGATGGGAAATTGCTTGTAATCGTGAGCAGTACATTACTTGCGTTTTCGAACTCACACAGAGATGGAAGCAATCAGGGTGGAAGCGCAACTCGGGCAAGCCAATAGCCAACCTAGATCTATATCGCGGGGCACGTCGAATCATAGACAAGCTTATCGGGTTTGATTTCGAATTGCGGGGAACGTACGTTCCTCACAAGGAGATGGACCGCGGTATCATGGTGGCCGACTTGCTGGCCCGACGAGGCGCTGGCGATCAGAACATTGATTTACCATTCAAAGTTAACGACAACTTTGAAGTTCCTTTGGAGCCAGAAGACATGGAGCCAAGCACAGCGATTTGTATAATCAACGGCGGAGGCGATCCATTTCCATCACGTATGAATGGCTCTGAAAGCAGGTTTAATGGAACTTGGTCGATCAAGTTTGGAGGCGGCGTTGAGGATCCTCGTGACAGAAGCGGCTCATCCGGCTCTCAGTCGCGTACGCGTACGTGTACAACGGTCTTAGTGAAACTGCTGCGCATTATTGAAGGCGAGCACAAACGATCTTGGATTGTATACGTAAACTTCAATGATGTGCTCACGCGTATCTTCGATCAACTGTCAGAAAGCTTGTCGGAAAGGCCAGAAAGACGTGAACGGCACGAGGGACGTCAACGCAGCAATTCTGGACTCAAATTCGTGAGTACACCGTACATAGATGCGTTGAGCAAACGCATGAGGCGTTTGGAGCGTCATGGGTATGACATTAAGTTCAAGCCGTACCCAGACAATTTGGTGTCTTGATTGTTATATAGTGTTGCAAGTATTGAAAAGACTGATATTGAGCGACTGATGCTAGTTAGCTAGCTAGCACACCACGAAAAGAGACATACGATTATTAATAACGCAAGTATGAAATGTGTTATTAGCTTCGCATCACACTGCAACCACAGTATCAAACGTATCTATCTCAAGAGTTTAGACTATTACCCTCCTAGAACTATGTATCAACTCGCATCGCTCCTGGCCATCAGATCCTGAGCTGCTGCGTCAGCCGCACGCTACGTGAGATAGCAGAATAAATAGCACTGCACTGGCACGCGGGACGCTGTACTGCTGCTGCATGACCATGTGCGTCTTGCATAACATGTGATACATCTTCCGGAGCGGCTTTTTCATGGTGCGCTGTATAATTAACGGCTATGCATAGAATACTCGCATGCATCGATCGGGATCATGACATTAGTTACGGGGCTAAAAAAATGTGCCTCATTGTCTTTGAGCGCCATCAAGCATAGTTTTCAGCAACGTTAGTAGGCGCGGCAAGCGTTGCTCCATAGACAGAGGCTCTGAAACCCAAATTGACTTCTCTAGATAGTCCTACCGCAGCAATTAGTTGCAATCCAATCACGCCGGAAATCACACAAAAAATTAAAAAAAAAAAGTTACACAAGTTTGTGTCAGGGATCGTTGTTGGTTACAACCACCACGACACGAAACAGTGTGACAGATACCCCGTCTCTGCGACGCGTATCCCGTCGTGTCTACGCGTAAGCGGCAGCAGCATCACCCACCCTAAAAAGGCAAATGAGGCCAAGTGTGCAACAACCACAAACATGTCTGAAACTCGCAGTACATACGACGAGTCTAATGAAGTCTGGCCATATTTCATTATCACACTGCTATCCGTGGTTCTCATTCCGGTGACAGTATCTCTGCTTGGCCAACTTTTCGGCGGAAACGGCAAGAACGGCCACTTGAAGCCGCTACATGCCCGCTTCAGAGCTGCGAGACAGCGGAAGGATGCACTCTCGAATACAACGCTGTGGCTCACAACGGCGGGTTGGGTTGTTTTTGCCATGCTTGTGTACTTTGTGCGGTCTGTGGGCGACAGCGCTAACAAAGAGGGTTCCGTAGATGTGTGGGATCCCTACGCACTGCTAGAAGTGAGTCAGTCCGCGACGCTGAAAGAAATTCGCTCGGCCTACCGGAAACTCTCGCTCCAGTTTCACCCAGACAAAGTAAAAGACTTTGCCGAGTCTACAAAGGAGGTCATCAACGCCAAGTATGTGGAAATTTCGAAGGCTTATCGAGCGCTGACGGACGAGGACACGCGCGAAAACTTCCTTCTTTACGGACACCCCGATGGCCCGCAGCAGGTGACGCACGGTATAGCGCTCCCGGCGTTTCTTTTCGACCCTGCCGGGTCGCTTGCATTTGTGTCTTTGTATTTGATTGGCTTTGGCATTGCTGTGCCCCTGTTCGTGAGCAGGTGGTGGGCATCGAGTCAGCGGCGGACGCGCCGTGGCCTACTGCAAGACACGGCGGCAAAGTTCTGCCAGCTATTGGCTAAGGAGCAAGCGCACTTCATCACGGGTGAGCGAGTGTTGCGGGAGATCCTTACTTCTGCCGACATGGATGAGGCACTGGGATCCACTCTAAAAGGCTTTGAGTCTCGACATGCGGCCTTGCAGTCCTATCTTGAGCGCTCTCTTCCTGAGACTGTGGAGAAGTTGACAGTCGCGGCCGAGACTGCAAGGCTTCTTCTGCGGCTACATGACTTTTCCGCCGAGTTCAAGAGCTTTGGCTTGTGTGAGCGCCTTCTACAGATGCACCGTGCTGTGGTCCAAGCCGTGCCGTTCGAAGTGAGTATGGAGGGCGAATACGCCCAGCTCGAAGGAGCAGACCTAGGTGCTGTTTTGGAAAAGAAGCCTGACCAGCCGCAGATTCTCGATGTTGTCACAAAGGCACGGAGTTACTTCCCGAAACTGCATCTTTTGAAGGCGGAGTTCAGAGTCACCGGCGAGGATGTAGTAACGGCCAACAGCCGCGTGTTCCTGCAGTTCAAGTTTCTTGTGCTTCCACTTGGCGACCGAGCGCCCGAACTGTCTGAGCAAGAAATCGCCGCCATTGGCAATGGAAGCGACGCGATCCAGCCTCTGGAGCCAGCGGCCCAGAATAAGAAGCAGCCGGCGCTACCAGCAGCCGTGGCGCCATACTTTCCCTTGGAAGTGCCGACTCGGTGGTATGCGTATGTTTATGGCGACATTGACAACAGACTTGTTGAGAAGCCGCTTGAGGTCGCCAACATGGACCTCGAGAACCTAAAACTCAGTCGCGAGGAGATTGCAAGCGGAGAGAACCTCGTTATTGGCACCATTAACGTCCCCTTGACTTCAGTAAGTCCTCCGCAGGCCGGAAGTTTCCCTTTCAAGGCGGCGCTAATCTCAAGCACTTATTTTGGCACAGATATCAAGGTGCGCGTGTCCATGAATGTCGTGAATCCTCCGGCCGCAGCAACAATCGCGGACGAGGATCTGGATTCCGATAATGAAAATGATGAAGAGCAGCAGGACGACAGTGACGAGGAGATTGAAGGTCTAAGCGATATTGACACATCCACTGAGGAGGAGGATAATGCTTGAATCTCGTCTATACGCCCTGTGTGCGTTCTGTAGATTTATTAGAGCGAAAAGATAGCGGCAAATGAAAGCTTTGGAGTATGTATAGGTGAAAATATATATGTCTCTTGGTTAAACTGGCATCGCAAAGTTTAGTGTCTCGAGGCCGGTTGCATGAGCGATCATTAGACGAACAATGAACGTCATTTATTTGTAAAAGCGCGTGTAGTATTATCTCGCTTTTTCAAATCTTCTTGGAACTACACTGTGCATTTCCGCTAATCCGCAAATGGTAGTTTGCTGCTGCGCACACTTTTACCCCACATGAAATGAGAGACTTCCAGTCGCACGAAGTTGCCACATGTTTGTCAGCATACACCAATGCGTGATAAGCCTCAAGACAACACCAAGAATAGAGTTTCATCACATAACGCTAAGGATAGTTATCGATGGATGAGCTCGTAGTTGCTCTTGTGTTCACCCTCGCGTCGGTGTTCTCTACATTGGTGCTGGTGCTGTTTCTCGTGGCCATCTATTGCCTTTGCTTTGGCTCTCGGGGGATTCAATTGGGTGATGGCTTGCCGGGTGCTTTCGATGACTCGGAGCAATTCCTCGAAGAAGAGGCGGCAGCGCTCGAAATTATGGACGATCGCTCTCGGCAGAGCTACCTAATGGCGAAGCGCTGGATTGAGAACAACCCGCCGAATTCCGCCGACACCGACATCAGTTTGAGCCAATTCATGACGATCCAGGAGAAGGCGGTAGCTGCGTGGGAGTTCACCTTCGACATAATGCAGCAGTCGTCCGCGTTTGTGCAGAACCGCACTGAGATAGAGTTCCGCAGCAGCGACGATATCTGCTGCGTGCAGACGAACCTACCTCTACCCAAACAGAAGGAGGTCTATTATTGGGAAGTCAAAATCTATGAGCTTGCTCCCGAGGCGCGTCTTGCTGTTGGCCTCACAACGAAGCCATACCCCGTCTTTCGACTGCCAGGAATGCACAGGTACTCCATAGCATACGAAAGCACTGGCTATAAGCGACTCAACCAGCCATTTATGCCCACTGCGTACGGGCGGCAGTGGCAGCGTGGGGACGTCATTGGTGTTGGCTATAGAACGCGAACGGGCACGGTATTCTTCACGCACAATGGCAAGAAGCTGGACGAAGTCGTGCACGGAATGCGCGTGAATCTGTTCCCCACGGTCGGCTCCATCGGCCCAGCCAATGTATATGTGAACCTGGGCCAAGCCGCTTTTGTTTTTATTCAGGCAAATGTCAAGGAGTGGGGCCTTGCACCGGCTCAGGGGTCTCTGGCGCCGCCGCCGGCCTACGGCGACCAAGAGGATAGCCTCCTCCTTGAAAGCACGAATGTGGCCGGTCCATCAACGCGCGGTACTGCTTGGGGTGCTCCAGCTGCCCCACCGTACGTGCGAAGACGATCGAGCGATGACGCACACCAGTCTGCCGTGGAAGCGTCGGTCTCCGAAGAAGATATTCATACACCACCAGGGTCTCCTCCTCGAGCTGCGGTGATACCGTCCGCCGGCGAGCCGCGGCCGCACTCAGACGAGTCAACAGACGGTTCAAGCGACGATACACTACAGGCGACGCCTAACGATGTGGATAACCGGCGTGTGGTCTCTGAGGTGAATGGCGGCGGCGAGGCGGACGGCTTCAGCGACGGTGTTAGAAGCGGCGACGGGCAAAACGACACGGTGAGGCTCGAAGAGCCGCTCGGGCAGTCACCGCCTACTCAAGAGGCTGCGGGCGATGTGTCTGAATCAGAGTAGGTTAAACAAACAAGTCTGTTATTTATATTAATTGCTATTTATTTTCACTCCAGAGTCAATGCTTTTTGGACTTCTTCTTCTTCGATTTGGACGCCGAGGCAGGCTCTGCCTTCGTGGCCACGGCCGCGTTTTCTTGTGGTTCTGCCGGCGGCAAATGGTCCGCCGTCGACTCTTCTGTGAACTCTTTGTCGGCCATGATGCTGGCGATGCCGCGCTTGCGCGACGCCTCGAATTCAAATAAGTGCGGACCCAGACTTGCGAGGACGCGGCTCAGCTCGTTCATCTTCTTCAGTTTGTGTTTGTAGACAAGCCCGCTGACGGGGTCATATGTTTTTACGACGATCTTCGCGGGCTTTGCCGCTGCACTCACGCGTTCTCCCGTGGACACCACCTTTTTGTGCGTGTATTTAGTAGTAACACGTGTTGTCTCCGGGCGCACGGCCAGCAGCGCATTCGAGCGCTCGATGAACTCCTCCATACCGCAGAGCCTAGTGAATTAGGAGCACCTGCGCGTATGCCACACTGGCAACAAACTGTTACATTATCATTAAGTAGCTAGTTCGAAAACACGATACGCTTAGATGTTTATTGGGTCTTCTTGACGGCGGCCTTGGCTTGCCGCTTGCGCTCGTTTTTTATCAAAACCGAGCCGATAAACGAGCCAACAATGGCGGTGCCGGCAAGGAGAAGCAGTACGGGGATGCGCACGATCCATTCGCGTGGAGGGAAGATCTGAGCCACGGGGCTTGCCTCATCGATGAACGGCACAAGGAACGTCCACGCCGTGTAGTAGGTGAACACAACAGTGGCAGCCAAGAGCATAACCATACCAATCACAGAGTCAAGCTTCATCTGCGGCAGGTGGTGCAACGTACGCGACAGCTAAAGCGACGTGTCGAGATGATGCTGGTCAGTGTCACGGGCAGCCTTGGAAGGGTTCCTAGCCCCGCCGCTCACCGGGCCGTCTCTGAGGCATTACGTGATATTGGCTCCCACAAAATGCTGCAGCCTGCTTCGCAGGCGGTGTCGTGACGTGCTGAGAACCCTTCCCCATTGGGCTAGGGTGCTCATGACGTTGCGGCAGGCTATACCGGTAGCCATTAGTGGTCAATCTCATATACACCTGACGATTCGTCACTTGCGCTCCCCGCAATATATAAATTGTAACAAGCCCCTCCCTTACAGGACCCCGATTTGTTCGATTTGTTCGATTTGACAAGATGTTGCGCCAGATTGCCCGAACTCCTCGCACGGTGGCCCCACGGTCCCTGACTTTCAAGCGTACGAAGGCGACGCAGCCGGACTTGGACTATGACTTCGGTGCGCTTGAGCCCTACATCTCTGCCGACATTATGGAAACTCACTACACGAAGCACCACCGCACGTACATTGCTGGATACAACACAAACTCTGAGAAGCTGCAGGAGGCCATTCACGCCGGCGATGTGAAGGCGCAGAACCACCTGCTGCCGCTCGTTAACTTTAACAGTGGTGGATTCATTAACCACAACCTGTTTTGGAAGAACCTTGCGCCTGAGAAGGCAGGCGGCGGTGAGCCTCCCGCTGCCGATTCTGCGCTTGGCAAGGCGATTGCCGAGTCGCACGGTAGCCTAGACAAGCTCATTTCGGAAACGAACGCGAAGCTGGCTGGCATCCAAGGCAGCGGCTGGGCGTGGATTGTGAAGAACAAGACAACTAACGACGTCGACGTCATCACCACGCCAAACCAGGACATCGTTCCGGCGAGCTACGTTCCGCTGGTAGGCATCGATGCTTGGGAACACGCGTACTACTTGCAGTATAAGAACGTGAAGGCCGACTACTTCAAGGCGATTTGGAACGTCATCAACTGGAAGGAGGCTGCTGCTCGCTTCCAGGTTTAGAGGCCTGGATTATGTTTTAACACTATTTAAATCCATAAACATACACGAAAGTTTCGGTTGTGGCTTCCCAGAGAGCGTCAAACTCGCAGCCACTGCATGATTCTTGGGATTCTTGTGAAAAACCCGCTGAGTGCTACTACATGCGTCTAACGGTTTCAGACCAGATTCCGCGCGACGCACACAAGACGAACGAACGAGCACACAGCTTCTTCCTGGAGATCATCCGCCAAGTCGAAGCATAAGCGCATTGAAATGGCAGACCTATCGGCGCAGTTTGAGGACATGAAACTCCGCGAGGAGGCAAAGACCGACAAGGTTCAGAGCATCACTCCGTGGGACGTCGCCGGCGCGGTAGAGGACGGCGTGGACCAGGGCATCAACTATGAGAAGATTGTGAAGGAGTTTGGTTCGCGCATGATCACGCCCGAACTGCTGCAGCGGTTCGAGGCTCTCACTGGACACCGGCCTCACCTTCTGCTTCGGCGAGGTATGTTTTTCTCCGAGCGTGACTTCGCCAAGATTCTGGACCTCTACGAGCAGAAGAAGCCGTTCTTCCTCTACACAGGCCGCGGACCCTCATCAGACAGTTTGCACATGGGCCATTTGATTCCTTTTAAGTTCACGAAGTGGCTGCAGGATGTGTTTGATGTGCCACTGGTCATCGAAATGACTGACGACGAGAAGTTCTTGTTCAAGCACTCGCTCACCATCGAGCAAACGAATGGCAGTTTCTACAAGGAGAACGCCAAGGACATCATCAGTGTTGGTTTCGACCCGAAGAAGACATTTATTTTCAGTGATTATGACTACATGGGCGGTGCATTCTACAAGAACGTCTCGCGCGTAAGTCGTCAGATCACGTACAACCAGGCCAAGGCTGTATTTGGGTTTACAGATAGCGACGCCATTGGCAAGATCCACTTTGCGTCGATTCAGATCAGTGCTGGGCTGTCTGATAGCTACCCGCACCTGTTTGGAGCCACGAAGATTCCCTGCCTGATTCCTTGTGCTATTGATCAGGACCCGTACTTCCGCGTGAGCCGCGACGTGAGCGCAAAGCTGCGTCATCCCAAGCAGGCTCTCATCCACTCTAAGTTCTTCCCAGCTTTGCAAGGCGCTTCCTCGAAGATGAGCGCGTCCGCGGACACGTCGGCGATTTTCATGACCGACACGGCGAAGCAGATCCAGAAGAAAATCAACAAATACGCATTCAGCGGCGGGCAAGCCACTGTTGAGGAGCAGCGAAAGCTGGGCGGCGACCCTGAGGTCGACGTCTCATTCCAGTACATTTCCTTCTTCCTCGAAGACGACGCCGAGCTCGAGCGCATTCGCCAGGCTTACCGCGGTGGAGAGATGCTCACTGGCGAGCTCAAGCAGATCTGTATCAAGCTGCTACAGGAATTCGTGGGCGAGTTCCAGGCTAAGCGCGCTCAAGTAGATGACGAGTCAGTGGCGCTCTTTGCGAACCCGAACCGGGAGTTTGTGTGGGGCGGCGGCGAGCACAAGTCGGGCACGGCCGCTCTTTAAAATGCGCTACGTAGACTCTAAACGTAATGCTTCTTTCTTCATCATCTAGTGGACTACAATGTCTTCTTTAGCGCGTCTTTTTTTGTTTGCTGTAGTAGTAGTTATTACTGCTTGCGACTCGCAATGTGCTCAGCTAGGGCGTCGATGGTGATGGCCTTGAGACCATGCTTCTTCGCGAACTTCAAGCAGTCATCACGCCGCGCCATGAGCCCGTCGTCCTCACGCACGAGCTCGCAGATTACGGCGGCCGGCTGCTTGCCTGTGAGGCGGCACAGATCTACTGATGCCTCTGTGTGCCCGCGGCGAACTAGCACGCCGCCTTCTCTTGCGCGCAAAGGCAGCACATGGCCAGGCCTGTTGAACGTCGTAGCCACGGAGGTCGGGTCCGCCAGCTTGCGTGCAGTGAGAGCACGGTCGTGCGCGCTGATGCCCGTGGTCGTGCCCTCAAAGGCGTCCACCGTAACCGTGTACGCCGTTTTGTGGCGGTCCTGAAGTTTGGGCACCATGAGGGGCAGCTCGAGCTTGTCGGCCAGTTCCTCTGAAATCGGCGTGCACACGTAGCCCGAGGAGTGCTTGACCAGGAAGGCCATGCGCTCGGTGGTCATGTCCTGCGCGCTAGCTATGAGGTCACCCTCGTTTTCGCGGCTTTCATCGTCGAGCACAACCAGGAACTCACCGCGGGCAAATGCCTCGAGCGCATCGGGCACTGAATCGAATAATGCGGTAGACATGGCCTCACAGATGTTGGGGCCGAGCCGCTAGATGTGTGTTTTTATTTAGGCTCACGCTGGCTCGTCGGACTACCGGTGCTGCCCAGGGCTGGGGTACAGGCAGGCCTCAACTCGTGCCGGCATGTGCGCGAGCGTAGGCAAGTTCAGCGCGTGGAGCGTGGCACGCTGGGAAACACGTCAATTCACATAGCGTACAATTCGACCCTTTGTAGGTGCTTTCTTGTTGTCTGTCGGCGTTTTTAATAGAGCGTCGCAGGTGGCACTGGTGGCTGCCTAGGAGTGTTGGCAGGTCACCAACATAAAGCACTGTGTGTCATCATTAGCGGCGGCCCGTGGCAACCATGAATCGGCTGTTTGGAACGAAGCAAAAGGCGCCGAAGCCGACACTAACGAGCGCGGTGAAGGAGATTGAGGAGCGCATATCGTCGTTGGATGTACGAATTGCCAAGCTGAATGGCGAGCTCGCCACGTACCAGCAAAAGATGGCCAGTATGCCGAATGGAGCCGGTAAGAACGCCATCAAGCAGCGCGCGCTGGGACTACTGCGGCAGCGCAAGCAGATAGAGAGCCAGCGCGACCAGCTGTACTCTCAGAGCTGGAACATGGAGCAGGCGTCAATGACCCAAGACAACCTGCGCAACACTATGGTCACCATCGACGCGATGAAGACGGCAAACAAAGAGTTGAAGAAGCAGTACGGCAAGGTCGACATCGACAAAATCGAGGACATGCAAGACGAGATGGCTGACCTCATGGACATGAACCAGGAGCTGCAGGAGACGATGGCGCGCAACTATGCCGTGCCCGAAGATGTGGACGAGGCCGAGCTTGACGCCGAGCTCGAGGCGCTGGGCACAGAAGTCAACTTCGAGGCCGAGTCAGACATGCAGATGCCCAGTTACCTGCCCGAGACCGAGGAGTCGCAAGCCTCGCAGCCGAGGTTCGTGGACGAAGAGGAGCCCCTCAAGGCATGAGCGCTAGTTTACATTCATATTTATATCTTGCTCTCTTCTGCATAGCCATTTGCCACGCCGGCCGTGGGCAAGTATGCTGCAGGACGTCGAAACCCGTGGTGACGATTCTTCTTCGATGTGTACAGACGTGTGCGCGCTGCAGAGCCCGTTTCCTATTGGCCCTACTTATTTTTGTACAATGCCATGAGATAATTGCCACCATCTTGTCCTATTGTGAGGTTGAGCGCTCTTTCGGCAAGCCCGTCGCTCGTCGGGTCGAAGCGCAGCCACCCCTGCGTTGGCACGTAAACGCAGCCCTGCGTCCGCGCAATCTGCCAAGTACCCCCATGGTTCTCCTCAATGTACTGGCGCAATTCGCCCTCGTTGATATACTTTGACCAGGTGTGCGTGCCCTTTGGTACGATACCGAGAACACACTCTCCCATGAAGATTGTCGAGAAGTACGACGCCGCGGTGCGATTAATTGTGCTCAAGAACAGCCACCCCCCGGGCCTAACGAGCGACAAAGCCTTTTCCACACTGCGTGAAGGGTCATCAACGTGCTCAAGCACTTCAAACATAGTAACGAGGTCGTACGTGCCCTCCGCCGTGTCGGCTTCGTCAATGCTCAGAACACTGTAGTCGATGTTCTTGACCGATGGATCAAGCGACTGGTGTTCTCTTGCTACGGCCACGACTTCGGGGGTCACGTCGATTCCGCGCACAGAGGTCACAAATGAGGACCTTGCAAGAGACTCGCATAGCAGCCCGCCACCACACCCGATATCCAGGGCCGTCATCTTGCCCAGACTGGCGGGCTTCACTTGATTGGGAAGCAGCTTCCGCGAGTATCCGGGCGCACCGCGCTGGTTGTCGTGCAATGTCTCGCGAATAAAGTCCATGCGCATGAGGTTCATTTTGTGCAGAATGCGTTGCGGTCCATTTGGATCCCACCAACTCTTGGCCAGAGCAGAAAAGTGTGCCATCTCTGCTGCATTCCCGGCAGGGGCGGCGTGTGTGCTCAGCCACCGTCGCATCATTGTGACGGGCTGGTTTGTTTGAGCTAACTTTACCTAGCTAACTTGTATTACCAATGATGACATCCTAGGCTTCGCGCACCATCCAGACTAGGCGCGCAGACCAAGCTGGCCAGAAAAACGGGACCGATCTCACACACACAACAACTGAAGTTCGTGCTGCGGTGCTTTGTGCAGCTAATCAAAGGGCAACGCGTCACACAAAGAGCATGCTGCACGCTGCCTCCGGGCACTGCAACGTGTGCATGGGTGCGCCCCTTTTCTCTACCTCAGTATCATACCTAATTATCGTCAAGAATAACAATTCCATTTGGAAAAGTCCCTGGTCACTGTGTTGAGCGTCTTGGCCGGCGGCGGAGGCCTGCGCGGCCTATTTGAAACATGAGGTGCCGTCGTCGTTGGATGGGACTTTACGTGACCAACTCTGTTCCTCGTTGTTAACATTGAGTAACAAGGCTTTCATCATGAGTACGCGCTCGCGGCGCGCCAATGCCGGCAATCGGTTGAGCTTACTGCTCGCTGAGCAAACGCCACTCAACGACGAGGATGCAGAGCTCTTTGCCGAGCGCGAGGACGACGACGACTTCGATTTGGAGGCGGAGGAAGAGCGTCTGCGACAACTCGCCTCGGGCACCGCCTCATCGGACAATGAGCAGGGCAGTGAGGGTGCTGGAGATGGCTCGCGTGGGGAAGACGAGTCTGGGTCCGAGTCTGAGCACGACGACTCGAATTTCAGTGATACGACCGACGACTCGGAGTTGGAGAACGATGTCGAACCCGCAGACGCTGGTGAAAAGGCACTTGAAAAAGAGCAACGCATGCATGCGCGTGAACAGCGCACTGCTGAAAGGAACAAAATCTTCACGATCAAACGACGAGCTCCCAAACCGGAGGGTCCCGGCTCCGAGCAGCGCAAGAAGCGGGTCTTCACGAGCGCAGACGTGTTGCTGGAGGGAAGGCACAGCTCGCGCAAGTCAGCGCTACGAAACAAGCAGCACCTCATTGAGCAAATGCGGGAGATCGAAGAAAGACGGGCGCGTTACGTCCCGCCCAAGAGGAAGCACCAACCCAAACTCACTCAGGCCGAGCGGCTTGAGGAAACCAAAAAGACAGAGGCGCGGAACCTCGCCTCTCTCAATAAGTTCGTAGAGCTTGAGGAAGAGCGCAAACTGCAACAACGTTTAGCAATGATTAGCAGGCGCCCTAAGCTCACTCAGTTTGTCAGGTTCCACAGCGCGCAGTACCTCGCAGAGCCGAAGCTGATCGAGATTGTTTCCGAGAAACTCGAAGATGAAACCCCCGATGTCAAGCTCGAGGGCTCGCACGGCTCGGCGCCATCGCCTGCTGCTACCCTGGCGGTGTCGCAACCATCGCCAAGTCGAGCACAAGACGCGGGATTGGCTTCGTCAGATCTCGAACCACCTGCTAATGGCAAAGACATTCAAGGACGAGATCACGAAGCTCTAGAAATGGACAACAAGCCCATGGCAATGGAGACTACAGCGCCGAAAGCCGACGCACAGGAAGCCGACGCACAGGAAGCCGACGCGCAACAAGAAGCGCCAAAAACGAAGAAGCAAGAGGTGGCCTCACTGAGCGGGGAACCCTCGAGCGTCGACGATGAAGAAACTACTACAAATGGACGGGCTATTGCCGCTAGTACTGCTTCTGACGAGACCCGCGAGGAACCAAACAGTCGCCCACAGCCACCTTTGTCGGCTGATACGAAAGATGCAGTGTCTGATCAGGTAAACCCTACGCCTGTCAAGCTTGTTGAACCGAAGGATGAACATGCTGCTGACCTGAAAGCTGAAAACAATGATGATGCTTTTACTGATGACGTCTATTCTGTGCAAAGCCCTGTGCAAGGCCCCGCACAGCTCAGGACTTATAATTTCCTGACTCTACATGAATTTGCGGATGTGTCGATGAACAAATACGCTGCCCGGAACATCATACTCGGTCGCATTGCATCTATGCCGGCCCACATGCCGCTGAAACGCATGTGTCCATTCAGCGGCCTCCCTGCCAGATATCTGGATCCGGCTACTGGGGTCGCATATTACGGACTCGAAACACACAAGCTACTTAAGTTGGCCAAGAACAACGAGCTTGGCTGGAGCAAAGAGCTTGGCGGTGTCTTCCTAGGAACCACAGGCAAACAGCGGCACGCCAGAGGTGTGCCAGAAGGATTTGCATGAGTGTTTCACCGCGCGCGCATCTAGCTTAGGCTGCTCTTTCTACATCCTATTTATTTTGAAATATTTACATCTTTACACAAGGCCAAAGCCGAAGGTCACCTTGATCGGCTTCACGTAGTAGTCGTTAAAGTTCGACTCGACGACCTCTTCCTGACCGATTGGCACACCGTCCCACTTCGTGTTCATGGTGGTCTCGCCGTCGCCAAGCACAAACTCGTGGGTTACCGTAGCAAAGTGCTCGGGCTTCCAGTCGCGCAGGCGCCAGTGTAACTTGATCTTCTCGTGTTCCTTAAGCTCCACGAACTTGCCGCTGACATTGCCACCAAAGAGCTCGAAAGCCCCTCCGACTTTAGGCTCAACCTTAGGCGGACTGCGGGACCAGGCGGCAACCATTTGCGGGTTGGTCATCACATCGTAAAGTTGCTGTGGACTAGCATTGAATACAGGCTTGACAGTGACCGACGTGGTGTTGTAAGCCGCCACACCGAAATACTTCGGCTTGCTCTCCGAGCTCGCCGACTCCGACTTCTGCGCAGCAGAGTCTCGCGCTAGCTTTTCGGAGGTAGTCCAGTGAATTGGCTCGTTGCCCTTATGCTGGATATCTCCACCGTGCACGCGAATCAAGTCCCGGCCAAATGCGTGCAACTTCTTACGAAGTTCAGGGACAAGCCGCTGCCGAACCAGCGTCTTCACGGGTAGCTTCTCGGCGCTTTCGCTGTCTATAGTTATCTGGAATTGGTAGTCGTCCTCGTCATTATCGTACGACACCTCGGGAACGTTTATTTTTCCAGTCACGTCAGTATCTTCCCCGACTTTGCCCGAGAATTGCATCTCTAGAGCCAAGTCAAACAAACTGATGACCTTTCCCTTACGCTGGCAGACCTCGACGTCGCCCTCAACGCTTTTCACCGCAGTAATGCTAGCACTGGCCTTGTCGTCAGACGCAGCGACGCCCACGAGTTCTTTTCCAAAATACTCACGAGACCACGCAATGCAGTTCTTGTCTACCCAGTGCCAATTGTTCGGATTGTGAAGCACCATGGTCACCAATAATGTGGGCCTTGATGTCAGTGCACTGCTGTCTTCATATATCCTCTGGAGGTGAGGTCACGTGTGGAATGACCTAGAAAATCAGCCTGCATGGCACTTCGCACGGTCCGTGTTAGTGAGTGCTGCTACTGCAGTTTCTTGGGCGGTTCCTTAAACGACGCCTTAAAACGGCTCCTTAAACGGCTCCTTGCATGGCCCCTCGGGCTTTATCGTGGGCTTTAAAAATGACACAGTTACATCCATTGCGAACCTTCGTCATCAAAATAAATCATCTATTCGTGTACCCGCGGGCACTTCATGTTTGTATTATACTGATATGATATGTACGGTGACAGCGCAACGTCGCTGTGCCGCCGCCCTGGCTAGGCAGCTTCCCACATGTCTTCGCCGAAACCGCCTGCGTCTTCATCAAATGATACAATGTTCCGAAAATCCGGTTCGGTGGGCTCCTCCTTAATGTACATCATCCCGGGAGCATGACCAGACCTGTTGTTGCCGGCAGCTGCAACTGCAGCATCATTTCTTGGAGGACTTACGTAGTCAGAGTCCTGCGACCCAAGGTTGCCCGTTGGCGGCTTGTCCTGCGGCGACAATGACGAAAAGCGACTTGAGTTCGCACTGAATGTCATGTCATTGCCCAAAATGGATGTTGGTATGTCCCCGCCAGAAAGCAGTGCGTCAGGAGTCAACAGATCAAACGGCTCCTGTGACATTGCAGGTCCTGGCCCTGCGTGAACATAGCTACTTTGCTGTGGCGCCTGGGTGGTGCGCTGCGCTTGCATTTGTGGTCGTTGCTGGCGGCTCTGCATGGTCTGTTGTTGCATCATACGCTGCTGTTGAACCTGCTGAGAGCCCAATGATGCTCCGCCGACATTGACCCTTTGTTGGCTCGAGTCTGACGGACGAGAAAGCGGGGGCTGTGGCATGAATGGGTGGCCCTGTAGCGGAGCAAAGTTACCGCCCTTTTCATCATCATCGGCCCCAAACAATGGAGAGTCCTGGTAGCCGCCGTATGTTGTCGAGCCGAATCCAAGTTCCTCTCCGGGAAGAGTGGAAAAGTCGAAATCGCCAAGCAAATCGTCCGGCACGCTTGGATCAACAGGCAAACCCATCATACCAGGACGGATAATATTACGGTTGCGTCCACCAAGCGACCGATAAGCATTGTTACGGAACGTTGGACGCGGCCTAGGGGGCGCGAACACAGACGGTGTCCTTAATCCAGACCCAGGAACTGGGCCATGCTCCTGCAGAGAAGGGGCGACATTTTGCTTCCTGATACGGCCGTATGTGTGAGGCGCAATCATATCATTAGAGCCCGGTGCTTGCCCGCCCAACTGTGTCGGCGCCTGGTTTGGAGGTGATTGCGGTGCTTGCGTTGGCGAGGTCGCCAAGCTCGAGGGGGCTGAAACAGGTGCGGTAGGCGGTGACGGGCCGGCAGACGGCACAGCTGAAGAGTTGCCACCGTCATCTGGTTTGCATGACACGTCGTCAAAATATGACGAAAGAGCCGTCTCGGCAACTCCCCGATCCGCTGCTGCGAAACTAGCATCAAATTTGGCCAAGATCGAGTCTACATTTTGCGAAATGGGCAGCGCATCGGTCACAAAGCCTAGGCCACCGAACTGGTTGTCCATATCAATGGGCAACACTGTCGCAACGCCGTTAAGGAACCACACTGAGTCGTGCATCTCACGGACGTAACTGCGAACAAGCCGGTAATACGCCGAAACAATGCGCTTTGCCCACTCGTCTCCAGCAGCCAATAAACGAACAAACTCTTTGTCCATTAACGCGGGGAATGAGAACACTCTCAGTATGAAGTCAGCACGACAGCGCTGGTGATGAAGCTTGTCCAGAAAAGCCAGGGATGTGAAATAAGGCGAATCAAACGGCACAGGGTACAGGTCGGACAATTCATTCATGAAGCACTGTAATGGTGACAAGCCCTCCATGGAATTAACTTCATCTTTGGCCGCATAGCAATTTGCTAGATCTAGCATTTCAACACCCATGAAAGAGTAAAATTTTGACGTCGGTGGCAAGACGCCTACAGCCAGCAATATTGTGGCAGCCCCTCTGACGTGGTGCAGCCAAGTGGAGGCCGGAAGTGAACACGGCATCATATGAGCTGGCAGTGCCGCATTGGCCATTGCATCCAGTATGAGTAAAACCGACGTCGCCACTAGCGCGTCGAGATTGCCCGAATTTATGCGCTGCACTTCAGTGCGCAGGAGCACGAGCGCTTCACTACGATGTTGCACAACAGCACTGCAGTACTCCTTAGGTTCGCGTTGAACAAGATGTGTGGCTGAGAACATGAGCACGGCATGCATGAGGAAAGGAAACTTGAAGGCCATTTCCACCACATCATTGGCCCAAACTTGTTCGGTGCTGATGCCTGCGTCCGCAATGGTCTTCGCAACTACACGGTCGTAGTGGTGTAAAAGCTTAAGGTTCATGATCTGCAAGTCCGCGCAAGACAGCGTCGCTGGAGTCACGTAGCGGCATTCGAGACGAAGGTGCTGGCAGTTGCGGCACACTGGACGGGTCTCGTCACACTTCACACGTCTTCGCTTGCAGGTTGTGCAGCCGTTGCGTGATTTGGTGTGCGGCCGCCGCTTGTGGGCACGTTGGGCGGCGGACTCACCATCAGGGTCTGCCTTAATCGCTGCGGGGTGATTAGAGTCTTGTTCGGTTGCCATTGCAAGCCATCTACTGATGAACACGGTCGTCAAGAAAGGGAGGGATTGGCAACGTTTTTCACTAACCCCGAGCGATTGTCATATGATTATATCGTCGGCTCTGACGCTTCTGGACGTAACACGGGGTCTAAATCAGGTCACATGCTACTTTCTCTGAAGCTGCCAAACTGTCGATCCAGACGTCGAATTAAACGGCTAAAGCTTATTTGACTGTCCATTGTTTGGCCTCCCGCACGTGTGTCAATTGCTACGACTGCTTATTCCTCGGCGCCCCGCTATGCCTGCTCGCAAATATGGCTTCAAGGCAAAAAACTGCGTCATCACGATGAGCTACGTCACATGTCGTATAGCGTGCATACTCTCAGGCCGAACCCTACATCTGCTCGGGCCATTTCTGGGCCGTTTTGACCGTAGCTAGTGATCGCCCTAGAACAATCGAGAGGCGTAATAAAGCCGCGACTAGCAGTCACGCGACTTAATGTGACCGAGCACTTCCGGAAAATATTTCCACAAACACTGCGTGTCGTTACAGTCTTGTAGCTGCCATATAGCCGAAAACGGCCTTATTCTATCCCAATTTTTTTCCATTTCTGTTACCGATCACTGAGGAGCCACTGGCACGACTTGCATTGGCCTGCATTGCCACAGCTCGTAAAGGCCCGATCCTGCGGTTATCATGGTGCAATGTGTCACAATCGCACCTGGTGGCGCGCATAGTGTGCGTCACCAGGTCCTGTGATTATGAAAACCTGCTGCAAGTGCGCGCAGGTGAGAAAGTCGTCTATTTGTGGTATGCAGTTAAACCTGAGCCCTGGCAGTCAATGCAGGCACATCTCGCGTGTGATTACCAGTCCTGTGTTGGGGGAGAGGAATTCAACAGCCACTATCGGCTCTCAACAAAAGTTTTGAATAGAAGCATAGCGGCGACGAAAGTCCAGGGTGTTTGTGGTCGCATGGAGACGACGGATTCTTCTAGAACAATAGCTCAGTCGCCCCACGGTGTTTTTTGCGCGCCATGAAAAGTACGATGCGCCGCGTTCAAGTTGTTGTTAAACCTTGTGCATTTCACGGCCACAGGCGCAATTATACTTGAGCGACATTTAAAAGAAGACCTCGCATTTACTTACTTTGAGTACATATGAATTCATCGCATGGCACAAGGATTTTACTTTAGCCTGTCTAAACAGTTCGGCGCCTCAGGCCAGCTTTAGTGCCCGTGCGGGTCTTCCTTCGGCGGGTCGGGATTCACCACGATCATAGTATCAATGCGCAAGATCGCGATGCAAGCCTCAACTGCGGACCGCAGAGACTTTACCTTGCTCATCGTCGGCTCTAAAACGCCGTTCGCAACTTGGTCAACACATTTGCCTTTTAGCAAATCGAGCCCGTAGTTCTTATACCCGCGTCGTTTCGGATCAGACTCAGACTGCGACTTCCAGTGGTAGGCTCTGAGTTTGGCAACAAGGTCGGTTGAGTCCTTGGCCGCGTTAATTGTGAGCGTCTTTGGAATCACGAGAAGTGCGTTCGCGAATTCCGCGATAGCCGCCTGCTCACGCGAACTGAGCGTTGTGGCAAAGGTGTCCAGGTATACACTCACGGCCGTCTCAACCGCGCCGCCTCCAGGCACCACAGAGCCTGTTTCCAGAGTTCGTTTCACGACCGAGAGAGCATCGAAAATGGACCTCTCCATTTCGTCAAGTTGGTACTCGTTGCTGCCTCGGAGAATAATTGATGAGGATGAATGAACCTTAGTACCTGCGACAATTATGCACTCATTGTCTCCAATGCTGACTTGTTCAACCTTCTCGGCCGAGCCGAGCCAGCCGCTTTCGAAGACTTCGTCACCGTTCATGTTGCTCATACTAGAAACAAACTGGGCACCTGTGGCCCTTGCAATGCGTCGAAGGTCATCAGGCTTACAGCGCCGCACAGCCATTACTCCCTTTTCAACGAATAATTTGAGGCACATGTCATCGATGCCCTTCGTGGTAAACACGACGTTGGCACCAGCTCTCAGGATCTTATCGATTTGCTCTGAGACAATCTCGATTTCACGTTTGCGGATCGCCTCGAGCTGCTCGGGGTCATCTATCTTCACGTTGACTCCCAGGTTGAGTCGCGTCCGTTGCAGGTTTATATCGAGACAGGCGATTCGTGCGCCCCCGGTAGTACCACTGGGCATCGCCTGACTAGCGACGGTTACGTTGATGGCGTAGCCCTTGACGAGGTGACTCTCCTTGGCAGAGCGGCCATGAGCCTTCAAAATATTCACCGCTTTAGTCGGGTATTTGACTTCGTTCCGTGAGTTTGTCGTCTTCACAGCCAGCATTGCGTCCACAGCAATCTCAGAGAAAAACTGGCCATCTGATCCGCCGGTGATTTTGGACGACATGCTTGTCTTCGCAATGTTGACCAAGGCGTCACGGCCGAGCTGCGAAGACGGCGTGGCAAGCACCTGCGTGATGAAGTTCACGGCCTCGCGCAAAGCAAGTCGATAGCCAGTGATAATGGTTGTAGGGTGTATTGTGTTCTTGACGAGTTCGTTAGCGCGACGCAGCAGCTCCGTGGCGAATAGCACCACTGACGTAGTCCCGTCGCCCACCTCACGATCCTGCTGCTGCGCAAGCTGCACTAGGATCTCTCCAGCGGGATGCTTCACATCCAGAAGCGACAAGATCGTCGCGCCGTCGTTGGTGACCGTGACATCGCCGATGTCATCCACAAGAAACTTGTCGAGCCCCACGGGCCCCAGGGACGATTTCACGACGTTTGAGAGAGCCGTGCATGCCATCACGTTCTGGTTACGCACATCCTCGCCAGAGATACGTTCTCCGTTCAAGAACAACGTGTCAGACTTGCTGCTAGCGAACATGGTCAAGTCGTCGTGGTAAGAGCGGTTTCACTACGCTGACGAGAAATGGTCAAAATGTTCAGGGTTGGGGTGGGTTGCGAGGGCGTTAGAAAGGAGGCTCTGTGCGCGCTAGTGTGTGTGTGTGTGTGTGTGTGTGTGTGGCCTTTCTGAAAGGCGCCGGCTGATTTGAACTATTTTCAGAAGTATTAGTTGTGACATTAACGCGTAATGATTACCTTAAATTAATTTCGTTAGCCCGTACTTGGTGGAGGAAGGTGACTATTGAGCCACGGGGTGGGGAATATCATGATGGTCAGTGCCGCTAATCGCAGAAATATCGTCTCGCGCAGCAGGATCACCGCCCGACGAGGCATCTGGCTCCTCGGTTTGTGGCGTTTCTTCTTTTTTGTTCCTCTGGCGATAATTATAAGCATCTGGGAAGCCTTCATAGTTATTGTAGGTCCCCATGGCAAATAGGTCCTGCCCCTCATCATCGTAAAGCATTCCGTATTCAGCAAGCTGAGCGCGGTCGCTCCCCATCATTTCGTCCTCTTCGCTCATGCGGAGCTTCAGGAACGGAATGAAGTTCATTATAACGAGAATAATAGTGGTCACAAAAAATGACCAGCCGTAAACGGTTCCAATTGCTGCTAATTGGTAGGGCAGTTGCACGTAATGGTGGTTCATCCACCCTTTGGCCACTAAGCTTCCATCGAGGTGAGAGATGTAGTCTGCAGCAAAAAACGCAGTGCATATAGAGCCAACAGCTCCGCCAACGCCATGCAAAGCAAACACATCGAGTCCATCGTCGATTCTGAGGAAGAATTTCAAATAGCCTGCCAAATTAGCGAAGAACGCCGTGGCAGCTCCAATGGCAACTGACGTATAAATTGGGACGAACCCAGCGGCCGGGGTGATTCCCACCAAACCCGCCACTGCGCCGCTACAGAGGCCCACGGTAGACCACTTCCGAGTCTTCACATATTCCATGAACATCCAAATAAGGGCACCAACAGCTGCGGCTACGTTTGTGTTCGCCATAGCGTACCACGAGCGGAGCGAGGCATTGCCTGTCGAGCCGCCGTTAAAACCAAACCAACCAAACCAGAGGAACACTGTTCCCAAAAACACGAGAAGAATAGAGCCCGGCTTGTAGACGGGCACTGTGGTGGCCGCAGGGTCGCGGCGCTTACCGCACACAAGAGCATACGCAAGCGCACCAACACCAGAGCTCATGTGTACCGGGCCACCACCAGCGAAATCAAGAGCCCCAAGCTGAGCGAGCCACCCCTCGGTGTTCCATGTCCATTCCGCAATAGGACAATACACAACGGTAATCCAGATGAAGAGGAAAATAAGCAGTGGGCCTAGTCGCGCACGCTCGTGAGCTCCACCCAGCATGAGAATACCGGTCACGCAGGCGAACATTCCCTGGAAAAACATATACACGATATCCGGAACGCTGTCCGACCCAACGCTCTCTGCTGCCATAACTTTCATTAGTGAGAAATTGTCGAGCTTTCCCCAGAAGAAGCCAGCCTCGTGGCTAAACACAAAGGAGTAGCCCCAGAAGAACCATTGGAAAGTGATGAGGGCACATACAGCCATGCTCTGCCACACAAGTGAAACGGCGTGCTTCTTGCGAGCGAGCCCTGCATAGAAGAGACCAACACCGGGAATCATGAGCCAAACCATACATGCGGCCACCATGACCCACGTAGTATCACCACGATCATACTTTGTATTGAGGTCTTCCGTTAAGGAATTACCACCCCAGCTGCCCATTTTGCACTTCTGACTCTGTCTAGGGCTTACGCGTCTCCTCGTTGATAGTATATATATAGTGCTCACGGATCTGCGAAATCGTTATCTATGATTATTTAATCTACCCTAAAAATACGCGCGTTGGCGAAATCCGAAAATGCAGCGAAATGCATAGTGGCAACATGTTGCTCGAATTTCTCTATAACGACTTGAGACCTATCGAGGCTCCTCAAAATTTTGGGAGTAGAAAAACTACATGAAGCTCTTCGTTGCTCCGCATGTCTGTTTGTTTGTCGTGTCGGATGGGAAATAAGTTGTGTGTGTTCGACGCATAACAATGATCAACAGTCACTTATCTTTGGGCGCCCGCTGGCTAGTAGGGTACCATCATTGTTGCTTGGAGGTCATTATCGTTTCTTGGCTGCGTCGGCCGCTGGGCACCCGAGATGGGCTAAGCTGTCAGGCTTTTTCTTCAACTTCGCAGAATGAAAGAATCTATTCACTTCTCAATCAGCGAGATGCGTTACCAGCATCAGTGAGTATCGCATGGAAAATCCAATTCTAATGGGCCATTCATTGGTTTAGCCTCAGTGGCAAGCCAATGTCTCCCCACCGGAAAAGGCCTACTTACCGCCAGGAATGATCAAGTGGTCCCGAGGGGCATGATCATTAAGCCACATGTGTTGTATTGGCTCAACTAGATCAGCAGGAATGAACCAGGTAAAGTATGATAGAACGAAAGAATGTGACAACTTTCGTCGATTGCTACTACTCGCGTTTCACTGCAGCGAGAAGAAGTTAAAGGCTCCTCCTCGCTTACCAACATGTGCAGCGGTACCCAAAGACCTTATCGCACAGGCAATGCTAGTATGAGTCACACAAACTTGGCGCGTCGGAAGAATTGCTTGAGTATCTATAACAACTGGAGTGACTGGAACACTGAATTAGTGATATATACATTATGCGCACCATATGTTAGCTAATTAGGCCAAAATTTATACGTTAAGCCGTTTTTAATGGTAACATTCTCTACTTGAGGGAATTGGTACCCGTCGGGCGGAGTTTGCAGCAACAAGTATGGCCCCGTACTGGCGCAGCGGCAACAAGCCACTACAAACGTCATGCATGGCTTCATCGCTTGGGATATCTGAAACGAGGTCGGCCGAACGACTTGCGCTTTCGTGTTACTAATCGGGCGCTTTACCAGTTCCCAAGTCGGGTACGGGTTAGGTCTCTCACCCTCTTTGATATATGTAAGCCGCTGGGGTGTCTGTTAATCATCGACTAACATTGTCGCCGACACGTGGCTGTCAGATGCTAATCACCTGAAGCGGTGGCCCGGTGCGCTCTTGGGTCGGCGGCAGGAACCTCGTGGTCGCCGTGTGAAAACTCCGCCATGATTAGGGTTTACAAGAGCCTAATTTAGGGTGTCGCGGTAACTGCTGGCCTTCAGCAAATTAAGTTTACCTGCAGGGAAGTGCCAAGGTTTTAGCTCAAGCCGCGAATCCCGCAATTCTGGAGATGTCCGCCGAGCGTTTTCCTCATTCGCCTGTTGCGCCGCCCGCGAGGTGCCGAAATGGCGTGTGCGCCCTTACCTTTATGCAGCTCCGTTCTGTAAAAAATTCACGTGTCGACACCTGCTATGTAGCCGAAGGAAAGGGGGGAGCGACAGATACTCTATATACTTTTATTTTACTTGTAGAACTCTGGATCTGATTGACGTTGTATCATGTCGCTCATTGGAGGCTCCAGATACGAAGGAAAGCAAGAAAAGCCCTTGGTGGTGGGACATCGCGGCTTCCGGGGCAAGTACCCGGAGAACACTGTGCTGGCAATGCGCCGCGGGGTTGCCAGCGGTGCTCAGGTTATCGAGACAGACATTCAGCTTGCTAAAGACGAGGTCGTGGTGATGTGCCACGACATTGATACTGGCCGCGTCTTCAACAAGAACTACGAGGTCGAGGAAACGCCCTACCGCGGGGTCATGGATCAACTCGTCACAAAGGACAAGTTCCGCGAGCCCATGCCAACATTAGCCCAAGTGGCCGACATGTTTCTGCACGACCCCGAGTTCAAGAACGTGAAGCTCATGCTGGATATTAAGCGAAGTAACCGCCCGCATGTCATTCCACACGTGCTCAAGGTTCTTGAGACCGCTGCTCCCATATCGGTGTGGGAAAAGCGATGTACATTCGGGGTCTGGAAGGCTGATGTGATGGAGGCTGTCCATATGCATTGTCCGACCATCCCTGTCACTTTCATTGGGTGGGAGCAGCGCACGGCACGCTATTTCATCGAGCGCTGGCCCGAGCAGCTTCAGGCGATCTCAATTGCGTATGCCACTCTGGCTTGTTCGGGAGGGCCGGAGTTGATGGAGCTCGCTAACCACAAAGGTATTGATGTGGTGTCTTGGACAGTCAACGATCCTGACGCAATGAAATGGTCTGTCGCTGCTCGCGTCAAGGGTGTTGTCACAGACTACCCGGACATTCTACACAACTTCCTGCAAACCATTTCCGAGAAGGATCTTATGTCGCAGTACTTCATGACCGAGCCTCGCAGCTTCTACTCTACTTACTACATGTTCAAGCTGTGGAGTATGTACATTGCCGCCACCTGGTACCTTGCTGTCGCCGACAAGTTCCCCTGGTTCTTTAAGCGCTATTGATCTGCTAGTGATGCATAGCCAGACTCATGTTGTGCGCATCGTTATATTATGTCCAAGATAAGATTTCAAAATACGACAGACTTTATATTTTTAAAATGGTTTGAATAAGTGTCGTTTAGAAGTTCCATACTTCAAGATCGTGGTAAAGTGTGAAATAAATCAGTGTGAAAACAAATGAGCTCCATCTCACCACAGAGAGGAAGATGAAATGCAGAGCGAGCTAAAGCAAGCAAGCTCTCTCGGTAGAGTCCCGGGCGTACTCAAGATACCACTCCTCAAGGCCAGGAAAAAACTGCTCGTCGTTGTATCCTCTGTAATGTTTTTCTGCGTCAAAATGAGTTTTTGCGTTCACCGCTGACGCAATGCAATCAAAGTCCACTGCGAATGCTATGTTCCGTTGGAAAAGCATCGGCCTCACCTGCAATACATGCCCTAACTTACCGAAAACGTCTGTGAGATGGCGTATGTCTAATCGGCTACGTACGAGCTGAGGGGGCCGCTGCTCCCACTTATATTTGAAGTTGCTCGATGGCAAACCAATTGGAATGAACAGTTGCAAGGTGCGGCGCGCAAATGGTGGGATGGACTCTCTTCGCGGGGGCTGCGTCTGCCGTATTTTGTCGACCAACTTGACCAGCGTTTTAACTGACGGATCCAGAACACTGAGCTGACGGCCGTTTAAAGCACAATTTCCGCTACGTATATAGGTCTGAAATCGCCGCGCATGACACGCGTGGACGAATTCAAGTAGCACAACCGGCTTAGCCTCAGAATTAAATTGGGCAACAGATTCAAGAGGTCCACCACATACTTGAGTCAAAAAGGAGGTTAGCGATGTGTTTGGTACCGGCATCAGCACGAGGACGAACTTTTCTTGTGCTGTGGCGACATATGTTTCAATCTCTGTGGCTGGCTTGCGCACCGAGGAAGACCGAGACCTGAATAAAAACCAGCGTCGACTAGAAGTGGACAGGACCTCAGTAGCATTCAAAGCCTGATGAAGGTTCACACTTTTTTCTAGCAGAGGCTTTCGGCCAAGGCTGGATGGCTTCTCGGCCATTAGGGATTGACCGGAGACCGAAGAGTCGAGGAGGCTATCCAAACAACAAAAAGGAAACGTGGGTCGCCGCTGCTTCTTTGCGGCACCGTAAAAGAGCAAAGCCAGTGTGAATTTCGCAAAAAAAAAAACACGATTTGTACTCTCAGCAGCTGCTGGTAATTTTAATATATCTATTGATAAGGGCATGGGTTGCCGCCACATCGCTCGAGCGTCATCAGCATGCTGCAGTCAGTGCATAGTTCCTTGTTTCAGAAGATCGTGATCTCATTCGCGCGCAGCACTGCTCGAAGAGGAGTCGCTATAATACATGCTGCCATGACGACCAGTGTCACACTTCATGGCCTCCCGCAATGCCATTGTAGCATATTGAGATGTCGCAAGGCCTAGTCTCAGGACCAAGGCCGTTCTTGCAGGCGTGTCAGATTCCGGCTCCGGAGCGAGCTTTGTCTTGAACGTTTGTTGTTCTTGATCAGTGTAGACGATCGTATCCTCGTCACTCACAAAGCGACGAGTAAACCATTCTAGGCTTAGGGGCTTGGCAAGTAGATGTCTGTAGGACCCAAAAAGCGAGAACTCTTTGACCTTGCGACGCATGTCGTGGCAGTCTATTTTGTCCGCGCCCATGATTTCCTCGTAAAATGACACAAGATTTTCTGGGTAGAGAATGTCGAACCCTGGGGTGGGCAGCACGACGTCGAAGATCGTGAACTTACCTTCGTCGACTTCCTCTTGCGTAACCACTCTGGCCCTTTTGATATGTTCGTCGGTATCTGCCATGACCAGATCACCGGCTAATATGCTACTTCGGTTGAGTTGAAGTCGTCGTGAAGCAGCGCGATTCCAGATATAGCTTTGATATGCGTGCACGTACATTGTTTTCAAAGAATGAGGAATGCGCATAAGAGCATTCAACGAGTTCGGGCTGTCCTTCAGTGCCGCGAGAAGGCAACTTTCGGCGACACAACGCCTCGGCATCAGCTCGAGAGCCTTGGCAGCATCTCGCTCCGTCGCCCAAACTTCACGCGCTTCTCTGCTATCATTCAAAGTAATGCTCTGCGGATCCAGCAAACCATTCACAGCAGCATCAAAGTCATTGCAAAGAATGTGTCGACCTATAACATGGGACGCAACTGAGAAGGTGCCAAATCGTTGCAAGCCGAAATAATTGATAAAGCCTCGGTCGCGCAAACTTGAAAGCGCATAATCGAGAGATTCAGAATTTGAGGGAGATACATCTCGGACGACAACCCAGAACTGGTTTCCTTTGAGGTCGCCGAGCTTGATCGGGCTGCTTGAGTAGCTATAATCACCCACGCGAATGCTGTCTTTAAGCGTAGAGTTCAAGCCGTCGAGTCGAGATGGAGTCCCGCCGCGCCACGCAGCCCTCTGAGCCGTGGCGGCACGCCGGTCCTTTGTGCCAGCGAAGGAAATAGACTTCGTTGGAACGTGTAGGATGCGAGCAATGAAGGAAACCGCCTCAAGGGTATCCTTGTTCTCTTTGTACAAAGTGAAGTGGAGAAACTCCTCTTTTGGCCCCGCGTTCTTCCGTTTAGCGCCACGGCGGCTGCGCTTGTTTGGCTTTTGAATGACGACTTGACCGTCCTGAGTAGTGGAATCTAGCTTAGACGCGAAGGCCTCACGCACCAATGTGTGAACCTGTGTCCGCTCGTCCTTGTCACTGATGGGACCTGTTTTCACCTTTTCGCCGCCAGTCTTGAGCAACTCGAAGCACTGGTCGACAAAGTCTTGGCCAACTAGTTCAGCTAGCTGGGTGGAGAACTCATTTTTCTCGATAACAACTTCCTCTGCTTTCGGTCTGTGGTTCTGCTCCTCCTTGTGAACAGGTTCATCCCGCAAGCTCTCGGGAACACCAGTTCCCGTGAACAGAACAACCTTGTTATCGTGATCGATCTCGTTGACTTGAAAATCGGAGTACCGCTGCTTAATCCTGCCGGAAAAACCAGGCGCCTCGGGGTTGACGAATTCTAAAATGCCAACATCTTTGTCTTGGACACCAGGAATCCCCGCATCCTCCTCAGTATCAATCTTTCTTTTTTTCGCTTCCATGTTGATGAAACTCAAATATATTTTTCCTCACTTACCCGCTCAGCACATGCTGTAGCTTTGAGGTGTGAGATGTAATCAGCATGCACATCTGTGGGTCATGCGAAATGTAGAGTTTCTAAGGTCGTTTTAAACATGTAAGCCTTGTCCTTCACACAGCCTTGCTTCAGCCTGTGTAGGCATATAACTACAATGTGCTCGGAGAACTCACATGTCGGCACGCGTGTATACGCCGTTCGTTATGTTGAAGCGACATGACGCGTGACTGCCCAGTAGGTGACTAGAGATAAGATAAGGGTTTGCTGATCCGGCCGTTCTTGTTCCAAGTTCCAAGTTCCTCTGACTCGAACTTAGCATGGCGTCGAAGACGGCTACTGTGATCAACCTCCTTAACACGGTGCTGGGGGCCGGCATGCTGGCTATTCCCTATGCATTTAAAGAGCAAGGAATCTCCCTAGCTGTGTTCAGCATCCTGTTTGGGGCAGTTGCGGCAGGCACCGGCCTGATGCTTCAGGTATACAGCAGCGGTTTCCTACCGCCTGGAACAGCCTCGTTTTTCCAAATCTCTAAGCTGACGTACCCTTCGCTTGCTGTTGCGTTCGACATTGCAATTTTGCTGAAATGTTTTGGTGTGAGCGTCTCGTACCTCGTCATCATTGCCGATTTAATGCCTATGGTGACTGCGTATTTCACTTGTGAGACGTCCCGTCTTCTCTGGCTGGTTCTAGCAATGGTGATTGTCACACCACTCAGCTTTCAGCGCAGTCTGGAGAGCTTGAAGACGGCTAGCTTGATCGCATTGAGTAGTGTTGTTTATCTCGTCATAATCGTCATTGGCCACTTCCTTAAGGGCGATATGGCTGAACACAAGGGACCAGTCTCGTGGGTTAAACCGGACAGCTTGACAGGCATAGTACAAACGATGCCAATCATTGTCTTCGCCTTTACATGCGCGCAGAACATGTTTTCGGCCATCAACGAGGTTTCCGAAAAGACAACGACATCCCTGTTCGAAGTCGTCTTCACATGCATGTCGGCCAGCGCCGGCATATACACTGTTGTGGGGCTCGCCGGATATCTTACATTTGGCAACAACGTCTCCGACAACATCATCTCGATCTACCCGCAATCAGTCTGGTCCACCTTGGGCCGCTTCGCAATTGTTGTTCTCGTTTTATTCTCGTATCCGCTGATGCTGCACCCAGCACGGGCATCACTATCAAACGTTCTACGTGATTTTAGAGCTTACTTCGACAAAGTCCGCGCCGGCGAGTCGACTCAGCTTCTTGACACTCCGCCCGCAAACGTAGATGCCGACCGTAAAGAGCACATTCTGGTAACTTCGGTGCTCCTCGTTTTGAGTTTTGTACTGGCCACCGCACTGCATTCTCTGGGTCTAGTACTGTCGTTTGTGGGAGCTACAGGCGCTACGGCGGTATCCTTCATTCTCCCTGGTATCTTTGGATACGCGCTCAGCGGAAGCGACCGCGAAAACACCCTCGTCAACCTGACGCCCGGCCAGAAACAAGTAGTTAAAGTTGTTTCCATCCTGTTGTTTGTGTGGGGTGTTGTCGTCGCCGTCCTGGCTGTGGGCATGAATATCGCCCAGATTGTTAATTCATAGACCAACCTCTGTTCATTCCACTCTGCGCTTTGCTCTTTGCCATAACAATCAAAACAAAGCACCGCATAATTAACTCACCATTGTGAGCCCGGCGGCACTGCCTTGTTGACATTGCACTGCCTTGTTGACATTGTCGACAGGTGATCGGGCTGTGCCCGTACCCACGAAGGTACCTACATACGCATGCCGCGCGACGCGCAGTAATTAATTACAAAATCTCTCTCTCACTCAAGCCCCTGCGAACCTGCCCTAACCCGCATTAACATCTTCGAGGTAGTTGAGTTTAACCTACGACTCTTAGTTTGAGTAGAAATACTAACTTTGGCCTCAGCGATCGCAGAAATCGTTTGTTCGAGTCTCCCACAACATGAAGTATGTTATTTCAAATGTTGTTGGCGATCCATTTTGGCTAACTACGATGCCGATGGCAATTGTTGGCTGGGTCGTGGCTCTCGTGGGATCAATTTTGAACAACTCGCTTGATCCGTCGCACTTCCCGGTGTTCAGCTGGTGGGGGATTGCTTTCGAGATGATCGCTATACTTCTTACGTTGCATGTGGCGCTCACTGACCGCATTCGCCAATACAAGCAGGCTCTGCTCGCATTTCTTAGTATTGCAACAATCTACACAACGAATAGCACGAACAACTTCGTGTGGAGAGACAACTCGAGCAGCGGAGCGGCGGCAGCTGGGTATATTCTCCTCTCCATCATCAACTTCGTGTGGATCATGTACTTCGGTACTACGAGCGACGAGACGTGCCACAAGTATGTGGACAGTTTCGCTACAGAGAAGAAGCCAGCCCGGCCGCATCTCTACGATCATCGGCGAGCCTCGCGCCAGGCCCGCGCAGGTCGCAATCTTCCGGTCATGCAAGGAGCTAATGAGGGTCGACATGCTGGAACCTCTGCGCAGCCTTACCGCATGAGTGACGTGCCGCAGCATGTCAGTGTCGGCAACCCCGTGGGCTTCAGCCGCGTAACGGACCCGAGCAACCCGGCTGGCGCGCCCTACCAAAACCCGCTAAGCTCGACGTTCTTGTACTCTCAAGATCAGCTGCAGAGGCACGGTCTCTCTGGCTACGAAACGCAGCCAAGTATACGCGACTCTAGACGGACTTCGATCCCTGGGGATGTTAACAGTGGATTTGAGAGGTTCTCCGCTGAGTTCCGCGATGACGATGATAGCAGAGATTTAAGGGATGAGGAACTTCCGCATTCCCCTGTCGCACGAGCAGTAGCACGACACAGCTACGAGGGCGACAAGAACGAGGGTGAATTCTCGTTCAAGCATGGTGACGTTCTGAACGTCTTCGACATGGAGGGCAATTGGTGGTACTGCAGGGCCGCAAATGGCGACGAAGGCATCTGCCCCAGTAACTACCTTGAAATAATACCCACAGCAACACAACAGAACGCCGGAGCTACGGCACCGCAGGCCACCACCGAAGCTGGCCAGGGTCAGGCAGAAGGAAGTCTCATCGATAGTTGGTGATAATTGCCCCGTTCAGTCTGCACACACACACGTTATTTATGCGCATGCTTCTCATTATTATTATACCACATATTTTTTCCTAAATTTTTGCCATTGCTTGAGTTTAGTTGTCCTCTGAATCACTACGAGTATCCTCGGCTCCGTCGCCGTTGATGACGCGCATGACGACATTAAGGATCATGACAAGCCACATAATCGTAATGCATTGAAGCATTATGGTCAGCGCAAAAAAGGTGAAATGTACCGTTTTTGAAAAGCATTGCACCGGTTTCGCATACAGGGAATTGTTCGACACGTCGAACACGCAGCTGCCCTCGAGTTCATCCAGGGCCGGAAATGCACCATACATGATCTCGTACATGTACAAGAAATGCCTTAGAAGCACCCAAGAGATGAGGAATATACAGAAGCACCCATCGGTGATACGCGAAGGAGCCCTGAGGTATTTTGTGCACTTGGCCATGGCCAACAGTGTGTCGACGAAGTCCATCATGATCATGATAAGGTGACCTAGTCGTGTGTAACTCCACGCGTAGCTACCGCATACAAGGAAACATGTGATGATGTGGTGTACAAACATCTGGTAGTGGTCTTTCCGACGGTCTTCGATATGTATGATGAAGAGCTGAGACAGCCAGAATGCAAGCACTACGAGGTAATAGACCTTGACCTGCGGATCGATATAGTAGTGCGGAAAGCCGTGCCAGAGAGTGACCGCATTCCACCCATAAGGTTGGTGCCTGAGTAGGTACAGACCGACGGCGGACATGCCGCCGTAATATATAAGGCTCCAACCCTGCTCAGTGAGACGTACTTTTGCCTTGGGGCTCAAGTCTTTGCGACAGCGCGCAAGGCCCACGATCAGGAACTGCGAGACAGCGCGTGCAAAGATAATCCCTACGAATGCAGAAACAACGAGCGCGAAATCGCGTTTCCCTGCGTGAGAGCGGCCCCACGACGTCATATGCTGTACCGAGACGAACCACGACGCGACGTCGCGCCAGTTGGCGAAATACTCCAAACGGAGGAGTGCAGCAAGTGTTAGCGCGTAAAGAGCGCCAAACACAATCTGATAAGTCGCCAAACGCAGACACTCTTGCAGTTCATTCAGCTTTTTACCCGGACTCTTAGCTTTCGCTGCAGCCTCGGGTGCGCCATTCGTGGCGGCAGCGCGCCTCTGCCGCTGCCTCAACCCGGACGCCATTTTGAATTTTTTTTTGAGCGCACGGTTAGGGACGTAGCTGTGTCCCGTTTCTGATTCACCCACCACCTTGCACGTTTCTTTGATGACTTTTACCTGCCGCGCGTAGCGACAGGGCAAGGGCAAATCCGTTTCCTGCCTTTGTATACATGAAACTACCTAACGCCGCTAATCGTGAATAAATAAATGGACTAGGCTATTACATTGCAGGGTCGAAGTAGATTCATTGGTATCTCTGTGCCAGTCCGAGAGATTTTGCACTTATACAGGACACAACCCGCGGGAATGTGCACTTAAAGGCGGGTGCCCACGATTGCCGGAGAGTCCCGTCCAGCGCTGTGCGCATGATGACTTTCTAGCGGTTCGAACGCTTCGAACATCAGGTCTGAATCCGCACCCACTGCCAATGCTTGCAAAAGTTGACGCCCACGCTCCACTGTCTCGTTAGGCTCTTTCCCCGTATAAACTAGTTTGGCCAGGCACACTTCTAGCTCAGCGAGCTCGTCCTCATTGAGCTCATCGCGGAGCTTTGCTGGCTCGGGGCACCAAAAGAACAGCACACTTTCTTGAATGATGCGGCTGCGTGCTGGAAATGGGCAGTCAATGTGACCCGTGAGAATGGCAAGGATCTGCGAGCACATGGAGATGGGGGTAGGCGCACGATCGTACTGTAACGCCAGGGCCAGCTGGATACAAGCACTCTGGAAGGTCACTACAAGCGCATCTGCCCGGTGCCTCGCCGATTCACGCAACTCGCCTAGCTTCACCATACTGGTGGCCAAGCTACATGTGTTCTCGCTGCGCGGCAACTCACCGCATATCTGAGCAATAGACAACGACGGGACATTATCGACCAATCCAGAGAACAACAGCTCCACGGAGGGCTTGATTGTAGCCGTAGGATTGATAAGTTTAGCAAGCTCACGAGTCACGGAGTTGGGCTGCAGACACAGCAGGTTTACGGCCTTTGCAACCACTTGCGGAGCATGTGAGCAGGTGAGCAAGCGCCGGCTCAACTCATGCGGCACCCCAAACTCCCAGTCAACCGAAGAGAGGATATCGAGCATGTACAGCACACAGGTAAGAAGCCTTAAGTCCTTGAGGGACAGGCTGAACGGCGGCATCAAAGAAGCGAACGATGGTAGTGGATTCAATTGCTTCAAGCCGTCCATGAGCTTTGCACACAGAACTGCGCTTAAAGTGCGCTTCTGGCCTTCTTCGAGTGGTAAACGGCGAGTGACCAACGCGTACAGGAGAGCAAGAAGAAGGCTCCCACAATCATCCTCCTGAGACTTTGCCGAAATCAGCTCGAGAATCGTGTCAACAAGCTCCGTAGCGGACCCAAACTCTGAAATTTTGTGCCCCACTGAGGCGCCTGTAGGCAACTTGTATGTGAACAGGAGCTCGAGTGTGGTAGCCTTCTGACCCGGAGCGCGGTGTCTTGCAACAACAGCGAGCAACGAAGGCAAGTCAACGAATGGAGAGTTTGCGCCGACGTCCGGTGTAGAACTGTCTTTCGTGGCGGTCGTGCTCAGTTGGCTAGTGCGCTGGGAGGCATCCAGCGACGGCAGAATACGCTGCTTCTTCAACACGAAGCCGTCGCTGAGGGCAGCAGCCGGGGTGCGGCGTTTACTGGGGGATGCCGGCGCGCTGTTCTGCCGCGTAGACCCTGGTACCGCTGCTGCTGTGGCCCGACCCGACGCGAGGGAATCGCCGATGGGGAGTCCAGAGTCGGAGGGAGTGCGCAGAGCTCCAGTAGAGCCCGCTTTCGAGCGCAGCTCTGCCTGCAAGAACTGGATTTGGATGCGCTCTTTCTCGACCTCCTTCTTCAGCCGCTCGAGCTCTTGATGCAGCTCTTCCTTGGCCTTGGACTGCTGATTGATCAAGTTGCCGAGCTCGCGCTCGTGGCTACTAACATTACTCTCTAATTGAGACCTCAGAATGACGTTTTCGCCGAGTTTCTCCCACGTTTCGCGTCGCAGAGCATCAATCTGCTCTTGCAGGGCGCTTTCCAGTAGCTCAGGCTTAGAGGTAGCTGCATGCGCAGTAGGTGCGCTGGCAGCAGCGGTGTTTTTAGACTGTGGTGTTACCTGGCCAGCCAGGAATTCGAGGTCCGAGTCCGAGTCTGAGTCGAGGTCCATGCCTCTGTGCCTCAGCTGGCTAGAACGGAACTTCGACTTACGCGCGTCCGTCTTCCACGCAGCTAGCAGTAACCTGTGGCACTGCGAGGCACCGCTAGCGGTGTGGGTGTCGAGAGTGTTGGCTCAACCATTTAATGTGTATACGAAAGCAGCGCGGGGTTTAAACTCGCTAAGAATGTGTTAGCAATAAGCAACTACTTGAGTCCAAGGCCGCGCGCATGCTGGGCGGCGGCGGCGCTGGGGAACTGACGGTCTAAGGTCCGCAACCCTAAGCATACGTCGGTGGTGCATAATTATTATAACTTGTAAATTTTCAAAGCTTGGTAGTGGCAGTAAGCGTCGACAATGGCAGTGAACTCAGAAGACGTGGCCAACCTGCCAGAAGTGCCGAAAGCACCAAAGGTATTGACGTCGAAGGACAAGGAGACTCAAAGACTTGTTGTGGTGCTTTCGCAGGCATGTCTTGAGGCGCACAAGATCCGGTCAAGTGGCGGTGACCGCTACGCACTGCTGAACTGCGACGACCACCAGGGACTAATTAAGCATCTGAAGCGCGACATAAGTGATGTGCGGCCCGACATCACACATCAATGTCTGCTGACGCTGCTAGACTCGCCAATCAACAAGGCGGGTAAGCTGCAGGTGTACATTCACACGGCGCGCGGCGTCCTCATAGAGGTGAATCCTGCTGTACGCATTCCGCGGACGTTCAAGCGGTTCAGTGGACTCATGGTTCAGCTGCTCGACAAGCTTTCCATTCGATCTGTGAACAGCGAGGACAAGCTGCTCAAGGTCATCAAGAATCCCATCACGGACCACCTGCCGCATAACTGCCAGAAGGTTACGCTAAGCTCAGACGCAAAAGTGGTCTCTGTGCGGGACTACGTAAAAACGACGCTGCAGCCCGACCAGAGCCTGTGTGTGTTTGTAGGCGCGATTGCGCGCGGCAAAGACGATTTCGCCGACGAGTTTGTTGACGAGAAGATCAGTGTTTCGCAGTACTCGCTGTCGGCGTCAGTAGCCTGCTCGAAGTTCTGCCACGGTTGTGAGGATGCGTGGGACATTCAATAACGGGCTCACTCGGAAATGGGCGTCCTGCGTAGGCGGGGCGCCTTGAACTGCGGCGCCGCAGATACTGGCATGGACCAAAAACTAAATCGCGACTGCTGAGGTCGCCGGGGCCTTTAGACATACAGCGCTGCAAAAGAGTAGTCGGCCAGTTCATTCATTGTAAGATTTTAACGTTTTCAATAAACTATACATCGATCATGGAGTCCTCTGCGGGCCGCGCCGGCGCCGTTTCAGCCGGGGCCGGGGCCGGCGTGTAGGTGTCGGTCGGCTCGCTACCCAGCGGTACATTCCCCTCTACTTGCATGTAGGCATCCAGCTCCGCGTCGAGGTCAGCGGCAGAGCGCGGCTGTTTTGGCCGGGCCTCCTCCTTGCCCTTTGCTCCGCGGCCCCGGCGGCGCGACCGGCTGGAGGCTGTGGCGCCTGTTTTCGCGTGGTCGCCAATGCGCTCGCTCAGCGAGCCGAGCCCGGAACCCGTGTCGCCGACGTGGGCCACCTGGCGCACGCTTATGACTTGCCCGGCAGCACGGCGCTGGTTGTAGCGGCCGGCAGCAACGAGCGCGTCCTCAGCAAAGTCGTACAGCACCCACGCAAGGCCTGTGCGGTCGCCCGTGTCGGTGCGGTCGACGTGGACGCGCACGACGGGACCCACCTGCCGAAACAGGTCGCGCAGGTCATCCTCGGTCACGGCATCGCTCAGGTTGCGAACAAAGACAGCCTTGAACCCCTTTGTCCCGGGGCCCTTGGCAGAGCGCCGCGAACCGCCCTTGGACACACCCCGCGGGCCGCGCGCTCCTCGGGAGGCACGGCCACCTCCCGCAGCCTTGGCAGGCTTGGGGCCCTCCGGTTTTGCCTGGCTCGTCCCCGAGCCGCCGATGATCTCGTCGAGCGACTTGTCCATTTTCGGCGCTGCTATGTGTGTGTATGGGCGTGTGTTATTATCCGTGGAATGACGATGTTGATGAGAATTGCGACGGGTCGCCCGTATGTCGGCGCGTGGCCGTATCAGGGCACGCCTGGATCTGCACGCGGGTTTATCTTGCATCACTCACGCAGACTACTCATTGTGCACGGCCTCGCTGCTAGCTTCGTCTCGCACCATTTTTTTTTGCTTTTGTTGGGCCGCGCAGACACACTCATCTCATTCGTTGACGGCCTTTGAAGTGAGCTGCGGACAGCCTATACGCACCCGAGGTTTCTGCTGCCACGCAGCATCTCTAGGGCCTCGCCTAGATCAGCAATAGATCCGCAAGCCTCTACGAGCATGAGAAACATCGTTTGTTCGCCGTCTGGTCAACTCTATGTGCGCCAACAGTGCGGCACTGGTGGGGGGTTCTAAAAGCCGAAAGTCCCAAGCTCAGGGCCGAGATACCCCGCGTACCTAGCCCCGTTGTAGAGACAGACCCCGCGTCATACATAAAAAGCCGAGCATCCTGTGGAACCTATTCATACTGGTGCAAGTGAATTCCCCGCACATGCCGAACACATTGACGCAGGAGTATCTGAAGACCGGCGTGTACAAGCCCGGAATATTTGACGGCAAGGTTGCGTTCGTGACGGGCGGCGCCGGCACAATTTGCCGCGTTCAAACCGAAGCACTCATTCTGCTTGGCGCCGACGCCGTCATCATTGGCCGCAACGTCGATAAAACGCAGAAGGCTGCCAAAGAGATGTCTGAGCTGCGTCCTGGCGCGAAGGTTCTCGGAATTGGCAACGTGGATGTGAGCAAAATCCAGTCGATCCGCGACGCCGCGGACCGCGCTGTGGCCGAGTTCGGCCGCATCGATATGGTGATAGCCGGCGCGGCAGGTAACTTCCTGGCCAGCTTCGCGAATCTGAGCAGTCGTGCGTTCTCGCGCGTGGTCGAGATCGATCTCATTGGCTCTTTCAACACGGCCAAGGCTACGTTCGAGGCGCTGCGCGAGTCGAAAGGAAGCCTCATCTTCGTTTCAGCAACCCTCCAATTGAAAGGAATCCCGATGCAGTCACATGCGTCTGCTGCCAAGGCTGGCATCGACTCTCTGGTCAAAACGCTCAGCCTGGAACTCGGTCCTCTGGGTATCCACGTGAACGGCATTGCCCCAGGACCCATTGCCGGCACAGAGGGCATGGACCGGCTCATGCCAGCAGACATGAAGAAGCGCAGTCTCCAGCTTGTCCCCTTGCAAAAGTACGGAACGACGCAAGACATTGCGGACGCAACCGTCTATCTGTTCTCGCCGGCCGGCGGCTTCGTTAGCGGCCACGTCCTAATTGTGGATGGCGCTTCGTGGTTCAACGGCGGGCCCGAGCTGGAGCTTTATCCTCAGTTCTTGGTCTCGCAGAATGACGGCGACAACAAGCTGTAACCTTTGCGCCTTACGTAGTGGTGGCCGAAAGGCATTGAAGCATAGAAAAAGATCAATAATAAATTTTAAGTTCAATTCGAGGAGATCTGAGATTTTGTCCTTTGCAACCGCATTCTAAAAAACGCGCCAGCTGTGGCGTGCGAGACGTAAACAAACGTGTCGCAGGCCTCAGCAACACCATTGAGGACTAACATGCCCTCGTCATGGCCACCTCCAAAATACCAAGAGCTTTACCGTAACGTGCTACTTAGAAATACATGTGCGTGACGCACTCCTAGATGCGCCTGGCTCCTATTTACATGCCTAGAGCTTGTTGGCGTCGGCCTTGTACTCGACAACGAGGGCGGACGCGCCGCCTCCGCCGTTGCAGATCGCCGCGACACCGTAGCGTCCATGCTCCTGCGAGAGCACCGACAGCAGCGTCGTCAGAATGCGGGCTCCAGAGCAGGCCAACGGGTGGCCCAGCGCGACGGCACCACCATAGACGTTGACCTTGTCTGTGGGGACGCCAAGCAGCTTGGGCACAGCGAGGCCGACGACAGAAAATGCCTCGTTGAACTCGAAGAAGTCGATGTCGTCGAGAGTCAGGTTCGCCTTCTTGAGCGCCTTCTGCGTGGCAAGCACCGGAGTCGTGGGGAACTTGATCGGAGCCTGCTCGGCATCAGCAAACGACACAATGCGCGCCAGCGGCGTCAGACCCAGCTCCTTCAGCTTGCGCTCGCTGACAAGCACAACTGCAGCACCTCCGTCGTTCAGCGGCGAAGAGTTCGGCGCCGTGAGCGTGCCGTCCTTCTTGAAGACCGTGCGCGCCGTGCGCAGGCGCGACTCGTCAAGGCGCGACTGCTCCTCGTCGACGGCGACCGTCGTGGCAGGCTTGCCGCGCGCGCCAGGAATCTCGATAGGAGCAATTTCCTTGAACTTGCCCTCGGCCGTGGCGCGCTGCGCACGCTTGTATGACGAAACGGCGTAGTCGTCCTGCTGCTCGCGGGTCCAGCCGTGCTCCTCGGCTGTGTCCTCGCCAGCCATGCCCATGGCCTGGCCACTGTACGCGTCCTGCAGACCATCGCGCTCCAACGCGTCCGTGACAGTAGAGCCCCCAAACTTCGAGCCCGTACGCATTCCGGGCAGGTAGTGGGGAGCGTTCGTCATGCTCTCGGCACCGCCAGCAACGACGATGTCTGCACCGCCAGTCATAATCGTCTGCGCGGCCAACATAATCGCCTTCAAGCCCGACGCACACACCTTATTAACAGTCGTCGAGACGGTGTCGTTTCCTAGTCCGGCCTTGATGGCCACCTGGCGGGCGGGGCTCTGGCCTACGTTCGCCGAGTACACGTTTCCAAAGACGATTTCCTCAACATCCTCGGGCTTAATGCTGGGAACACGCTCCATGGCGGCCTTCACGGCATGTACGCCGAGGTCAACATATGTCTGAGACGAAAGCGACCCCAGGAGGCTGCCAATAGGTGTACGGGCTGTAGACACAATATAAACACTCATTTGTTTGTTTGTAGGGTGGCCAGTGTTAAAGTGGTGATGCCTCTCTATAAAGGAGCCGCTGCCATACCTCTCGCGAGATGATTCAGCGCAGCTTTGGTCACCTGAACAAATTCCCAAATTGAGCGCGTTGAGCGCGTTGAGCATGAACAGTGGCCGGCTGTGGACTACGATTAGGCATGTGTGCTCTCTGTACGGCAACTTTCTCATTGAGGCTCTTAAATCTGAGAACATAACCATCGAGTTCATGCCGTAGCGGCATTGGGGGGTTAGTCGGAAACGACCATAAATAATTGTAGCCCAGCGCTTCGAAAACGGGTCTCGCTAAAATGTCTCGCCAAAATGGTAGTTTGTTGTTCGAATCGTCCGTGGCTCGGTACTAGGGCTCGCTCGCTAGAAAGCACTTACTGCTGTTCTGGCGGGCTAAAAGGATTCTGGTGCGGCCATCGCTGTGCAAGAAGACGGGGCCTAACCCTAATTGTTTCCGATATTTCACACATTTATATTGTTTGACAAGCTTTGAGCCCATCTCCAGCGATGAGTGCCAGTGCTATTGAGAAGAGCTTCTTGCAAGAGCTGCTTTTTGCGGAGCATAAGCGGCTCGACGGCCGTGGATTCAATGATCCGCGAGACTTCAGTCTTGAATTCGGATCGGAATACGGGCATGTCGAAGTGCGGCTCGGGAAGACGTGGCTCGTGGCCCAGGTTAGTGCAGAAATTACCGACCCGCGACCAGAACGCCCGTCCGAGGGGCTCTTCCATATTACAACCGACGTGAGCGCGATGGCGTCCCAGAGATTTGAGGGGGACAACTACACGGAGCAAGAGGAGATTCTTGTGTCGCGCATGATTGAGAAGTCCATTCGCAGGTCGAACGCGCTGGATCTCGAAAGCCTATGTATTGTTGCCGGCTCGCGGTGTTGGATGATCCGGGCTGACGTGCATTATTTGAACTACGATGGCGGTCTCGTGGATGCAAGCTGTATAGGTGTAATTGCTGCGCTACTACACTTCAGGCGTCCCGACACGTCGATTGACGGCGAGCGTGTCATTGTGCACGAAATCAGTGACAGACCACCAGTGCCCCTGTCAGTTTTACATATTCCCATTTGCGTTTCCTGGAGCTTCATTCCGCTGCTTGCGTCTGCAGACGACAATAACACAGCTGGCTCGGATTCAGACTCGGATTCAGACTCGGAGGACACGCTAAAAGAAGGCCAGGCCCGCCGAATCATTGCGTTGATGGATGCGACCGCAGCAGAGCAGGACCTCAGGCAGGGAGAGATGATTATAACCGTCAACAAGGACCGCGACGTGTGCCAGATCACCAAAGCTGGCGGCGCGCAGCTCTCGACGCAGGCGTTAATGAGCTACACGGAGGAAGCCCACGGGTTCGCCAAGAGAGCCACCAAAAAAATCCAGGACGCGCTGAAAGTCGACTTCGAGCGCCGAAACAAGGGCAACCTCGGCGCAGACCTCAGCCACCTTAGCTCGGCGCTAAATGAGAAACCCCCCGTGTAAAAAGAAAAGTAATAAATATGTATGAAACTCTTATGTGCACGCTCTGGGCCGCGTGAAGCCTTCCATCTTGGTCGGAGGTTAGATGTTTCTCGTCAAATACCTCGCTGTGTCCATGGTGTAACGAATGATTTCCAGGAACTTGTCAAGGCTTTGGGCAGGGTTCGCCTGTGTACGGTACTCGCGCAAGGCAGAGGCAAGCATCTTCGTGTTCGTCTCGATCTCAGCCTCCTTCGTGATTTGAGGCGACCCGTTACCACCCTGACCGTGCACGGACGTCAGGTCGATCTCACAACCGGGCGCCGCCCACTTCAGGCGGTTCTTGTTGCGCTCATAGTTCGGCTGCATGCCCTTCACGAGCGGCATGAAGCTTTCCGTGTCGACAGGGTGCTCCAAGGACAGTGACATCTTGAGGTCGTACGCACTGTTGGGAAGCGTGACGAAGAAGTCGCCGATCCGCTGCTTGGACATGCACTCCAATACGCGGCCCCGCTCGTCAGAGGTCACACGCACGCGACTCTTGCCATTGCCCAACGGCGGATACTCCACGAGGTACACGGCGTCGCGCGCCAAAATGTTGTCGCGAGCGAGCTGGTTGTTGGGAGTCGCTGCATTCGTCGTCATGACCTCGTCGAGAAGGGTCTCGAGGCTGCGGAAGCGCTTGGGGTCAACGTTGCTCTTGAAGCGCAGGCGGTGCTGAGTGACGTACGCCGGGTCAAGCACACACTCGCTGAGGCTACCGAACCGGTGTCGCAAGCCACTGTGCTCGTCCGTGATAAGACCCACCTTGAACTCAACTTCAATGTTGTCCAGCGCGTCGTCGGAAAGCTTTGCACTTTGCTCGAAGATCCAGCCGGCAAGCGTCTTCGTCTCGTCGTCATTGGGGATAATGTTAGCGATCGATGGCGCAAGACCTGTCAAACTCGCGTTCCCACCAGGACCAATGCGTGCAAGCAGGTCGGTCAGGGCGGCAGTTTGCTTGCCATTCCCAAACTTAGCGGGCTCGTTGTCTGCACCACCAGAGGAGGTATCATCTTGCGTCGACAATTCCTGATCACCTTGGGAAAATATAGCCGCTAATTCGGGCCGCGTCTTTGACAAGCGCATGCGACTTTCGTCGCGCACCGTGCATTTAAAGCCGCGGTGCACACCGGCCCACGTTGGATAGTAGCGGCCGGAAGCAACCTGCTTCCGAACGTCCTGGCTCGCGTGCTCCAATTCCTCACGATCGACGGAGCCACGGTGTAGTGCCTCCGCGCCGTTATTTATCATTTCAAGAAGATCCATGCGCAAATTACTTGCAACGTAGCAGAAAATGGTGGCCGCCACCTAAGCCACGTGATCCGCTACAATCGGGCGGCCAGGGAAGCCCAGTTGGGTGCTTTGCGGCCACGTTCGGGCACGCCTTCTCGTCGTGTTGGAGGTCTTAGCACGTGAGTTCTACGCGCAGTTGGAAGAACGCGCATAGCTTGTTGCATCATCTGCTGCGTCCATTCTCGGTGCTCAGCATGGCCATCAGTGACGGCCGAAATGATCGCCGAACAGGGGTAAATAGACAAACCAGAAATGTAATTTCTGTACCGTATCTCTAATCTGCCACGGGCTCAGTCTGCTTGACGCGATGCGTTGTCGCACCGTAGCCTGTGATTCGGCTAACTGTTGTTGGCCCTACCCCGCATAGCTGACTTCAACAAATTGGTTTTCTCGTGTGCATAGGCTAATGAAGTGGTGCCCCATCACCATCCGCGTCGAGACAGACGACCCCAAAACTGCCTCGGGCGTGTACATATACGATGAGGCTGGTGGCATTGAGCTCGTCATTTCGCTCTCCGACCCTCTCGCGCTGCAGTTAAGGCTCACCCGAGGCAAGGCTCTGGGAGCATTGGAAGTCTCGATGGAGACAGTGCAATGGGAGGAGCTCGTGCTGAAGCAGGCAGCAGAGCTTGCCGACGTCAACCTGAAGCTTAGTGGGCTGGGAAACGACTTCTCGATCGTGCCGGACTCGCAGATTACGGCCCTTCTTTTCGAGTTTGCCGACAATGAGGGCAAGGCGGCGCGCAGCAAGCACGCGCGTAATACGCTGTTTGTTGACCCGCGCCTGCACAAATCCAAGGTTCTAATTCAGAGCTCGCCCTTGGCCGGATTTCACGCGCCGCTCTTCCATGGCTACACAAGCACGGGCGTCGTAAGCTTCGTCACTGACGACTTCGTGTGTCTTGACGCGCGATACCTGGATGGGATGGAGGGTGGCTGCGTCACCGGAACGGGCCTGAATGACGGCAGCATTGGGCTCGTGGCAGGCTCTCTTATCAAGTCGAATGGCCAGGGCAGGCTGACCTTGGTCGTCCCTTGGGCCAGCATCCTCAAAGGCTTATCAGAAGCACGCATTCTGAGTTCTCATCTCACGGCGCCAATGCCAATTGAACAAGTATGGACTGGAATCGTGGTGGTTCAGCTGAAGCTTAAAGGCAACCGAGTTTCGTGGGGCTCCGGCGTGCTCATTGGGCCAGATCTGGTGGTCACAAATAACCATGTTGTAGGGACCGACTACACAAAGGTTGAGGTCTGGTTAGAGCGGCGGTACCCCTACAGCGTGGCCGCGGTCTCGCAGCCTCTGCAGGGACTCGACCTGGTTTTCATCAAGCTGGGCAGACACGTTCCTGGCAAGTTTAAGCCCATCAAGCTTGCCGCTTCTGACCCAGCTGAGAACACGCCTGTGACCTCGCGTGGCTACGGGTTGTTCTTGCCCCAACGACACGCAGGAGCGTTGCAGCCACTCACTTCTCAAGGAATTATCAACAAAGCCGTGGACGGAATGCTGATATCAAGCGCCGGGTGCTGGAACGGAAGCAGTGGAGGCGCCCTTCTCAACAAGAACAACGAGCTTGTGGGCGTGATGGCCTCCAATGCGCGCGATAACATCTCTGGCGAGATCATACCTGACCTGTCTTTTGTTATTCCAGTATCAGTTGTCAAAAAAGCCCTTGACCAGTTGCAAGCTTCACACGGCTCGTTCCCTGCGGCCACCACGCCTGAATTCCAGAAGCTATGGAAACTTCAGCGGACCCACCGCGACGTGCGAGCAAGAATGAGCAAGTCTCGCATGTAGGTCGCCCGAGCCCCCCTGACTCGGCAGGGCCATCGGAAGGGTGTAACAAAATCGTACCATATTTTTTTACGTCTTAGACTATACTCCAATCAGCTTTTTCACAAATGCGCCTGTATCGTCAGCCCGCATAAGAGCCTCTCCTACCAGAATTACCCTGACGCCTTGTTCTGCGTATATCTTCACTTGCTCGGGACCAGTGATGCCACTGAGAGCTGCAATGACAACGTCGCCGTGCTCTACGGCTGAAACTAGCGTGGAAGTCGTGTTTGTGTCAACTTCGAAGGAATGCAGGTCGCGATTATTTACGCCGATGATCTTGGCTCGCAGCGCAATGGCCCGGCTCATCTCGTCCGCATTCGCAACCTCTACGAGAGGCTCCATGCCCAGCTTGACTGAGTAGTCGTATAGTGAGCGCAGCTCACTATCGCTGAGCATTTTGACAATAAGGAGCACAGAGTCGGCACCAGCCAGACGCGCTTCGGCTATCTGATAGCGTGAGAAGATAAATTCCTTCCGCAGAATAGCCGGCCGGTTTTGTCCCAGTGTGTCTACTGCTCGTCGAGCCTGGATCAGGTCATCGAGACTGCCCTTGAACCACTTCGGCTCCGTCAGGACAGAGATGGCGCTGGCCCCGGCACGAGCATACTCGAGGGCTTGCGTAGGAGCATGGATGTCCATGGAAATGACTCCCTTAGATGGCGACGCTCGCTTAATTTCAGCAATGAGGGCAACCTTAGGCAGGCCAGACTTCAGTCTTGCCTTGAAGTCGATAACAGGAGGTGCAATACCCAGGTTTATACTGCGCTCCAAGTCGTCGATTGATTGGCCCGGCATGTCTTCTTGTGCAGAAACTTTGAGGCGTCGGTCTCCATATATAGTATCAAGAATGGAGTGCGCCTCGGCTAGTGGCCTGTGCGGCTTGTTCTCGCTCCACTTACCACCGCGGTAACTCAAGAAGTTGCGTAGCATGCGTCGGCCCTCCTGGGTCATGATACTCTCCGGGTGGAACTGGACGCCCTCGACGGTGAACTCGCGGTGGCGGAGCCCCTGAATCACACCGCTCTTTTCTGTCTTAGCGGTGATCTCGAGCGAAGCAGGAAGCGAGTCAAAGCGGGCAGCCAGCGAGTGGTAGCGCGTCGCACTAGCGCCCTGGCTCACGCCTTCAAACACCCCCACATTGGTGTGCTCAATCTGGGAAGTCTTACCGTGCACTATCTCGCCGGCGAATTCGACAGTGCCACCGAGAAGCGAGACTATACACTGCAGGCCCATACACACGCCAAAAACGGGCAGCTCGCCCATGTAGCGCTTGATGACGTCCCTGCTGATACCGGAATCCTCTTCGGGGTTTCCTGGCCCGGGGCTGATCATAATAAGGTCCGGCTTGTATGCGTCAATGTCGTCCACCGCGATTTCGTCATTGCGGAACACAGAAACCCGTGCGCCCTCCCGACATAGCAGCTCGTATAAATTCCATGTGAAGGAATCGTAGTTGTCAATTAAAACGACATGCGGTACCGACATTCTAGGACGAAAGCAATGCAAACCACTGGTTTTTGTCACAGCGGTGCTTATTCCCTCCGCCGGCGGTCACTAATAATGAATAATGACTCGATTTCTTTTTCAAATTCCAGGCCTCAAATCCGTAGTCGCCGCATCGAGCGGTATCAGGTGACGGAAGGTGTCACTCGATGAAACCCTTACTTGTCGCGCGCCCAACACGACCCACCACAACGGGTGATTATTGTGAGTCGCGTAATCCACGCGCCCAGCAGCACCACAACCATGTCAACCACTGGTGGCCACGCACGCGTCTCTAGCAAGAATCTTGCGAACCACGTCAACGAGCACGTCCTTCTTCTCGGGAAAGTCGAGTCTTTGGACGGCTCCGAAGCGAAGTTTCTCACGCACGACGGCGCCGTGATCGTGCACGCGGGCACAGCCATTGTGCCCCTCGAAATGGGCGGCGTCTACCAGATCATGGGCAAGGCCATTGACGACGCGTCGATCAAGGCGTTCACGGCCACGCGCTTGCCCGCGGACGAGCTGCCGCCGGCCGACTTCATGAGCAAACTCTTCGAGCTACGAAACGGCCCCGCCAAGGAGGGCCTGTTCATGCGAGAGTTCAAGAGCGAGAATTGACGCACAGGCTAGTTATTTATTCTTGAAACGTAATTATTCACAGTAAAACCTCTAGGCTGATCTAGTCCAGCAGCTTCTGCACGCAATTCTGGGCCAGATACGCCCTGTCCAGGGTGGGCGCGCTGGTGATGCTCACAACCTTTTCCTCCGGGACTCTCACACACAGATCAGCCGCGTCGTCGCTGACAGTCACGAGCTGCTGGATCGGGCCCATTTTGAGGTTCGCTGACAACTTGTCGAGTGTCGTGAACCGCGAGGCCACCGCCTCGAGTCGCTCCGCGTCCTGACCCTCCGCCACAAAGCTGGCGACTGGCTCGCCGGTCTCCTCGGCCGCAAGCAGCGCACCGGCTCCTATACCACTCAGAGCCTGCTCCATGCGCCGACAATCACCGCACTACGATCTGCCGGCGGCGTAGAGGAAGGACAGGCAGAGCACCCTGGCCTTACTAAGAATCGTGCGAGCGTTGTTGCCAAGAAGGAGTAATGCAGCAGCGCTCACTCGCTCTACACGACTGATCCGTATTTTTGAAAGGCGAGCTCAAGCATTGTTCTTGAGCTTACTTTACATCCCGGTTTGACGTGAAAAACTCACAAATAAAGGCATTAAATAGTACATAGTGTTACAAAAGAGCTGCGCTTGAACCCCGCGTGTCATATTGCTTCCGAAGGGGTGTTATGCGTGTTTTGGCGTTCTTGGTATTCGCCTTCGTGCTTTTGACGATCAGATAATGCGAGGGCTTTGGGTGGAGTCGGCGAGGTCGGGAACACGCTCCAGTCAGGAATCTCACTGAACAGGGTCGAGGACGTGGGAGGGGACGAGCAAATAGGCGAGTCGCTAGGCCGATACGCCGTCCGATTCTTCTTCGGCGTTGGGCTAGCCAGGAATGACTCGAAGTAGGAGGACTCCTCGGCGGGGTTCATCATGCGGTTAAGCCATTTGCCCGCCGAGCCTGAGCCGGGCAAATGGATGTTGATCGTCTTCCGCCCGTCTGGTGTCACAAGAAAGAGCTTCTCTATCGAGCTGGGCACCTGCTGAGATTCGCCCTCCTCCGGTCTGTTTCCACGAGGTGGCGTGCTAGGGGCTTCAGGAAGGTGCAGCTGCAGGGGATGCTGCGGCTCCTCTACTTCTTCGAATTTAACGTTGTGGTTACCTTCAAGGCTCAGGGGCAGCCGCAATGTCTTGATCTCAGGGTCCCTTGCTGCCTCTGGTGATGACGTATCCGTTGTGTCTTGTGAGAGTGGGTCTGTCGTTGGCTGTGGATTCAGATCCGAGCTGGACCCGAGGCTGGCAGAGCCAGAGGCTGTAGGACTGGCTCTCCTGCCACTTGACGACTTTGTCGGGGCAGCCTTTGCAACTGCCGGCTCTTGGCCTCTATGGGCCAGCCGATTGCTACGGTCCCAAAGAAAGCTAGGCCGCATAATATTCTTCGTTTTGTAATAAAGGCCGCACGCATTGCACAGCAAAATATCTCCACCGTCAAGATGGACGCGACGCCACGTAGAAGCCGTGGCCACACCACAGTTGCCGCAAGCACCATCAGCCGACGAGCCAGGCGACGACTGCTTCTTCTTCTTAGACCCAGAGCTGGTGGACTCCGAGGTGGAACGCTTGGCTGGCGTTGTATCAGCAGGGTTCGGCCGCTTAGGAGCAACTGCACCCGATGATGGCGAGATCTTAGTAGGTTTCGCCCGCACAGGTGGACTAGATGGAAGGAATGCATCGGATCTCGACGTCTGCAAAGACCCCGGCAAGCCTGGAATGGAAGGGAAATGCATGTCAAAGTTCAGGCTCGGCGGAGCGCTGGGAAACTGAAACATGGCTTTAGAGGCCGACATGGCGTGCCGCTGCTGCGCGGCGCCTTCTTTGTCTTGTAGCGTCTCCTCGTTATTAGGTCGCGGCAAGCTCTGCGGCAGATGGGGAGACACAAGGCTATGACTGAGGCCGAATTCATTGTGTTCTGGCGGCACATCGAAGGGCAACTCTGGCGGAATGCGTATTGGCAATAGATGAATTTGCAGCTCCAGCTGCTCGTGCAGGAACTTCGAATGTCGCAGCTTGCCGGTGACTTCTTTCAGGACGTGCTCCGAAACTCGGCCATGTCCTTGTAAAGGAAGTCCGTCCTCGGCGTAATCGACAGAGTAAATGGCGTAGTCGTTGGCACTGGAGTCACAGATCTCGGCGTAGTCGGGCGACGAGTGTCGGATGGCGTCAAGACATGGCCTCAGTGAGACTATGCCAAGGTCTGAAGAGTCGAAGACGCGTGCTTCGACTTGACTTGCTGGCTTGACGACGAATTTCTGCGACTCGACGCCATGTAACGTGTACAAAACTTTCAAAGAAACCAGCCGCGTTTCGCCGCAATTACTGTCGGACATTGCGCACGAAAAGGTTGCCTTTTGCAAAGCAGCCTGTCGAAGTGAAGTGAGTGTGATAGTCGAGTTGCAGGCTGACGCGATCGCGTAGAAGATGCCCCCGAAGTACGCGCGCGCTGCGTGGTTAGGGCCAATTTGTCCAGATTGGGAAGCCGCGGCGGCGCGACAAGATGTTCGTGTTTCTGTCTTTGTAGAGCCTCGAGATGCAGGCGCTTAGCACCAGAGAGATATGCTTCAGAAATGGGATTTTAAAAGCTGTATTATTTACCAGTTTCGCGACCTTGAGAGGTAGCGAGATGACCGGCCTTTTTAGCGCGCACTCCACTCCACTGCACATAAAGCTAGGGCCAGGGTAAGTGTAACAACGACGCGTAAACCTTGGCGCTCGTAAGCTTGCCGTTCAAGGGCCTACCGATTGAAGTCCTTCTCGTTGTGGGCAAAACTGACGTGCTGCTTTTTACCTCCACCTCCACTCACTTCTCAAACATAATTACCAGAAGTAGGCCGCGAGCCATTTTGTAGATGTTTCCGACACACATATTAAATCTCACTGCCAATATTTAACGGGCCTGATTCGTACCACGATGCAGTTGACTTCCTTTACAGTATCTTGACCTTTCTATCTAGCCTGGAAATGCACTCCAGCCACAAGTTAGTTGAGGACGCGGCTAATCTTGGTCCCAATCGCCTCCTTGTTTGGGCATTGCGGGGCCACCAGCGCGCTTCGCCATGATGATCTGGTCGACTGTAAGCACCGTGCAAGCGGCCTCCGTGGCCAGCTCGACGGCGTTGCGCTTCGCGACAGCAATATCCCAGATTCCAGCCTTGCGAGCGTCAAGCACGCCGCTATCAGACTCGCCCTCAATGTCCACACCGGCAACAGTCACATTCTCAGAGCCTGATGCGGCCTGACTCTTCGGGTAGGCATACATATGGGAAATGACCGTGGTGCCGTCGAGTCCGGCATTATCGGCAAGCGTGCGCGGAATCACCTCGAATGCTTTTGCGTAGGCCTTCACGGCGTGTTGCAGAACACCAGCTGTTCGCTCGCCTTGTTTGTGTACCGATGCGGCAACAGCAAGCTCGGCTGCACCAGCGCCAGGAACGAGCACGCGGCTCTTTGTGAGCGCCTTGACAGCAGACACACCATCGTCAATCGCACGCTCGACGTCATCGAGCAGGTTCTGCGTCGCGCCACGCAGCACGATCGTAGCGGTGCGTGAACGATGCTCGGTCTGACGGAACACAGTGACACGATCCCCGCCGATTTCAGTGACCTCCACGGTGTCGATAGTTCCAATGGATTTGGCCTCGGGGATGGTCAGCGTGGGCTGCATAGACGCACCAGTCACGCGACTAAGACGCTGAAGATCAAATTTAGACCCGCACTTGAACGCCAGAATGCCGTGCTTGTTCAAGAAGTGAAGCGCCAGCGAGCCAATGCCCGCACCTCCTATGACGACACGTACTCCGGCATCTTCCTTGAGTTTGCGGACAAACTCGTCCATATGAGCTTCCTCTCCCTTCGAGAAGTCAAGCATTTCCTGTGCATTGTTGAGCAACACCGTGCCTTTTGTTTCGGTCTGGGACACATCAATTGGCGCCGTGAAAATAGCAACCTTGGCACCATCAGTGACATGCTGAACGCTGCCCTCGGGTTTGGTTGGAAATACCATGCCCTTAACAACCCGCGACGCCGCAAGGGAAGCGCCCATAATCTTGACTACTCGGACGTTGTCAACATTGAAAAGCGCTTGATCAGTAGGGATGACGTAGTCCACGGCTTCCGAGACGAGTCTTGACAGGAGATGCTCATTACCATAGAGCTTGGGTGCCATAACAGAGCGGAGTATAACGTCGTTTCCCACCCTCGGGTCCTCCTCGATCTTTTCAAGTGCAGAAACAGCGTACTCCCTCGCGAGCTCGAACCCCTGGACAATTTCACTCGGGGACATGCCAATCCGAATTAGCTCCTCGGCCTGGCTTAGAAGCTCACCAGCAAGTACAACAACGAGATTCGACGCATCGCCAAGCTCCGCGTCCTGCTGCTGTGAAGCCATGACTACCACCTTTACGGCCGGGTGTATAATCTCGAGCTCGCGCAAAATAGTAGAGGCGTCTGATGTAAGATACACCTTTTGGATGTTGTTCACAATAATCTTGTTGCGGCCTGATGGGCCGACGGACGTGCGTATCATTGATGAGATCTCACGCACCGCAGCAATGTTCTTGTTGACCACGCCATCCTCACTTTGGTACGTGTTGTAGCCCTGCTTGAATAGACCAGCAGTGGGCACCGTGGGCAGTGAGAGCTTCGACATAGGCGTTCCTTTTTTGACCGCTGGCTGGAGAGGCGCTGGCTTGTCGAAACTGTTGACGGCGTGTAGTGTGTGGAAAGTTAGTAGCTAAGGTTGGGAGGGTTTCTTCTGGCACGTGATCCTTATGAATGGGTGGGCGGGGGGAGTCCTAGCGACGAGGCAGGAAAGCCGTCTGTGTGTTACGAGGACTCGTTCAGGCCGCGCCGTGTTCAGTTCGACTGAGGAGCACGCCGAGCGCCACGCAGATCTCTTTCCAGAACGACACGATGGACCCTGTGGACGCATTGAATCGCATATTTCGCGATCCGGCAGATCTCGAAACGCGCCTACAGGAGTCACAGCGATATGCTTCTTTGTGTCGGGACTACGTTGCGCTGCAGCTTGCGGAGCGGCCGGACCCTGCGGTCGCGCGCAGAGAAGCAGAAGAAGCCCCCCAAAAGCTGGAAGAGCTGATAGACCGCAGTAATGAGATACAGGCAGTTGGGCGCCAGACTCTGGACCGCGTAAAGGAAGTTACGCATGAAATAAAGCGGCTAGATCACACCAAGGAGAATCTCACTGCAAGTATACGCATGCTAAGGCAGCTGCGCATGCTCTCGAAGCTGTATGGTCAGCTCGACGCGCTACTCAAGGAACGCCGGTATGACGACATGGCGGGCACTATCGAGGCTGCGTCTGATCTAATAAACTACTTCCGCCCCTTTCGTCCTCTTCCTCAGATTGCACAGCTAAGTCAGGAAATTGGGGCCATGGAGTCCAAAATTTACGATCAAATAGAAGCGGACTTCACCAGCACGATCTCAGCTACAAGCGGCGAGTCGAGAGAAGCCACTCCTGAGACTCTGCGTGCGGCGTGCGTCGTTCTTGATAGCCTTGACGCTGCGTCGGGAAAGTCTGCTAGCCGCGACGGTCTCATAAAGTGGTACTGCGACTACATTATGGCTGAGTATAACCGCATCTTTTCTCCTAGCGACGAGGCGGGCTCGTTGGAAAATGTCACTCCGCGTTATACCTACCTCAAACGCAAGGTGTTCGACCAGTATCTTGCGTCACATGCCCGGTATTTTGCGCCGTCTTGGCCCGTGCAAATGGAGCTTATAAAACGCATAGCTGAGCGAACGACTAGTGACCTGACTGTGCAAATTTCACAATTGCATAGCTCTCAGGGTGAACACATACAGATGCTTCTTACAACGATTCAGGAGAGTCGCGCGTTTGAATCATATACTAGATCGCCTCCTCTCATATCGTCTCAGTTGCTGCCATATCTCTCCCTGTGGGTAGAGTTCCAGGATCGTCAGCTGGGCTCTCGCATTAGTGGCTATGCGCGGGCTATGGTGCCGCCCAAGGAGGACGACGAGGTACTTCAATCGAGCAAAGAGCTTGTGAACTTCTATAGAGCACTCCTTTCTCAGCTTGACAAGGTACAACATGAGGAGAAAACCATGGTTCAACTGGCCGAAGTTATGGCTCGCCATCTTGGAAAATATGCCCTGCGAGTGCTCGGAGCGTATTTGCCACAAGGAGGGCTTCGTACAAAAGAAGACATAGCGCTGGCCGGCCAAGTGAATGCAACTGCTGACTATATTATCGCAACCATTTACCAGCTGGAGCGGAATATGAACGCACAGCTCAAAAGCTCTGAGCTGACAGATGGCGTCTTCGAGAAGCAAGCACTTAGCCATTACCGTCAAGTGGCCTTCAAAGTCGAGGAGATGTTCATTACGTTTGCGCAGCGCTCTCTCGAACCTCACTGGGTCGAGCTTGCAGCTCAGTACAATCAACCACGAAGTAGCAACCTCGACGTAAGTCGTGTGAGCCCTTACATGTCGACACTTGTGGCATACATCAATAGCATGCTTTATGAGATCTTTCATGCCGCATCGAGCCCTGGCATGATTTACAATGTTGGCAGTCGTGTAACGGAAGTTATATGCATCGGTTTCATCACGACTGCCATGGCTCGCGTCGTTAAGCCTGTCAGTGAACCGCAGGCCGAGCAGATGCTACTGGATTTGGGGAGCATCAAAACAAGTGCCCTCATAACAATGCTGGAAAATGCACCAGAGGATGTAAAAACAAAGAAAGGTGCGGCCCGACTTGGCCGTTTGAACCAGCGTGTCTTGGAGTCCGTTGCGCAGGCAGAGGCAATACTGAAAGTGCTCATGACTCCTGGTGAACCCATGGAGACATTCGTCAGGAACTATCAGCTGCTTGTGAAAGATCGCGCCACGCTGAATTTCCGTAAAATTTTGGACGTCAAGGGCATTCGTTTTCAGGCCCGTGCCGTCGAAAAATTCAAAATGATGGCTACACAAGAGCCTAATCTCGATTCGGAAAACTTGCTGCTAATCCAAATTCCAACCGTGGCTCCGCCAACTTCTTCTTCGCCTTATGAAAATGGTAATGGATCAGGTTCTGGATTCGGAATCAATAATTTCCGACGGATCGGCGAGTTTCTGCGTCGCGAGCATCAGTAGAACAAACAGAAAAAGCCACTGCGAAGTCATTGCAGCAGCCATTGATCACTAAAACTAGCATCGTACAAATTCATCATTGTACTTACGATTTCAGCCTGCTGCATCCACCTGTCAAAGTCGTTTGTACGGCCACTGCAGATTAGAAATGTTACGCAAATAAAATATAAAACATTTCTAACGTTACTTGAAGCTCATGGCTTATTTGTAGAAGTCAAACTTGTCAACATCGGATCCCGTCTTCACTTGGCTTGAGTACGCCTCCTCCAGATCCTGCTGGAGAATAATGTACCGATTCTTGCGAACAGCGCGCAGACCAGCCTCTTGCATGATTGCTGCAATGATGGCACCACTCAGAGGGTCGTTGCGCATGATTAGCGAATCAAGATCAGCCTCCGGCGCCAGGGACATGTTTGCGGCAACCGTTGAGAAAATAAGGCGCCTCTCTCGCCTGTCGCGCAGCGACGGGAACTCGATCTTTCGGTCTAATCGGCCTGGACGCATCAGCGCCGGGTCAAGCGTGTCAGCGCGGTTCGTCGCCATGATTACTTTTACGTTAGAAGACTGATCGAACCCGTCCATTTGGTTCAGCAGCTCTAGCAGAATACGCTGAACCTCACGGTCAGCGCCAGTCTGAGCGTCAAAACGCTTTGTTGCAATCGCATCAATCTCATCAATAAAAATGATGGATGGAGAGTTCTCACGAGCCAATCGGAACACATCGCGGACCATGCGTGGACCCTCGCCAAGGTACTTTTGAACAAATTCCGAGCCCACTACCCGAATAAACGACGCCGTGGTCGAATTTGCTACCGCCTTGACGAGCATCGTCTTGCCAGTACCGGGTGGGCCATAAAGAAGCACACCACGCGGCGGATCAATACCTACTTGCTTGTAAAGGTCAAACTCAGTCAGCGGGAGCTCCACGGCCTCGCGGATTTCCTGTTTCTGCATATCCAGGCCACCGACGTCAGCATAGGTGACGTCGGGCTTCTCCTCGGCGCCAAGCATCGTAATTGAGGAGTCGGCCTCAGGCGGAAGGATATCTACCAGAGCGTTGGAGTGACGATGAAGCGCCACGCTGCTCGACGCCTTGAGCAGTTCGCGGTCGAGTGTTGACAGAATGCGCACCGCGTAGTTCGAGCCAGTGGTCGACGACACGATTCCCGTGTTTTGGTCAATCGCCTCGAGGAACTGGCCAATGACAAGCGGCACACTTTGAATACGCTTCACCTCTTCCTGGGCGCGGAGCAGCTCGCGCTTGAGGTGGCGTTGCTCATCCTTAATGTAGTCCTCCTGAATCCCCAGCAGCTCAAGCTCTCTAGTCAGTGTTTTCATGCGGATGTAGGCGTTCTCATTAGCCGGAGACGTGCGCACCTGGTCCTTTCCCTTGAGGGAGACGGGCGGCTCGATTCCTAGCTCCTCCATGGTGTTATGCGGCTAAGGCTATTTGGCATCTTAGCTAACTCATCATCACTCTTGTGATATAATTGCTACGGTATACGCTCAGCTGAGAGGATGGGTGATTGCTAGCTAGCCGCCGCCTCAAACGACCGGGACCATCATCACATATGTCGCCATGGCTGGTGCTTAAAATTTGGAAATAGGTGGTTGGCCATATGTATCGTGGTTGTTCTATCGCTGTCGAGCCGTTGGACGCACGCGCCAGAATTCACGACGCAATCAACTAAAAACCAACCTTTTTAAATACGCAGATGCAAGCGGAAGCAGAGTAGACTTACCCCCTGCATGGGTCCTGACTTTTGGAAGAGTGGTCGTCCATGCGAATCAAAGACACGGAGCCACTAAACAGCGGAACCACACAATGGGCCCACATTGACGCCCATATGACGTAATATAGGAGGTCGACCGCTAATGCGGCTGCGTTGTAAGTCCATTCGTTCAGCTACAGGCAACGAATGGAGGGAGCAACTTTACCCGAGCAGCTGCTGGGAGCTGCACGCAGCAACAACGAGGGACTCATTGAGGAGCTTTTCCAGGGTAAGTCTCCCGACGAGGTAGCCACACTCATCAATACGACGTGCGATTCAGTGGGCAATAACGTCCTGCACATGGCGGCCCAGCACGGCAGCCTCGAGACCCTAGACTTGCTGCTAGACCAAGAAGGAGTTGAGATTGACCCCCGCAATCGGCTGCACGGCAACACGCCGCTCCATCTTGCCGTGGAGTACGGAGTCAAAGTGGGCAACGCCGAGGTCGGGCAGCAGGTGGTGGACCTGCTCATTGAGTGTGGTGCGCAGCCAGACCCGAGGAACAACTCCGGAAAGAAGCCCATTGACATTGCCAAGGCGGCAAACGCAACCGGCATTGTGAACTCGCTGCGCGGCGCTCAGTACGCCGCTGAAATGCAACGCGAAGCGTTGGCGGGCGTTGGAGACGCTGATGGCGGAGACGGCGAGGCAGCTTCCGACGAGGATGACGGGCCCTCTGATGATGGAGAGGAGGGAGAGACCCGGGATGATGCGAAGGATGCGACTGCAGAAGCATAAGTACAGTTTTCATATTCATAAAACCATTACACTTAACGCCCTGCCTACCGACAGCGAATCTTTCAAACATTAATTGACACTGATTCCCTTGCGCCAGTGACTGATCCAGCCCGACTGCCGAGCTAGATAGCCGAGATGCCAAAATCGTCCACGGCAGTCCGCTTCCATCCAGGAGGCCACGTATTTTTGCTCTTCAAGTCGCTGTAATTACGGACATCAGCAAACATGGCAGGAGACCGTGCCATGGCAGTTCTCACAAGCTCAATACGGGACACGAAGCTGGGCCTGTTTTTAGAGCCTTGTTTAACGCCGTTGTTGAGCACTTCAGTGTGCTGCGGTGTCCATACAATGCTGCACGTCGAAGGCACCGCATCATCAGTCTTTGCTCCGTCAAACTCGAGTGACGTGGACAGAAAGCTGAATCTATGTTTCGGGTTCCAGCGGGAAAATGCCCTTTCGAAATCCTTCAAGACGACGGGACAAACCAGCGAGCTGAGAAAAAGGTTCTGCGGCTGCAACATGTGTCGGGCGGGACTAAGAAGGAGCCCACGGCTTTGCCTTAGACACAGCTTATCCGAGCATGACTTGGACATGGTAAGTTGTGAGTCGGTGCGGCCCGGCTTGGTGCGAATATGGCCAACAAAGTTATAGTGACCCCTGCCTCTGATCAGCTCTCCTTCTAAAGGTTGCCGCTCATCTGTCCAGCTCTCCCCGCCATTGAGCTGGCTCATGGAGGCATCCCCACAAGGAGGCGTGGAGACATATAAAAATACGTTCTCGATATTGTCAACGCCGTGGTCAATAACGTACCGATTGAACGCTCGCAGGGCTAGTATCTCAGCGTGGCAGTCATGTAGCACAGTACCACCGGAATCCTTGATCAGCGCATCCGGGTTCGCCTTGACACCAGTAGCCAGTGCTACACATGCCGCCGGCTGGCCACTTTTATATGTTACGACTACTCCAGCAAGAGTCGTCCACTCCCGCACGCCGTTAGATCGGACTACAGGTTTTCCATTACGCCCTAGCTTACTGTATGCATTTAGTACAAGCTGCGCGACTAAATTGCCGTCACTGAGCATCTTCGCCGGCCCTCCAGCCAGGGTTATCGTTTTTTTCTTAGGCTAGCGTAAGCAGCGCGATCCACAACGATCGCCGATCTCCACCTACGCTGCGCGCACAACTGGGACTAGTGAGTGTGTGTCTCAAGAGTGTATCTTAAAAGTGCCTCAAGACTAAACAAGTTTTCTGTTAACATCCGATAGTTTTCTCAAGCGTGTAGTCTGCGACAAGGCCAGGGAAACAATTTCGTTTTCCGAGCGACGTGCGTGGTGGTTATTACCACTGGTTGACTCCAAGTGGACACAACGCGCGGCATGCAGGTGTGGGACGATCCCTATGAGATGTGCTTGGGCCAGAAAGCACTCCTGCGTTTTTTGGCGTAGCAAGAATAGCAAAATGCCTGCCTCAGCCACTTGCGAGGGCTGTGATATCTTTTTATAGCGGCAGGGCAATAGTTGCGTATCTCAGGCTAACATTAGACGCAATCTGTATGTGGGGTCGAGCACGCTCAACGCTCTTAAAAATAGAGCGCATCAGGTGTGCCTGTGTCAGGGCCTGTGTGCCTGCGGTTTTAAGCGCTGCGTTGCGCGAGACGCATCCCGCATGTGTCGACTCCACGCATATTAGGGTTTTAGCCCAAGAAACGCATCTTGGTGAGGTACCGCGACTGCATCGCTAACAAGCGACATAAGCCCTGACATCAACGCAATCCAAAAGTAGCTCTGCACGCGCCCCTGCTGCCGACAATAGCAGTGTGGGGTACATCGTAGAGGCATCACACGCCAACCAAAAATGCCGCAACCGCCAGATCTAAGCTTCGCAAGTTTGTTCAGGGAAAAAGTGATCATATGCTTCTTTTTTGTTTGGTCTTGCAAGAGCTGTACACCGCGTAGCATTAGAGCTCTTCATATCCGCCCTTTCCCATTCGCCGCAGTCACGCTTCTAACCCTACGTGCACGGCCCTTCGGGAACCAAGGGTTATCAGTGTTGGGAGCACATGCGGCAGCGTTCCCAGCGTTTTAATCTATGTGCAGATGGCATTACCTAACTCCGCCCCTAGGCGAGATACAACTGATGGCTCCGCCGTCAGAGATCGACTCGAACGCGTCTTAAAAAAGCTACAAAAGTAATTTATCAATCTCTCTATCGTTCAAATCAGATTGAGTTATGCGGAACTTGACCGGACAGGATGTCGATTATCAGTCGCTGCAGCGGCCGCTAGATGAACGCAGCGAAACGCTCAGTTCAAGCGAACAGGATCCTTTTGAAGATGCTAATATGATGCTGGAAGACTCGGAGCAATCGTCGTCAATACCAAGCAGGAATGCGTCTCTTGCCGGCTATAACGGGAGCACAGTACCACCGTCAATCGTCTCCGGCTCTGACTTGGACCGATACCCCGTCCGGCGAGGCCTGAACCCATCCAATGCAACTCCTCAGGGTAATAGGTTCACACGTTATAGTCATTCGGGGAATAGCGACCAGTCCGATCGGTCCAACAGCTTGAGCTCGAGTGTAGCGTACGATACTAACCCGCTGCTTGTCGGACTTGATGCATCGCCGTTTGGAGGATATCCAGCTTCAGACTTTCCTTTGCATTTAGATGAGAAAGAGGCCGACGACTATCTGCACAACCCAGATCCGATAGCTGATGCAGCCGAAGACCACCGCTGTCACAAATTGGACAAACGTGGGTGGGGTTGCCTGCTGGCGTTTATTGCACTCATTGCTGGCTTCATAGCTGTGTTCATTGTCTTGCCCATTCTCGACTTCACGGGGCCAAGTACAAAAGTTCCTGCCCCTAATGATGGTGTCAGGCTATCGCCGTACAACTATAACATTCTTGGAGCTTTGCGATACGCAAATGGACTTGTTGACAAGGACACGCCGAAAGAGGCCATGACACATACCAGCTATAATGGCGATGAATGGCCGCTGGTGTTCAGCGACGAGTTCAGTCAGAATGGTCGCACATTCTACCCTGGAGACGATCCCGTTTGGGAGGCGGTAGACTTGCACTACCAAGCTACAGAGGACCTAGAATGGTTTAGTCCGGATGCTGCTTACACCGAAGACGGTGTTCTGAAAATCCGGCTAGATGCATTCGAGAACCATGATCTGTTCTATCGGTCGGCAATGTTGCAGTCCTGGAACAAGTTCTGTTTCAGCCAGGGTTATATAGAAGTTGGCACGCGCCTACCGGGAAGCGGCAAGTACCCTGGCCTGTGGCCGGGATTTTGGACCCTTGGGAATCTCGCGCGGCCGGGCTACCTTGCGACGTCGGAGGGTGTTTGGCCCTATAGCTACAATGAATGTGATGCTGGTATTACACCAAACCAGAGTTCTTCTGATGGCGTTTCGTACCTGCCTGGTCAGCGGCTCAACAAGTGTACATGCTCAGGCTCCCACAATGAGCACCCAAATCCTGGAATCGGTAGAGGAGCACCCGAAATTGATATTTATGAGGGCACGGTAGATACACCTCCGGGTCGGAAGGCAAACGGAGTCGCCTCACAATCGCTACAGGTGGCGCCTATGGACATCTACTATATGGTAGACTATGACTTCATTGAAATTAGGAACCACAGTGTGACGAAGATGAACGAGTGGAACGGTGGTCCGCTTCAGCAGGCTATTTCGGGCACTACCTATTTGAATGCAGACTGGTATGAACAGAGTGAGAAGCGGTCATTCCAGAAATATGGCGTGGAATACATGAATTCGCGAGAAAACGGATACATTAGCTGGTACATTGGTGGGGAACTGACGTACTCAATGCATGCTGGAGCGCTGTCCCCTAATGGGAACATAGGTTGGCGCGACATCTCGAAGGAGCCGATGTCGATTGTGATGAACCTTGGGATCTCAACTTCATGGACTTATATCGATTGGGTTGACCTGAGATTTCCTGTGTTGTACGAGATAGACTATGTGCGCGTTTACCAGCCCAAAGGCAACGTCTCGACAAACTGCGATCCAGACGACTTCCCCACCTCAGACTACATCAGTAATCACCCGCGTGCATACTTGAATGCCAACATGACTTCATGGGAGGAGGCAGGGTACACATGGCCCCAGAACTCGCTTGTGAACAAGTGCTCAACATGAAGTTCGAAGACAAATATCGGACACGGTGGCCTATGCGACCGACGTGCAATAGTGCGCGCCTCGTATAAACGAACAATGTCTGTAGTTTCTTATCCATATCCATAAATAATCAAAGGAGCGATATAACTATACTCTTTTCAAGCATGCGCCGACTTAGTCTTTGCTTGCTTTCCGCCAGACAAATTCATCGTGGTGATAGAGCCCCAGCTGCTTTTGAATATTTTCATAAAGTCCAGCAACATTGGACATACTAAATGACGTGAATTGAAAGCAAGAGAGTCATTTATCCTATGCGGTCGTGAAACGATAATTTGGAGATACCAACACTCATCTGCGGCGCTTGCTGAGCACGGCACCAAGGATGGCGGCGGCGCCGCCAACAATAGCAGCGGCGCCACCAACAATAGCCATGCCGACGAGGCCCTCGTGGTTCAACTTGTCCTCGATTTCTTGTCGCAGGGCTATAATCTGGCGGTTTTGCGGCTCATACTGCAGCAGCACATCGGCGTATTTACGCGCCGCAGTGTAGTCCCCCAGTTTATAGGAGCCGATGGCCAGATAGTACAAACATTCACGCCGGCGGCTAGGTGTGTCGCTGTATATACTGGTGAGTAGCTCCAGGCCGCGCTTCTGGTCGTCGGCAGCGTTGCTTTTGACTAGCCCCCACGCAAGATTGAAACGCGTCTGCACTGACGCATCTGGAAGCTCCTTCTGGTATTGCTTCACGAGAATCTGGAGCTCCTCAGCCGGCAATGGCTGAGAAATGTCGCCCAGTGTCGGGTAGTAACCTTTTTCAGAACTCATTCTGGGGTGGCGCCACGGACTCAAGCGCAGTATCTCCACGTTAGGCTCCCACCTGGGCTTCTCCTCCCACCAGGGCAGCGAACCAGTCCTAGTCTTCCACCAACCCGTACCCCGGCTCTTCTCAGCGTCTTCTTTTCTGCAGTTCGCAGCTGTCGGAGGATCCTGCCTGGCCATGGTCACGAATATCATGGGGAAGTCGTTCCGCGGGAACGTTCTTGTGCGCCAGGGCCTTGCTCAAAAGTTTTTCGGTGTGGGCCGGCGCACGGCCGACGAGGTGTGCGCTAAGCTCGGGTTCTATCCTCAGATGCGTATGCACCAGCTCGACGAGCCGAAGGTTATGTCGTTGACGAAGGAGCTGTCGACGATGAAGATCGAGACAGAGCTAAGAAGTGAGGTATTGGCGAACATAAGAATGAAGGTCGACACTGGCTCCTACCAGGGATTGCGGCATAGTCAGGGGCTTCCTGTGCGTGGCCAGCGCACGCGCACAAACGCCAAAACCGCGAAGCGGCTCAACAAGGTTGACCGTCGCATTTGAAAGGAGTTTATGCTTAAGCCCACGAGCTGTCAGCTTCGGCATTGTGCCACGAGGCCCACCTAGCGCCGTTAGCCAATGTTTGAAGTATCACCCCCCTGTAAATATCATACACTTACTCACGTTACATTAAGCCTAGTCGGTCAACATCTGTAGGGCCATGAAAATAGTTTGCCACACACAATTTTAGCTACGACTGTCGCCCTTCCGGTGGTTCGCTTGTAAGTTGGGCGGCCTCGTCATTAGTCATGGCCGTGATCAAGACTTCGCACTTTTGCCTTCCTATCGTAACTTGACAACTTGCCTATACAATAATTGGGCCTCGAGAAGTCGACTCCATACTTATAGTCCTATGAACTCCACAAAGCCCACCCGGGTAACGCCAGGGCAGGTCATGCTTTATGTGCCGAACCTGATTGGATATTCGCGCGTTCTTTTCGCGCTTCTGTCGCTTGTTTTCATGCGATGGCACCCCAAATACTGCACAGTGCTGTACTGCGTCTCGTGCCTTCTCGATGCGCTCGACGGTGCAGCAGCACGACGACTGGGGCAAACGTCCTCGTTCGGGGCTATTCTCGACATGGTTACGGACCGGTGCACGACGTCGGCGTTGATCTGCTACCTCTGCGTAACGTACCCAGCCTACGTCGTTGTTTTCCAGCTGCTTGTATCCCTCGACCTTGCCTCGCACTACATGCACATGTATGCGACGTTGAGCAGCGGTGCGTCGAGTCATAAAAAGGTGGGCAGCCAAAGCAAGTTGCTTCAGCTCTACTACACAAACACGAACGTTCTGTTCACCGTGTGCGCTGCCAACGAGTTATTCTTTGTGGGTCTCTATCTCTATAGCTTCCCGCTCAAGACACCGCCGCATCTCGGCTACATCAACGGAATCCCCCTCAGCTACGCGACCCTCATTTGCATCACGACCTTCCCACTTTGGCTGCTCAAGCAATACCTCAATGTTGTGCAACTGCAGCAGGCTGCACTTATGTTGGCTAAGAGCGACGCAGACGCTGCTACGAAGAAGCTCGCCGAGAAGGCGCAGTAAGCGTTGGTGTATTTACATAGTTTCTCATATATTGAAAGCGATCAAGACCTGCCAATAAGCGGCTGCTGTGTGAACGGGAAAGTAAGTACTCAGTTAGTGCCTCTTCATCCTCCTCGCACTGAAACGACACAAGCAGGATTCTGTCCGAAACTCGTAAGCCGTTGTGCGGTGGATCCACGTCTTGGCGCCCGTTTACTCGCGTAGGCGCCACCTGCCACTACGGCCGGCATACGCTTGCAGCACCCCACCACGTGCCCTAGCCCTGAACGATAGAGGCACAGGGCGCAGGGTTACTCGGGCCTCCCCGAGTAAAATGCCCGACCAGTCATATCTGGCCTGACTCTTCCGCTGTGGCGCGCAGTTCATTCCCATGGCTTTGATTGCGCCGTTGGAAACCCATCAGTTCACTAAAGACCGCCTCACTGAGCGCGACGTCGCCGGCAACCCCATCGACCAGTTCCGCAAGTGGTTCAAGCAAGCTCAGGATGCCGGCATCCCCATGCCTGAGGCAGTCAGCCTGGCCACGGCCGAGCTGCCTAGCGGCCGCGTTAGCGTCCGCACAGTCCTCATGAAGGAGCTTGATAAGGACGGCAATTTCGTCATTTACTCTAACTGGGGATACAGCCGCAAGGGCGCTGACATTCGCTCGAATCCGAACGTGGCCATCTCGTTCTGGTGGCAGGAGCTCGAGCGCTGCGTGCGTATTGAGGGCCAGGCAACGCGCATGTCTCGCGAGGAGTCGGAGGTGTACTTCCAGACACGCCCAAGGGATTCGCAGGTCGGCGCTTGGGCATCGAAACAGAGCCACCCCGCGGCGTCGCGGGAAGATCTCGAGGAGGCCGTGCGTCGTGTCGAAGAGGAACACAAGGGCGAGAAAGTACTGCCTTGTCCGCCGTTCTGGGGCGGCGTGCGCGTCCGGCCGGATCGCTGGGAATTCTGGCAGGGCCGTGCTTCGCGTGTTCACGACCGCGTCCAATACGTCGAGGAGCACGACGGCCGGTGGACAATCACAAGGCTGAATCCGTAAGCTGGCGCTGGCTTGACCTACAGTACATATTACAAGACTATTATCAGAAAGGACCTTCCAGTGAGCGGGTTCAGAAAATAAGTGCCTCTATACGTAACAAGGTATGGGCGAGACACTGATCTCATAACGCCGCGCCCGGTCAAGGGACTCCAGCCGAAACTGGGGGCTACTCGAGGTCAGTTTTTTTCATCATATTTAACTTTGGAAGGTCATTGGAAAAAAGAAAATATTCCGAGTGTGACTACTAAGTACACCTGGGCGTTGTGACCCTTGTTCTGTGGGTAAGGGGCTTCTCGTGCGCCTTGGAGCTCAGCGGTCCGCGTGTGCTCTTGTTTCAAGTCCAATACAGAAGCAGGCGGGCCATCATTGCGGTTTCAGCAACACCCGCACTGCTGAATGATCTACGTTAAACACTGCGGTTGACGGTTTTTGTGGCGCGTACCGCAATTCGGTGACTCCGCTAATTATACAACCTGGACTCATAAGAAACACCTGCGCTTTGGTGTCAACAGAACTTACTGGTCTCCTCGCTATCCCCTATGAAGTAATCTACGGCCTATAGGACTGTTAGCAGGTAAGCAGCTTCAATGACTTCATCGTTGGCCATGCGGCGCACAAGCGGCTCAATAGAATACACACTTCCGTAGTACTGTTGCAGCAGGTCCAACGGTACCGAGTGAGGCGGTCCTGTATTGCGGCTGTGCTCAAAGGCTATAATCAGCTGCGGAGCCCGGCGCGTGATTTCGATCATATGTTGCGTGTATTGCAGCCTGGTATCGGCAGGCAGCGCCACGAGGGCGGCGCGGTCAAACACGGCGTCGACGTTAATCACGCCGAGATCAAAGAAGTTTGCAACGTAGATTTTCACGTTATCCCATTCCCAGACCGTCAGGTCCTTGCCGCTGGTTTGACGCTCGGTGTAAACGCGCGGTTGCACGCCCATCTCGAGAAACTGCTCAGCAACGGCCTTCTCACTGATCTCACAGCCAACCACGAAATATCCTTGGTCTTTCAGCCACTGAATGTCGAGCGTTTTTCCGCTCAATGGAACAAATATCGTCCGCGGTGGCACATTCAACGCTGGGTTCGGCTTTGGAGCAAGCGTGCTAATGTTTTCCACGAGCACACTCGTGGGAGCAGACATGTGCCAGCCCGTCTGGTTGTTCTCCCACCGCTCTTTCCAGTAAACCTCCTCCTGCAGTCTGTGCTCCATGGTGCAAGTAGCAAACCTGCTTTGCCACAGCGAGATATATGGAGCCACAGCGAGCTAATTAGAGCCACAAAAGCGGGCTAACATGGGTACGGGTTATGCACAACCTGCGAATCGCAGTCCAGCCGGCCCCTGGCTGCGTTGTTTGTGTTTCACAGTTAAGGAACGTGTGCTAGCTACTCATAAATGCCGTTTTCCAGGTACCTAGAGACTAAATTTAATAATGGCAGGGCCATGGCACGCTGTGTAGGGGCGGCGGCCCTACATTTGCCCGATTCGAAGCGAGACGCTGGCACTTGTTGTGACTAAACCAGTCGCGCGACTTCGGCGCCAGCGTGTTTCAAGGAAAGCATGTACAGCGCTGTCGCGGGAAACAAGGTATATGTGGACGGCGTTTTTCAAAAAGCCACAGTGGTAATCAGCGATGGTAAGATCTCTGACATCCGCGTCGGCGAAGTCGATGCTCTTGCAGAAAACTTCGGCGATCTCTACGTTCTACCTGGACTCGTGGACACTCACGTCCATCTGAACGAACCCGGGCGCACGCACTGGGAGGGGTTCGAGTCCGGCACAAAAGCTGCTGCTGCCGGTGGCGTAACGACTGTTGTCGATATGCCGTTGAATGCAATTCCACCCACAACAACCGTGGAGAACTTCGAGACCAAGCTCGCAGCAGCTAAGAATCAGTGCTGGGTCGATGTCGCTTTCTGGGGTGGCCTTGTGCCGTCAAACGTGGCTGACCTCGCGCCTTTGCTCAAGCGGGGTGTGCGCGGTTTCAAGTGCTTCCTCATTGACAGCGGCGTGGCCGACTTCCCCATGGTTGACCTAGATACAGTCGAGGCGGCAATGCGTGCCTTGCAAGGCTTGCCGAGCGTGCTCATGTTTCATGCCGAGCTCGATTGTCAGAGCTGTTCCGGCCACGACACGGACGCCAAAAGCATGTGGGAGCACGGCCAGCCGCATCCTCCCGTCATCCACAACGACAAGGAGGATAATAAAATCAAGGATTGGACGGCATACGTCAACTTCCTTGAGTCGCGCCCCGATAGCTGGGAAGTTGACGCCATGAGAGCCGTTGTTGAATTGGGACGCAAAGTGCCTAATGTTCATCTCCACATTGTTCATCTCGCCAGCGCCGAAGCAATCCCTCTACTCGCTAGAGCCCGCAGTGACGGTGTGAGCATCACGGCCGAGACGTGCTTCCACTACCTGACGTTAGACAGCGACTCCGTGCCACCGCGAGACACTATGTACAAATGCTGCCCACCAATAAGATCGAAGGCTAATCAGCACGAGCTTTGGAAGGCTCTACAAACCGGAGTCATCACTTCGGTTGTGAGTGATCACTCGCCCTGCACCCCGAACCTGAAACTTTTAGACAAGGGCGATTTCATGCAGGCGTGGGGCGGCATTGCTAGTGTTGGTTTGGGGCTATCGGTTCTGCACACAGAGAGTGAGAATCGCCTGAGTCTCAGTGATGTTGTGCGGTTAACTGCACACAACCCAGCCAAGCAGGCAGGACTGCAGCACTTGAAAGGCGACATAAAAGTGGGGCTGGACGCTGACTTCTGTGTGTTCGACCCAAGCGCGTCGTGGGTGTTCGAACAGCACAAGCTGCACTTCAAAAATAAGTACACTCCATACAATGGGAGGCAGGTGCGTGGCCGCGTAACGCAGACGATTTTGCGTGGCACCCCCATTTATCATTATGGTACCCCGTTTGGGCCATCGCAGGGTACCACTATCACTGAGCCACGCTTCCAATAGATTCAGCGCTCTCTGATTGCTTGTACCAGCCCATTAACACGAGTACAGCATGACAATGGTACTCTGCTACGCGTGATGATCATGATGAGCCTTTCAAAACACATACACATACTCCCGCAAAAGATATGAAACATAGATTTGTTGGGTCCTTGACATAGGCTGTTTATGAATACATTTTAAACGCTGTGTAAGTTTATTTCAGATGCGGCGACTGCCGCTGCCGCCCGCCTTCTCAGCATGCTCAGGCTTGGCACGGTTCAGCACCTTGAGGAACTCGCCTGTGCGATGGCGCATACGAGAGTGGACAAACGCCTTCGAGGACTTGATATGGTAGTGGAAATAGTCCCGGAACGTCTGGATGTGGCTGATGCACAACTCGCGCCTTTGTGGAACGAGATGAGCTGGGAACAGCACAAAGGTCACGAAGTTCTGATCTGAACTCGTGTGTGCATCAACTCCAGCACGGCGTACCTCCAGGGGAGGCTCCTTGCTGAACAGAACCTGTGGTGCATTCTGCAGCGCGCGCCTTCTAGCGTCAACAAACTCCTGCAAATACACACGGCCAAGCACCTGGTCCGTCTCATCCTTGAAACCCGTGCTAAAAATCACCGTGACACGGTCAAAGTTGGGCTGGACATAGATGGTCTCCTCATCGCGGTAACGAATAACCATGACTTCTGTCTGTGAGGGCGACGCCTCATAGGTGCCACTCTCGTATTGCTTAGCTTCCTTGGCCATTTCGTCGAACATTGCAAACGCGAGCTCAAAAGGCGCCGCCATAGCATTGCGCCGCAAAAGGCTCAGCTTCTCCACAAGCTCGCTGCGCTCCTCAAACGTGCTTACGGGCAGGTTCTCGAGGTCGATGAGCAACGAGAAGTTATACCCGTGCTCCGTCTCGGTGACGAAGCCTTCGTACTCGTTCTCTAAGAGTTTTTGCGCGCCATACTTAACAAGGTCTGGCCACGACTTGAGCACAATGCTCAGGAGAATGCGCGTCTTGGACTCCGGGGTCGAGACATGGTACGCAACGTTGTCGAAGTCAGACAGCACCTGGTCAATCTTCGATGGCTCTTGCTGCTCAATGATGGCCTCAGAAAAGATCGACTTCAGCAAGACATTCTGATATCCGAGCAACTCCTGCGCCATTGTGTTCCACGAACGAAAGCCCCACGGTCGTGTTGGTTGGTTAGCTGGCCACGATCAAGGCTGGTTAGTCAGATACAGGCCTCGATACTAGCCGTATCGTCGTCGGCTGGTGCTCACCGCGAACCAGCAGCCAAAGCGTGCGTTTGACATTGGAGCGCGTTTGGCTCGGGGCTGCCACTAAATATTAACTTAGCGGACAGGCTTAACTTGGAAGGTCAAGGTCGTCCTTTATAGGAAAGCAGAGAGGCGACGCCTATGTTCTTGAAAATACAAAAATGTGCGGAAGACACAATGGCTACATGGATGACTAGAAGATTTGTAGAACACGGATGACCAGTGCTTCGAATGCAATTTTTTTTTCGTTACAGCTCTTCTTGCTCAGATGTCGAAGCCTTGGACCCAAGGGCCCCGTACCCTTTAGGAAGCACGCTCCTCGGAGTTATTGGCCTTATCAGATTGATAGGAAGGGGCACCTGACCTGAGGCCCCAATAAGACTTTCAATATTGACTGGCATTCATGGCGTTTTCGATCGAGTAAGTCGAACAGCCTAAGATGAGAGCGATAACATCTAACCGTGTCTGCTACGAAAACAAGCTCCAGCTGGCAACAGTATACATTGACGCTAAGGGTTCGATCGCCGGCATCAAATGCGGCTTCAAAGACCCTGCGGCTGAAGATTACCATGATCTAGCTATTCTGCCTGGCTTGATCGACACGCATGTTCACCTGAACGAGCCGGGTAGAACCGAGTGGGAGGGGTTTGAGACAGGAACAAAGGCAGCAGCGTCGGGCGGCGTGACAACAGTTGTTGATATGCCACTCAACGCAGTACCGCCTACTACAACAGTGCAGAACTTCGAGCTAAAACTGAATGCTGCGGAAGGAAAATGCTGGGTAGACACCGGTTTTTGGGGAGGCGTCATTCCTGGTAATGGCAAAGAGCTCGTGCCAATGATTGAGCGCGGTGTTCTGGGATTCAAGTGTTTCCTTATGCAAGGCCTCGACCCTGACTTCCCCATGGTAAGTATGGAAGACGTTGATGAAGCCATGAGTATATTGCAGGGCAACAACACGATTCTGTTATTTCACGCCGAGATCGAGTCCGACTGCAACTGCGATAACGAGCTTCAGAGCCCAAAGGAGTACACAACATTTCTCGCACTCAGGCCAGACAAGTACGAGGTTGACGCCATTGAAGCAATTGGCCGAGTAGCGCCAAAGTACCCAGACCTTAAACTGCACATTGTTCACCTAGGAACGTCAAAGGCTTTGCCGATGCTGCGGAAAATGAAGGGCCAAGTCAGTGTTGAGACTTGCTTCCACTATTTGGCATTTGCAGCCGAGCAAATCCCGGATGGTGAGGTGCTGTATAAGGTGGTGCCGCCCATCCGTTCTCAAGAGACCCAGAAAGATCTTTGGCAGGCACTAAAAAACGGAGATATCCAGTGCGTCGTCAGCGACCACTCGCCGTGCACGCCTAATTTGAAGGATGTCGACGCTCGCAATTTCATCACCTCATGGGCCGGCATCACTAGTGTCGGTCTTGGACTCACTGTTCTCTGGACGAAGGCGGGCGAGTACGGTGTAACGCTGTGCGAGATTGCCGAGTGGTGCTCTTTAAATCCTGCTCGCCAGGCAGGTCTTTCTAGCACAAAGGGGTCGATTGCTGTTGGTAAGGACGCTGATTTTTGCATCTTCGACACAGACGAGGTGTGGAGGTTTGATGCCTCACAAATGATGTATAAGAACAAGCTCACTGTCTACGACGGCAAGCCCGTGAAAGGCAAAGTTGTGGAGACCATTCTTCGCGGCAAGACGATTTACAAGTTTGGACAGCCCTACGGCGAACCCACTGGCAACTTCATTCTCAAAAGAGACTGATTCAGGCGCAAAACCTGATATAAATAGGATATATCAAAATCAAAATATGCAAGCTGTACAAACAACCGTTCGAGGTTCAAGCATTGCGTGCTGGGCTCGAGTCGCGGAGCTTATTCCTTATCCATAGCATTCAGCATCATCATCCGCCTCTCGTTTGTCATGCGCACACCGTTGTTGAAAGTGGGAAGCATCGTACCAGAGAGCCTGGCAGCATAGCGCTGATTAGCCACGTCGATCTCATCCGCTGAGAAGGCACGAACAAGCCTGCCTTTGCAAAGGAGGTAAATGTTGTCAAGTGGCACTTCAAGCCAGCTGGATAGGGGCGATGGGAAGAAGTGCGCGAGGGAGAACGCGTCAGATGCGTCTCTCTCAACCACTCCATCCACCGTGTGATGGAAGCGTAGGACAAACCATGCAATAACAAACCCAAGGTAGTAGGCCAGCACGTTATCCTCAAAGCCCAGCGCCCAAAGTACCGATACGACAATGAGAAAGACCAATGGCAACCACTTGATCTGAAGGCGTATTTTGTTCCGCAGCAAAATGATTGTATGGCCGGGAGCCAGCTGTTTGAGTGCCACGGCAATGCCGGCCAGCAAGGCGTTGGCCCCGCTTATTGGCGTGGGAACAGACGCAAAGCAACCCCATAGCAGCGTCTCAATAAATGTAGACGAAAGAAGCAGTGTAAGCCCGAATTGAAGGTACGCAGGAGATCCCCATGCCTGCTCGCAGTAGCGCCCTGCCGTGGCAGCCACAATCACGAATACGAGGAAAGGCACGACTTGCCTTTCTATGAGGCCCGTTGTGAGCAGCGTCCAGAAGGCCCACCAAGGAGTTTTGCGCAATATGAGAATCAGGAGATAGGCGTCGGCATTGGGCAATGGCTGCTTGCCGTCTTCGCCCTCAGCGACCTGGGCCACGCGCTCTACGTCGCCCCAGATATGAAACAGCTCGCACGTCAGCGATAACACTGGCACGAGTACAAGTAGAGCTTTCGTGACTATAGGAAGTCGCATTTTAAGAAATTTGAGCGCTGGCGAGCTTGCAGCACTGCCTAAATATGAGGCTCTGCACTGACGCGTCAAATACTTGGGGCACGGGTACATGTTACGGAGACCGCATTCGAAAACCCTCTGAGGGCTGCTGAGACAACGCCAGCTTCGCCATGAGGCGTCATTAGCGTTATACTAAATAAACATGTAAACCTCTCGTGCACACCTTTTCTTCTACTGCGGTGGATATGGTTTACATTCTTATCCCTAAGATGCACACATTTGACCAGTGAGTCCCATCACACAAGCCTGCCGTAATGATTATTAATCTAGTCCTGAGGGCAGAGAGTTGAAGCACTTTCTCTCTTGCAAGAGACGTAGCGCACAACGCACGGGCACGTAGAAGGCCGATACGCAAACATAAACATCACGCGAACGTAGTCCACCGTATAGTCATTGCCTCCGCTACGGTCCCCTTGGGCGTTGTGTGGCGAAATGGGTAAGTTCTGGTGCAACTATTGTGGTACAAAGCTCACAAATGACTCGCCAAGTGTGCGCAAGAAGCACTTCTATGGGCGCAATCACATCAAGAATGCGGAAACGTTTTGGGAGACTGTGAATGCTCGGTACGCAACCGCTGAGGTCGATCGTTTGGATCAAACGCAACAGTTGAGGCTAGCCTTCCTTGTGCCAGGATTAAGCGCATCTCTGCAGGATGCGGGAGTCGAAAGTAGCCTCGACAAGGGCGAGCTACCGCCTCCAAAGCATTTTTATTAAAGGCCCTAGTGGCTGTTGACCGTATTCGGCCTTACGCGCGCGTAGTTTATTTAGGGTAGGTACGTAATTAATTAGTGTGAGCCGAAGTGGATGTTCTCCAGACGCGTCTTATCCCGGGCCATGCAGAGATCCCTAGATAGCTTTTTTGGCGCGCAAAAGCGTGCAAAGGGATCGGACTCTGGCACGCCCAAAAAGGCCAAGCCCGGTTCGCCGGGTTCCCCCGGGCCGTCTTCACCGCAATCGCCAAAGCGCACTTCACCCGAATCCTCAAAAAGTGCACCGCCAATTAAGACCGAGCTTCAACGACACGTCAAAGCAGAGAGCCCTTCTAATAGTGACGTACCTTCTCCTAACAGACCGTCTGGACCAGAGGAAATTCAGTACCTCGACATTGTGCGCACGTTTGCTAAGATCGAGGCGACGCCCAAACGGCTCGAGATCACGAAGTTATGTACGGACCTCTTCAGCGACGTGCTGCATAAGTCGGCCGGAAATGCTTCAGTGCTGTCAAAAGTAGTCTATCTTTGCATCAACCGACTAGGCCCGGACTATGAAGGGCTGGAGCTCGGTTTGGGGGAGTCTCTGATCATGAAGGCGCTAGCCGAGTCTACGGGTCACGCACCAGGCGACATCAAAAAGCAGTACGTCAAGCTAGGAGATTTAGGCGAGGTTGCTCTGGCCTCGAAGCGCAGCCAGTCCATGCTTTTCAGTAAACCACGTCCGCTAGTTGTAGACTACGTCTTCGCCAAACTGACAGAGATTGCCAGTAGCTCTGGCAAGGAGAGTCAACAGAAAAAGATTTCTATTATCAAGAGCTTACTTGTGCAGTGCCGCGAACAGGAGTCTAAGTACTTGATTAGGAGTCTGGAAGGGAAGCTGCGCATTGGACTGGCCGAAAAGACAGTGTTGACGTCTCTAAGTCAGGCTTTCGTCGAATGGGACGTGCAGCACGGTCGATCGCCGGTGTCTACTGATGTCGGAGAGCAAAAAATCAAGGACGCGTTTTCCCAAGTGCCGAACTACGAGCTCATTGTTGACGCATCACTGCGCCACGGGCTGGCAAACTTGGAAGACTCCATCAAACTGACTCCTGGCGTGCCCCTGAAGCCGATGCTGGCCAAGCCAACTAAGTCTGTGACCGAAGTTCTGGACAGGTTTCAGGGAAAACACTTCACCTGCGAGTATAAATACGACGGCGAAAGAGCCCAAGTCCACCACGCACACGGAAAAATGAACGTGTACTCGCGCAACATGGAAGACATGTCCGAACGGTACCCCGACATAATTGACGTGTTACCCACTATCACTAAGAGGGCGCACACGGATTTCATTCTGGACTGCGAGGCGGTTGCTTGGGACGAAGAACAGCAAAAAATCTTACCATTTCAGGTTTTAAGCACTCGCAAGCGAAAGGACGTCGTTAGCGGTGACATCAAAGTACGCGTTCATTTGTTCGCGTTCGACATCCTCTATTTTGATGGCGAGTCACTACTCACAAAAACTTTAGAAGAGCGGCGGCAAATTTTGGCAGAGCATTTCACTGAGACTAAAGGAAAGTTCGCTTTTGCGACTCGGATGAACGCAAGCGATCTAGACGAGATCCAGCACTTTTTGGACCAAAGCGTGAAAGACAGTTGTGAAGGCCTCATGATCAAGGCTTTGGAAGGGGCTGAGAGTCGCTATGAGCCCTCTAAAAGAAGCATGAACTGGCTGAAGCTAAAGAAGGATTACTTGCAGGGAATTGGAGACTCGCTGGATCTCGTCGTACTCGGCGCTTACTACGGGCGCGGCAAGCGCACGAATTGGTACGGCGGCTTCCTTTTAGGCTGCTACAATCCCGATGCTGAAGAGTATGAGACTGTGTGCAAGATCGGTACGGGGTTCAGTGAAGTTCAGCTAGAGCAATTTTATAATGAGCTGTCGCCCTTCGCAGATACGAAACCAAAATCGTACATTGTTCATGACACGGCCAATAACCAACAGCCAGATGTGTGGTTCGAGCCGAAGCTAGTATGGGAGGTTCTCACCGCCGACCTGTCACTGAGTCCTGTTTATCAGGCCGGAAGATCTGAGATGGAAGGTGGGAAAGGCATCAGCCTACGCTTTCCGCGGTTCATTAGAGAGCGCGAAGATAAGGGGCCGGAGGATAGCACAAATTCGGAGCAGCTAGTTCAGATGTACTACCGTCAATTCCAAAACTAAAATGTGTAGTCTCTCTATTCCGGTTTATGATGATATGGTTTCAGCTCAATTAGACTCAATTGCTTGTCGCACCTCAGGCAGTTCCACTCAGGGTCATCCTCGAGACGGAGCGATAAACACACAAAGCAGTATGCGTGCTCGCAGCCCGCCGTATGAGGGTTTGTAACCCCTTTAGACGCAATGGCGGGGTCTTGCTCGTAACAGATAGCGCACGTCTTTTTCGGGAGGAACGACAATGACTCCTTGTTCATGGCACCGACACGCTTCACGAAGCTGCGCTGCAGCTTGCGGAAGTTCACGAGCGGCAGCGCAAAAAGCAGGAACTCGGTGAGCGCATTCCACACGAGCTGACGGTTCTGGAACTCGTAGTTCACATTACGGACAGTCCGCCTATGCACAGATGCGTACTTGATGCCAAGGATGCGCAGTATGAGCGTTGAGTATGACCCTGAGTACAAGAACGACACGAAGTTAAACAGTGACGCTGAGAGCCACACAAACGAGATCTTTTCCATAAGCTGGATGCTGAGGAGTCCCTTGTCGTGTATTTTGGACCACCCATATGCGCCCAGAATTGTAATGCAACCATAGAGTGCTCTCGTTTTGGGGCCAATGGGCCTGCCGGTGGAGGCGCGCACCAATGCCAGGCTTTGCAGCTTCGCGCCATAGGTTGTGGCATGGTCCCAGACGGTGACTTTGAACAGAAGCAGCTTCAGTGCCACCATGAGCTCAGATTCGTATTTGTCTTTGATTTCTGGTCTCCAAAACTTGAACGCATCATACAATTTATCTTTGAGCTGGTTGATCAGCTCTGCATCCAGAAGGGATGCGTCCAGCTGCCCTACTCGCGGGTTTATTGCTGTGCCAAGATAATTCATTAATCCGCCCTTGATCCTGCACCGCGCACCTTTTTGGAAGCCCCTATTTCCGCGGTCTCAAACGCGCTAAATTGTGGGGTCGGCTGCGAGCTGACCCTTGGTGCTCGCGGCCAGTGTGTTGCACTAGCGATATCCTGTGTCAGCGATGTGGTAAATCAACACGGCAGGTGAAATTTTCTGGCTGGCGAGCATGACATGTTGAGAAGGAGGCTTCTCAATCTCCCCTCAGCGTGTCTGCCAAGATTCTTCACCTCGCAGGCTTCACGCGATGCTAGGCTGCTCTCGCTTGCTAAATCAAAACAGCCGCTTCTATCGAGAGTAAGCGAGGCTCTACACAACCATTTCTACGCGCTGGCAGCGTTATTTGTGTCGCAGGAGGCAGAGGCTTGCCCGCGATCTAGCTTGTTGCAGCAGATTGTTCGAGGACTTTCTTTATATGACCCGCGGCTCGTTCCCGTGAATCTGCGTGCTCTTCGATTGTTGCACAATAAAATGGACGTGGAGATGAGCAGTGCTGAGAAGGCGATTTTAATAGACTCCTTGATAGAGTACGGCGATCCCGAGGCCTTTAGGTCCGGGCTGGACCTGCTCCGCCGCGTCCGTGGTGGGCCAATACCGGTGAGTGCATTAATGGCCATCAGCGCCCACGCCAAGGACGTTGACTCTCCCTCAACTCTTGTGTATCTCTGGTACTACCTCCGCGAAACGTATCCACGGACGCTGTTCCAGTATAGCTCACTCATGGTGGATTTCCTGGAGATATTCTCCCGCAAAGAGCGATACCGGCCCCTGGCGCGGCAAGTGGCGCAGGCTTGTTTGGCTGGCGATCTCAACCCAAGCATCGCTTTGGGCGTCGCAAAGGCAAGCTATATGCTCCAAGACGACGCCCTTGCTGCAGAGCTGTGCTCGAAACTCGGTGTTGTCGACTCTCAGATCAGCAGTGTGCTGTCGCAACTGGACGCGGCGGTAGGTCGCAAACCGAGGAACGATGTACTCACGCTACCTTCGCAGGAAGTGGCCGGAGTGGCTAAGGCGCTAGCCCGCAAAGACGTGGCGTCGGGAGAGCGGTTCGTAGATTCACTATGCCTACAGACGAGCCACACGAAGCACACTAGACATAGAGAAAAGCTCGTCAAAACGGCGTTGTGCAATCAATATATCCACGAACAGGATTTCGAGAAGTTTTTGCATACATTCCGCGAGCTGCAGACACTACAGCTTGGCTCAGGAATTCTACTGAACCTGCGCATTACTTGGGAGCTCCACCACGGCAGCTTTGAAACTGCAAAAAGACACTACCAAAATTGGGGCCGTGTCCCACTCAAGCAGCGCGCAATAGCGCTCAAGGCGCTCGAGGCTTTGGCTAAAAACGACCAGAGCGCGCTCCAGTGGACGCGTGCCGAAAAGCGCGAGCACGGCCTACTCTAAAGTCTACTTTGGAGTCAACCACTTAGTACATAACGACGACCCCATATTTAATGATGCTAATGAATCCATACTTTCATCAAAAATAAGCAAGGCTTTTTTTTTGTTTTATGGTTTTCGCTAAGTCTATGTACAGGGGCGGCCTGGAGCCCGGCTCTAATCCTTCTGAATCTTGGCAAGAATCTCGGCGTCGCGGAACAGAATGTAGTCGCCCTCGCCAGCCTTGATCGAAGAGCCACCGAAGGGCGGAATCAATACGCGGTCACCAGCCTTCACGCTTGGCGGCGTCAGCTTGCCCTCTTTATTCTGCAAACCGGGGCCGGTCGCGATGACGTCGGCCTCGCTCAGCTTCTCCACGTTCTTTTCAGGGATGTAGAGGCCCGAAGCAGTCTTCGTCTGCGCCTTGACACGCTGGACAAGAACACGGTCCAGAAGAGGAAGGATAGACTTCACGTTCTTGATGCTGGTCGACATAGTGTTTACTTGGTACAAGCGCTGGTTCAGATGGCTCTATGCGAGCGTTTCTCCACCTTGCATTTTAAAGCGTTTCCTGAATTAGTCATATCTTACTGTGTAGAACACTCTAGAATGCATGTGAGTCGTGTAAGGAAGCCGCATGCATTTGTTTACAATCGATTCCGCGCGTCTGAAATCCGTAAGTGTAAGACATAAATATAAATAACGTTAGTGGGTACCTCAATTGACCTAGAAGCATTCACTTGTAGCTTCATCTGCCGCTGATGCGCGCACTCTTCAAACTTAAGATTCGGTTCACAATCTCGGCCGTAGTTCTGGCGTCCTTACTCTCCATATCATAACGCTTCGGCCCAGTAGCTTTCATCACGGTGACACAAAAGTTTGTCGGTACCTTACGTTGTTTGACGCGAATGACTTGGCGGATGTGGAAGGTCGTAGTCTTGGGCTGATCAAGCAAGGACCAGTCCGTTGGCGGCATGATGTGGATGTATTCGCCGTCAATCACGAGCTCGCGTTCGCTGCGGCTAAGGAAGTTCATTTGCTGGCGCCGAAGAACCGGGTATTTGTAGAACCCAAGAGGCTGCATGGGCAGTACAGGGCCTGGTGGCATGTCAGACGACCGCTTGTGATCCTTAGCCCCGTTTTCCCTTGTGAGTTCCGTACTCACTGGCGTGGGGCCTGAGTACATGAGTGGGAAAGATGTCTGACGCCCATTTGTGTTTCTAGGTAGGTTCCGTCGTGGCACCACCTCGAGGCACAACACTGATCCATTTTCTTGGCTGACGGAGGACGCTACGTTGGTGAACAAACTCGCAACAACAGCATCCAGGTCCACGATTCGGTGGTGCTCGTCGACAGTGCGAAGCACAAACATTTCCGTGTCCATCATTTTCTCGCGGCACATCTGTTCAAACACCACCTTGAGGCGGCTTTGACGCGCGACCATTGTGTCTTCCCAGAAGACGTCAGACAGAAGAGGGTCGTATGGATCCATGAACATACGCAGCGAAACCGAGTCGGTCCTGGCGCCACTCAAAGAGCCTGCGAATGAGTCGTTCAGCCTTGCCGCGTAGATGCTCTTTGCGTCCAGCGCAGGCATCGGCGTCGGCTCCTTCACGACAGGCGCGGGGCTTTGCTTTGCTCTAAACGAGATCTTGTTGGGTGTGCGTTTGCTGTTTTCTCGGAACTCACTCTCGGTGGCCCTCACGATCGCCAACTCATCAACATGGTAGGCTGCTACAGGTCTTGACCGGTCCAGGGCGGGAAAGTCCTCGTCCGGCTCGCCGTCATCCTCGGCGAGGCGAAGGTTGTATAAGTTCGCATCGCCGGGTTCCTCTTGCGACTTGAATAGCGCGTAGCCTAACGCAAGATGTCCGGTACATCCCTGCTTGACAACGATGTCAATGCTTTTTTTCGAGCCCAGGTGCATTTTGAGCTTGACGCCAGATTTACCATCATTCCCAAGACCTGCTACAGCCTCGAGGTACTGTTCTCGAGGATCACGCGTGGTAGCAGTGAGTTGGGTGGTGAGCCGTGAGCCTTCTGTCGCATCCGCTGACGGGGGTTCGCGTTTAACGAACATGCTTGAGGGATGAGGCGCTGGCTGCTTTGTTGGACTTGAGTGGTTAAAGCGGCGCGTGGAGTCTGTGTCACTCGTGGAGCGCCGTTGCGTTGGCTGGGAGCTGAACTTGATTTCTTGAGCCACCCTCAGAAGGTCTTCCTCGAAGTCGCTCTCGTCATCGCTGTTCATGCCGAAATCCTTCATAACGAGAGGACCGTTGGCGACCTCGTCAGGGGCTGTGTGAGCTTCGGACTCCGCGTCGGCATGAGCAGAGCCATGAAGCGTGCTCGAGTCCTGATGCGGCCCGCCAGCGGAGCCCACGCTCACAGGCGTCAACGGCGACATGGGGCTATGCGACAGGATTCCGGTGAGATTCTCAGTACTTGTGTCGGTCTGCATGTGGATGCTCAGGTTGGTGAGGTCCACGTCGCCTGTTTCGTACGAGCCCAGGCTGTCAGCGCTATCGTCTACTACCAGGCCATTGTCGTGATGCTTGAGAAGATAGGCTGCCCGGATACTATTGATAACATGCTTCTTCCGAAACAGCAGCGCCATGACAATGCAGGCGGCCTTTGTGACTGCGCAGCGTCGCGCCAGTAAGTGGTTCGGTCGCTGGCGTGGAGCGGTGGTGGTGGTGTCACCCGTGCCGGTCGCGTCGGGGCACGGGTTGGAAGTTCTGGGTTCAGGCCCCCGCCAAAACTTGTTCCTAAGCGAGGTTTGCAGAACGCTTTCCAGAGAACTCAAGGAGTTCATTCACCCGGAAGGATGTGCAGATTCGAAAATCCCGCTGGGAGGACCTTAGTTTAGTACTTCGTTAATTGCATTAGTTGTCTGGCATGGCCAATGCATAACATAAAACGTATAGGGCTTGTCTCAAGCTGGTTACAATGCAGTGCTTGTAGGCTCGTGATATGAATGTGGCCCAAGACCCGACGCGAGGCAACGCGTCAATCGTGTAAGATTCAAGTTGTCGATAATAATCTGTTGTGAGAAGAAGCAGGCCAACCATGGCAGTGAAATGTCTGGCCCTTTTGCGTCATGACGGCCTCTGTTGTTTCGAAACCGCTCTGCCCGCGTGAGGATGAGCCCCAGAGAACATTTGATCACACGCCTGCCCCTTAATTGATTGCTGCAGGTATGGCGTTATCCGGTCGTGCACGGTTGTAAAGCGCCAGGCTGCCGGGCTTAGATCACTCGGGCCAGACTGCTGCCACTTGCATTGGCAATCACAACCAGTGCAAACCGCGTGAGTGCAGTCACAGAGCGACTACACCATGATGTCTGGGCCAGCGAGCTCACGGATGCAAGCGCGGTGTCTCCTGATGTGCAGCTCAACCGCCGCCGATATAGACGTCAGCTGGAGAACGCGCACGCTCGGTTGCACAGTGCGGGTCGTTCTGTCATTGAGATGTATTTAAGTTGTTAAGTCAATGCAGTGACTGCAATGTACGGATTGTTGTCTACTTAGCGATTCAAAACTAAGGCCATTTCGCAGTTTAAGAAGCGCTAGTGCAATAACAACCACCCATCATGTCCTCCTCTCTTTTAATTGCTGGCTCCGTCATCGTCCTAGCTCTATCTCCTCCCTCCTCCTTCTCCACCGCCTGCTTGAATGATGGAATACCAATAGCGCGTCGTCCCCCGTTGCTGACAAAGCGGTGATGAGACGCAGTATTGTTCCAATCACAGCTAAGCTAGCCATTTTCTCAGCTCCACTGATTGAAACCCGAAATGTCTGCCAGCTACATCATCTTCGGCCGCAAGGTCCCTGCGTACCAGCTCTCGATGGCCACTTTCGGTCTGCTTGCTGTGGGTGTTACCTACGCGCGCAGCGGTAAGCCTGCGGCGCCGAAGCCTCCTATTGCTGCGGAGTCGAGCGACGAGGAGAAGTTCATTCTGGACTACATTAAGAAGGCGGAGAAGGAGTAAGTCCTGGTACGCTTCAAAAAGCTTGGGGCTTTGCTGGGCGGCTCTCCGGGCTGCTTGTGAGCCGCGCATGCTCCGACACGAAATGGTCACTTATTAAATGCAGAGTGCTAGCGGAGTGACATGTTTTCTTCGCCTACAACTTGCTTTGGTTCTAGAAGTATATTAGAGTCTTATAAACGCGGTTTATGAACGCAATGTAAGCGCAGTTTGCAAGTGGTTCGCAAGCGGTTTGCGGACGCAGTAGTCATAGCTTAACCGTCAACATGTGGCTTTTGTGCCTTGAATAAACCTGCTGCGGTTTACTTAAATAACTTATTGTTGGCCAGCGGGTCCTCCTTTAGAACTAGGTCGCGTTTGGCAATCTGGCGTGCCGCCGTGGCCTCTGCGCGTGCACGCGCTGTTTCAGCCAGCTTCGCGCGTTCCTGCGCACGCACAACGTTCGGGCTCACGTATTCCTTGTTTTCATAGATTTTGGCTCCGCCGAAGGAACCCTCGAGAATCGTGATGAGCGTGAGCACGCAGCGCGGACCGATTTCCGTGAGCTGTAGCTCGGAGTGCTCGTCCTTGGCCGTACTCTCCTCGACTATTTGGAAGTTGCGAACCCACACTTTGTTGTCGACAATGCTGAAGGACAGCACATGGTCCAAGAATGGCTTCGACTTGCGGGCGCGCGGCGGTACACCAAAAGTGTGCAGGAACATTTCCTTGATGAGCTGGTACTGCGGCTCCGAGTCGAAGCTAGCGTCGAAGCTCAAAATGGGTCGCGAGCCTTTCAGGCAGTTGCCCGTGAAGTTCAGCTCATCCATGGTGTGCAGGTTCTTGACATGGAACTTGGCCGTGGGTCCGTTCGGCGCCTTGGAGATCCACATGTACATGTCCTGATGTTTTCGTGCCTCGAAGTAGAGAATGTTGTTGCAGTTGTACATGTCGGCAACCTCATTGAGGAGGCTCGGGTCGCCCTTCTTGTCGAACTTGGGCTCCTTACGCGCGTGCGGCAGCATGCCGAACAGATCGCCCACGAAATGGCGGTGTCGCTGCGTGACGCCTCGCGACGTCAGTAGCAGCACTCGTTGGCGGTTCTTGAACTTCTGAGTCTCCGAGCCGTTCTCAGTCGCCGCCTTCGGCTGGTCCTTTCTCTTTGTTGAAGTCAATGTCTTGTAAATGGACGACATGTTTGAGCAGTCTGACTTGCAGGCTCGGTCAATTTTTTTTCAAGGGCGATGGGAAAGCACTGGCAAACCACATGTGCAGGTCAAGGGTCCGCGGCACTACGCAATAAGGGTACTGAGCGCCAGGGGGGCTTGAGTTGAAGTGACGGTGCTGCTCTAGTCTTGGCTAGCTTTTGAGTCACATACACACACATTGCAAGTCAGTCAAAGCCACCTGACAAGGCGCAGGATTCCCCGCTTCAAGAATTTCGATTCTTGTCCTGTGCACTTCCAATTGCGCGTTTCACAGTATCACGAGTGGCTCAAACGCTAATGACACGTTGCCTCTGGCCTTCCTTTTCGTGACCTAAGTCGTTCAGGAATATGGCAGCTTCGCAATTCGCGCGCCTGTGTCGCGCGGCCTTGTTGGCCGCTAAGTGCTCTGTGTATACAGTGTTTCACGCGCGTCAAAAAGTGGGTGTGTTTACGTGACGCTGACGTGGTTACTAACCATGAAGTCGCTAACGGCAGTGCTAGTGTCGGCGGTACTAGGCGGGGCCTCAGCGGTCTCGTTTGCGGCGCCGTTTGATGCCAAGAATGGCTTCGAGCTCAGCGGCGATGCTGTGGTTGCCGGAAATACCATCAACCTTGCGCGCGGACCGCACCAGCGCGGCGCGGTGTGGATGAGCACGCCCGTGGCCGGCGACGAGTGGACGCTCGAAGCTACGCTGCGGTCGACCGCAGACATGAGCTCGGACATGGGTGCGTCGGGCTTCACGCTCTGGTACACCAGCAAGCCGAACTCGTTGGGCCCCATCCACGGCGGCGCCGACAAGTGGGACGGCTTGGCCGTGATGATGGACTCTGTGGGAAAGTCGCAGTCTGTACGCGGACATCTCAACGATGGCAGCACCGAATTTGGCGGCGCCGTAGAAGATACGGCGCTCTCGTTGTGCCGTGTCGACTACCGCAACGCGGCGGGCCCCATCACAGTGCGGATCGGGTACTCGCACGAGGGGTTTGTTGTCGACGTCAATGGGAGCAAGTGTTTTATAACCACGGAGATCTCGCTGCCCTCAGGGTACTTCGGCGTGTCCGCGAACTCGGACGTTTCGGGCGACGTGCTGGCCGTCGAGCGGCTTGACGTGTCCACGGGGATGAAGCCTGACGTTGCTGCACACCTGCCGCAGCACGCTGGCGAGCGCAAGACGGCGCCCGACGCGGCCGCGCAGCCCGCGCAAGACGTGGACCCGGCGTCGCGCCCGCCTCCTCCTCGGAACGAGCCGCCCGCCGGCGTGGATTCTGCGGCTCTTCAGGCTGCTGTTGGCCCCGTGATGTCGCGGCTCGAGTTCGTCGACCAGAAGCTGTCGCGCCTCGACAGCGTTGTGAACCAGCTTGTCGACACGCTGACCATCTCGCTGGCCCAGGTGTCTGGTGACCGCGCGACGCAGGCTGCCAGCGAGACGGATCCTGCCCTACAGAAGGAGCTGCAAGCCATTCGGTCGCAGCTGTCGGAGCTGCGCAAGGCCACATCTGCGCAGCTGTCCTCCGAGGCGCCTCTTGCCCCCAGCGGCCCAGGCACATGGACCATTGTGTTTGTTGTCATGGCCGTGCAGCTCGTGGCCGTGTTCGTGCATAATGCCCTGAGCAAGCGGCGTCAGCGCCACGAGAAGCTAATTTGAACGTTTCCAGCGGTTGCGGTGCTGCCGGTGCCTGCAGGTAAATATTCGCAGCTGTATGTAAAGCATTAATGAATACCAGTTAAATAAATATGAGTGCTTCTCCTCCTTTCGCGCCTACCGTTTTGGCCGATGCTGCACTGAGAGTTGCCTTGGGCCTGATTTTTTCTGGCCGTTGCTGCATGAACAGTTGCCCAGGAGCTCGCTTGCACTGTTTTCAGAAGTTGCGGAAGGGCTTCACCTGCTGCGCGGCTCGCTGTCGCGCGCTCATTGCCGAGCGCTGTGCCTGCGCCTGTGCTTGCTGAGCTCGTAGCTGGGAATGCAGATGCGAGTTCACTTGTGCGTGCTGGGCCTGTACTTGCTGAGCTTGCGCCTGCTGGACCTGCGCTTGCTGGGCCTGCTGGGCCTGCTGGGCCTGCATCTGCAGCATGACTGCTTCAGGGTCAGGCATGAGCACCGGCCGCGCCGGCGGAATGTCGAACGAGCCCGTGTTATGATAGATGTACGGCACGGTGACAGGCTTGAACCTACGCGGTGTATCCTCGTCCTCGGAGTACTCGTTCTCAGCAGCATCCTCCTGGGCTTCGTTGAAGCATTCGTCCTCCATCACCAGAATGCGGCGGTTCAGGTCGAGCCGGTGTCGCCAAAAGTCGTCCCATTGCTCGCGCCGCACTCGGCGCGACTTCCCCAGCAGCGACGAGAACTCGGCCGCTGACTTCTGGGCCGTGACCTCGTCGATCACCGTCGTTGCATCGTCGTGCTCGAACTTGATTCTCCCCTTCAGGTCGCCTCCCGGCAGCTGCGGCAGGCCTAGCAGCGCCATGATCGGCTTGTTGTTCGGCATAGGCGGCATGAGCGGCGGCGCTACTGACTGGATGGCGGCTATTGCCGCGTTGGCGCTGGCAATGCGCGACGCCATCGCCGGAGCGTGTGTCTGTGGCGGCGCCTCCGCACCGTAGGCTGTTCCCTGTGTGGGATACGGGCCCTGCGGGCCGCGTCCCGGCTGTGGCACTGCCGTCGCTGGCGGCGGGGCTGGCGCGCCGCGTGGGTCTGTCGCAAAGCGCGGCGGCGGGACTGCGCCGGCACCGCTGGCCGCAGGATGATCATAGCGGACCCCCGGCGGCGGAACAGGTCCTGCGCCCGGTGCCATGCCCGCGGGATGGTGGCTAGCGCCCAGAGCGTGAGCAGGCCCTGCCGCGTGCTGCGCGGCGATGCCACGGCCTAATCCCGGCCCGGGCCTGGGCCCAGGGCCCGCTTTGTGAGCAAGATGGGCTGACTGCATGTGCGGATCTGCGTATCGAGAGTACCCCTGCTGAGACACCGGTGCTACAGGGGCCTGGCCGTACGGCTGGGGCTGCTGGTGCGGTTGTTGCGGGTAGTAAGGCCGGGATCGCGGCACCGCGGCCGAGGAGTGCATGGGTACCTGCATGGCTGGTCCCTCCGGCGCAGGATAGGGCGCTTGCCACGATGGGTGGGGGACGCGTTGCGCACGCGGCATATGCGGACGAGCCCGGGGCGTGGGTCTCTCCGGCCAAGACTAGCAGCCGCGGATCACGTGTGTCCATCCTGTTTACATGATGAACATGAGAAAGGGGAGGGAGTGGCATCACGCGGTCAATGCCGACAGTCCCTGCGAGGCTGTATAGGGGCAAACGCTGCGCGCGTGAAGCAGCTGTATAGAGACACGGGGCCAACACAGCGCGCTTGAGTGAGCCTTGGCCTGCACTGGCGACAATTGCGCCATTTCGGCCGCCTGCGAGGGTTGTCTGCAGCTCATCAAGGGACGCAGGGTTGCGATACGGGCGTTGTTTGGGCACCTCTTATGCATGGTGCGGCTTAATCTGCCACGCGCCAGCCTGGCGCAAACGCTGCCAAGGCACTAGATCTGCTGCTGCAATTGTGCATGGCAATTGGATTAGGATCTGCTGCTGCAATTGTACACTCTGCAAAAACTCAATAAAAAAGAACTCCGCTGCGTTTGGCTATTACATATTAGGTCCGCCACACATATAGATTAGTGTCGAACGATGCCGTGGCCACCCACCCGGGCTCTCCCCACAGGCTCCAGTCGCAGTCGATAACAAACTCTGTGTGCTGCGCAAACTCGCGCAGCATGCCGCGCGGGCCAGTGCTGGGCGGCACACGCGCCTGGTTGTCCAGCCACACCTTCGCTGTCATGTCGTACGATGTACTGAGCAGGTGCTGCGCGCTGTGCGGTGACCATTTCACTCGCTTCACAGCAAGCTGGTGCCCGCGCAGCTCGTTCACGGGCGCCGCTGCCGCGTGTCTCAGGTCCCAGATGCGAATCACTCCATCCGACCCGGCCGAAGCCAGCGTATCCGGTCTATATTTATTCCAATCGGTGCTCAAACACTCCCCGTTGACTCCGTGCTCGCCGACCGCTGCAACCACACTGCCCGTGCGCAGATCCCAGACACGCGTCGAGCCGTCCGCGTGCGCACTGGCCACAGTTAGCGCCGAGTGCGGACTGAACTTCACCTCGTACGCGCACGAGGAGGACTCTAGTGTTTGTATAGACCGCGTCGGGTTTCCTACGTCCCATAACTTAATGGACCCGTCCCAAGACGAGCTGCAGAACCGCGCCTTGTCTATACTGCTCCAATTCACGCAGAACGCCTCCCGACTGTGCTCCTTGAGAACAACAAGTGGATGAGCCTGGCGCGCGCAGTCAAACAGTCGCACTCCGCCGTCTCCGCACGCTACTGCAAGGTGGTTCTCATGTACCTCGCTCCACGCCACGCCGTAGACGCTGTCCTGTGTATCGAAAGCAGCCACAGGAACAATGGCCCCCGACGCGGTGAGCTCCAAGCAGAACACTTTCCCGTTTCCCACAAGACCAAAATTTGCCGCCGTGCCGAGGGCTATTCTGTTATCCAAAAATGGAGAGTACTGCACGCCCATGCCACTCAGGCCGGGTGTCGAGAACTTCAGCATTCTAGCGTTGCTCGATCACCGGCTATACTTCTCCTCTACGTAGTAGGGGCTTCTACAGGTGCTGCAAGCCCACTTGAACCAGCTGGTCGCGAGGAACAACCGCGATGCCTATGTGGCGCCTGTCAACGCTCTGCGCTTGCTGCTCAACGGTGTCGCTAAGGATAACGTCCAGCTTGCTGGTGAAGCACTGCAGAGTCCCGTAGAGCGCTCTGCCGTCAACCGTCTTAACCCGCACTGTCTTGCCGAGGGGAGACATGAGGTTAGGGCGGACCGTTCGCCGGTCACGACTAATAAGCGTCAGCTCCTTGAGCCGCCAAACCGCCTGGAAACCGCCTCGAGCGTTGTGTGGCGTGCGCGTCTGAGCGGCCTTGAGCTAGTGATAGCATATTATTCACGCGAAATTCCATAGTAACAATATATGTATGGCTATTGTTTTGGTTATTTTCTTCACAAGATGACTTGGCGGCCAAGTAACGACCGCGCCACTATGCGCATGTACTGTTTGGGGTACAGCGATGCCGCTTCCCGGTAGTGCATTGTCGGCCGAGCCGCAGCCGGGTTCAGAAACCTCAAAAACCCGGTGGAGCCTACGTTGCTTGCACTCGTGAAATAAAGCCGCTCACGCGCTCGAGAGGCTGCAACGTACAGAAGCCGGCGCTCGTCGTCTTCGCGGGTATCGAAGAACTGGAACGCATCTTGAGCCCTGCCTGCCACAACGACACAGGGCCACTCCCGGCTTTTCGCAGAGTGAATGGTTTTCACATGCACGCGGCCCTCCCCGTCGATGTCGCTGTTCTGGAATAGGTACCGCAGCACTGCTTTGAGGACCGTGCCCGGTTGAGTTTGTGGCGTCTTCAAGCTGTCTGCCTCTGCATTAATGAGCTGCTCTGGTGGAAGCTCGATGTCGCACAGAAGCTTCTTGAACTCGGTCCATCCTATTGAAGCATGAAATTTCCTTCTGTGGCCTTCTGCCATTTGCTTCCACGATTCCACCGCCGTGACGGTCTTGGCCACGAGTTCCGCAACGCTGTCACTGTGAATCAGAGACTCTCGAATCTGCGGCAGTGTGGTCTCGAGAAATGGGTGCTTGGAATACTGGCCGCTTCGAGACAACGCATCCACCAGACTGGGCGAGTCGCGGTACAGCTCCTTGTAGTCGAGTTCGGAGATGACCTTGTGGTGCTTGTTGTACAGGAGCTGGGCGAGATACAGGTCTCGCGGATCGAGCGCCCACTTCAGGAGCGAAAGTGTCAAATTGGGCAGTGCCAGCGATGCCAGGGCCCGCAAGTTCACTGCCTGAGTCGCGGCAATACCTCTCATTTCAAGCTCACGTCGAATCTGGGGAATGTGTCGGTTATAGCGCACAAGTATGGCGATTTCTCCAGGCTTATACGTCTGCTTCAGCTGCGTGATGAGGCCGCCGATTGCCGCCGTCTCGTTGTCCGCCGACGCAAATACCAGCAGCTCAGGCTCGGCAGCATGTGGGCGCGTCGCAATTAGGTCGGGTCGATGCAACGAATTGCGCGGCGGAATCTGCTGGAACGTGTTGATTATCTCCGGCGACGAGCGGTAGTTGTAGCGTAGATTCAGCACGGTCGTGTCAGGAAACGTCTCACGCATGATGGCGAACGCATCACGAAGGTGGTCGGCACGAAACGCGAAAATCTCTTGGTTCGCATCGCCAACAACGCAAATATGCAGACAGGGATTCACCTCGAACATGCACTTCACAAGCTCCCACTGCATCGATTGGCCATCTTGGAATTCGTCAATCAGAAGATGCTGGATTGCCAGATCACGCTTGCGCGCGATCTGGCAGCCTAAGTTCATGGCAGTGTCGAAGTCGTACGACTTGTCTTGCGCAAGCCGCTGTCTAAAGCGCTCTCGGTCGCTGCACGAGAAGCCGTCAGGAAAGCGACTTCTGTTTCTGGTCGAGACCCCGAGTGTTGGGTCGCCCAGAATATTGTACATGTCGAGCTGGTCGACCATGCGCCACTCGCTCGTGAGTCCCACGTCTTCCGGGTACGAGTTTACAAGATTGGCGCAGAACGAGTGGAAAGTATTGATTTCCACCGCATTTGTGGTCTCCGTATCGCCCAGCAACGTAACTAGGCGTTCCTTGAGCGAGTTTCGGGCACTGTTACTGAATGTGAGGGCCACAATTGATTCCGGGGGAGTTCCCTCGCGCAAAAGTCGTACAATACGGTTTCCCATGACCATCGTTTTTCCCGTCCCGGGATGGCCGATAATTTGAATGTGTGGATCATGACAGTCAACAGCAGCTTGTTGAAAGGAGTCCAAAGACATGCAAATCAGTTATGTGTGCGGCGGAGGGCGCAGCCTGGCGCGACGAACCAACCTCACACGCGCCGCTTTACAAAGGCGCGGGCAGCTGGCTTACACGATCACAATTAAATACAGGAGCTCGGCGCAAGCTCGTGGGCCAGGCGCAGTCATTGTTGCTACGATTCACAAAGTAAATTAACAGTGTAATCTCGTTCAAAGTAAGACAGACATATGGCTATACACACGGCGTATGAACGAGAGCCTCTGACGCAGAGTGCTGCTCTAAAAGATCTAGTTACTGGAATAGCACTGCTACAAATCCGAAACTTCAGCTTGCTTCGAGTCGCGAAATGCCGAAATAAGACAGACTATTCAACAAATGGCACGCAAGCCACAGCGCGGCGCCGTTTGCGTCCATCGACTGTGATCTAATCCTCCATGCCGCCGTCCAGCTCTTCCAACGCATAGGCCTTTGCGCGCTCGAAGAGCTCGGGTGGAACCTCCTGGTGCTTGCCGCCCGTCTTCTCGGTGGAGACCCACGAGAGCTCAAGCTCGAAATCCTTGTCCTTGTTGTCCTCATGGGCGAGATAGATGATGCGCGCCGCCTCCAGCACGGCCTGCTCGGCGTCCAAGCTCTCAAAGTCCAGCTTTTCAAGCTCGCTGCTTGCTACTTGTCGGCCGCGGCCCGTCGCAGCACCGCGGTAGCCCCACGACTGGCCACTGGGCTCAATCATGTACAGATGCGCGCCCTCGTGGTCGACGCCGCCGACAATGGTTGTGACACCAAACGGGCGAACAGAGTTATACAGTGTGTATGCCTGGACGTACGCCGCGACGTTTGTGCTCAATGACGGCAGCGGCATGGGCTCCTTGAACTGGTCGCGCCAGTTTCGTGCCTCGTCGCGCCCGCGTCCCACAACGTGCCGGCCGTCCGGGTTCAGGCCCGAGTAGATTATGCCGACATGCTTGTCGATGGTCTGGATGCGCTTGTTCGAGCCTGGCTTCAGCAACCTCGACGATACGACCTTCTCCACGGCCAGCACCACGCCATCCTTGAACCGGATCCCGAGCGACGTTCCGCCCGCCTCGACAGCCTTCGATGCATATTCCACTTGGAACACGCGGCCGTCAGGGCTGAACACGCTGTTCGAGAGATCGTACCCAGTGCCTATCGATGTCATGGTGGGTGATGGGGGCGAGTTCCGCTGGCGTTGCTTAGTACTACTGAGTTAGGTCGGGGTCCGAAGCGATCGCCACTGAGGTCGTGCAGAGGGCCAGCAAATGACCCGCGAGACCGCATTCAAGAATCAAGCTGTTTCTGTATATAGACGAATTTACAATGAAAAAGAAAAATTGTAATGGTCGTCGAGCATGCGGTCCTTTCACAACACTTGGCCCGCGGGTGGAGGCCTGGCTTTTAGTCTCCGGCTGCTCGCCACAGCTAAGTCAACGAACTACCTAAACGTAATACCCACACGTCTACCAACCACTGAAAGCGCCATGAGCACGACCAAGAACCCGCTAAAGTCGCGAATCGTGACGTTGGAGGCGGGCGATGAGTTTGAGGATTTTCCCGTGGAAACATGGAACACTGAGCCGCAGGCGCAGCCCTCTAACCTGTGGGAGGAGCAGTGGGAAGACGACGACCACCTCGACGATGACTTTGCTGCGACGCTGAAGGCCGAGGTCGAGCGGGTGGGCAAGAAGGCGTAGTCTCGCGAGTTCAATCTCGCAAATCAAACACACAAAAGGTCCCGCCGCCCACGAGTTCTACTACCGATCTGTGAACGTCGCCACGAGTTCTACTACCGATCTGTGAACGTCGCAGTGCTGGTCACTCACAACACACGGAAGATTGTACACTACTTCGTGGGGTATTTGATGGGTTAAAAGATGAAGCTGAAGCGCAGCCAAGACCGCTTGCTGGGCGCCTTGCATTTTAAAATGCGGATACCAGGCGTGATTGCATTCTTATGATGAGCTAGCTAGCTTCTCAAGAAGCCATCTCTGGTGGCTGTTCAATAGTGCGAGTGGCGGAACTCCTTCCTTGCATCTTATCGCAATTGCTACGAACCAACTTGTTTGCCGGAATCGTTATAACCCGCCATCATCCTGTAGCTTGACGCGAGTGTTATTTCATGTATTTACAAACAGTTCAAGTAGATCTAACGGAGCTCATTGCGGCCTAATCCTACTTTGTCTTATGTCTTAGCGCTTGGAATGGATGAGAGCAATGAGTGACTTCCGGGCGGCTTCGAAATGCCAGAGCAGGCAGCTTCATTCCGTGCATACGAGGCCAAAATCTCGTAACGATGAATTCGCGCCGAGGCCTAGCGACAGTCCTTGGTTGATCTTCAGCCGGCACTCACTCTCGCGGTAGGTCGCGGACGGACGGTGTGTTCGCGGGCTAGGGTCGCGGTGGGCTCCCCGCAGGCTGTTACGGTAAACACAAACAACTCTACAGGTCGCACAACGTTCTTCAGCCCAAGCACAGAACAAGGTATTCAATTCAAATGCTCCCGAACTGCGAACTGGACGGCTCACTCGCCGACCACATGGAGCAGGTACTTTCCAAGGTAGTCCATGTACACGAGGAACTGCAGCTACTCGCTGCTCAGGTCGAAGTCTCAGACCAGCTGAGCTCGAGCATACTAAGTATAACAACAACAAAGGTTGCCATGCTTATGCTCGACCGGAACACGCGCGAAAGCGGCGCTGGCAATGCTGCCTACGAAGAAGGTGCGCGCAATGGAATCCGGTGAACTCGCGTGCAACGAAACACAGATTATGATGTTGTCAAGCATACGTTAGTGATTGTTACTATTATTGATATAATTTGCACTTAAATTGCATTTTTTCCGCGCAATAAGAGCACGCCCCTAGAACACAGCGCAGCCATTCCATCCGCCGTCTGTGGCAAGTCATGTGACTGTTAGCTAACACCAGGTGGCCACCAAACCATGGCATACAAATCAAGCTTGAAGCCACAGTTCACTCTTCTGCCAACTTCACTGCACCCATCCTAGCGACAGAATGAGTGTTGAAGAGCCCCTCCCCGACCTGGATCAAGATGTTATGGACGCCAGCGCTGAGGAGCTCTGGCTGCGAGCCCGAATGATTGACAAGGACGTGCGAATCATGCGCTCAGAATTCCAGCGCTTGACCCATGAGAAGGCTTCGATGAACGAACAGATCGCAGACAACAAGGAGAAAATTGACAATAACAAGCAGCTGCCGTATCTGGTGGCAAACATCGTCGAGCTCATTGATCTTGAAGGTGAGGGCTCGACCGAGGGGGCGAATCACGAGGAGCACAGCGCTCACACGGGAACGTCGGCTGTCGTCAAGACATCAACACGACAGACCGTTTTTCTCCCTCTGGTGGGCCTTGTTGAGCCGTCGAAGCTAAAGCCCGGCGATCTTGTTGGCGTGAACAAGGATTCTTACCTTGTTCTCGACACCTTGCCGGCCGAATACGACAGCCGCGTCAAGGCCATGGAAGTCGATGAGAAACCGGCTGAAACCTACAGTGATATCGGTGGTTTGGACAAACAGATTGAAGAGCTAGACGAGGCGGTTGTGTCACCCATGAAGCAGGCAGAGAAGTTCAAGTCCATGGGCATCAAGCCCCCGAAAGGTGCGCTCATGTATGGCCCGCCCGGAACTGGCAAGACACTGCTTGCCCGTGCCTGTGCTGCACAGACGAATGCGACCTTCTTGAAGCTTGCTGCACCACAACTTGTGCAAATGTTCATTGGCGATGGTGCGAAACTCGTTCGCGACGCGTTTGCATTAGCCAAGGAAAAGGCGCCGACTGTCATCTTTATTGACGAGCTTGATGCTATTGGAACAAAGCGTTTCGACAGCGATAAGAGCGGTGATCGTGAAGTGCAACGGACAATGTTGGAGCTTTTGAACCAGCTCGATGGGTTTGGTAGCGACGATCGCGTCAAAGTGCTTGCCGCCACCAACCGTGTGGACGTTCTCGACCCGGCGTTGTTGCGCTCCGGGCGCCTTGACCGTAAAATCGAGTTCCCCTTGCCGAATGAGGAGTCGCGGGCAGGCATCCTGCAGATTCACAGCCGGCAAATGACCACGGCAAACGACATCAACTGGGACGAGCTGGCACGTTCAACTGATGAGTTCAACGGTGCCCAGTTAAAGGCAGTTTGCGTTGAGGCCGGCATGATTGCGTTGCGTAATGGCAAAAACGAGATTGACCACGAAGACTTCGTCGAGGCCATCAGCGAGGTCCAGGCACGCAAGAGCAAGAGCGTCAGCTTCTATGCGTGATTTTGCGGCATTGGTTAAACTACATGTAATACTTGAGCTTAATCTCATAGAGTCTGGCAATTGCAATCGCCGCGATCTCACTTTGTGTGGTGGTGTCTGTGGTGGTGTTTGTGTCCGAACACAAACACAGGCCGCCGTCACCCTACCCTAAATTGAATCCCTTTACCCTAACTAGGCAAATTCAGTGGACACTCGTTCACGGCACAACGTGGCCCCGAGAAACAAGCGCGAAATGGACATTCACACTGTCGTATCATCGGTGGTGGCATCTGTGTCTGCGCGTGTCGTTTTCCACCCCATAGACACGCTGCGCACCGTTAGCCAGACCACGGGAGGCCCGATGCGCATGCCCATTCACCGCTATTGGGCTGGGCTGCTACCGTCGATGGCACTGAGCGTGCCCGGATTCACTGCATACCTCGTAGCATACCGCCAAAGTAAAAGTACGCTGGCTCCAGAGCTCGGAGCCTCGAGTCTAGCAAACTACATCACGAGCGGAGCCATTGCCGAGGTGGCATCCTCGTACATTTGGACACCAACCGAGGTGGTGAAGGGTCGCATGCAAATTGATACGCAGTCGCAGTCGGCGTTGCAGATGCTGCGGTCCATTTACCGCCTTGAGGGCATTCGTGGGTTCTTTCACGGCTATTTCATGGGCCTTGTCGTGTTTATTCCACATTCAATCACGTGGTGGGTCACCTACGAGCGCACACGTGAGTGGATTGCCAACGGTAACCCTAGCCAACTCAAACCGCAGCATCATGCATTATCTGCCGCCGTGGCTACAACAACGGCAGTACTGGCAACAAACTTTCTTGATGTTGTCAAGACGCGGCAGCAGCTCGCGCACTCTCCTGAGGTCGCACATTTGCGCCCTAGTGACAAGCAAGGTGTGCGCGTCATTGCGCGCAACTTAATTCGCGAAAACGGCTGGTTCCGGGCAATCACTCGCGGCATGGGCATGCGCATCATGAGCACTGCTCCCAGCAGCGCGTTAGCCATGGCTATCATGGAAACTCTCCACCCTGACCCAACGATAGCTCTTGTACAAGAGGATTGAGGGCCATAAAAAATAGAGATAGATGTACATATATATGTTTTCTTCGCCGATCTGGGCCACAATAACAATGGGAACACACTGCTCTGTCGCGTGTCTCTGGCAGTCGACAGTACTATATACTAGTAACGTCCAATGACCGGTTCCAGCTTGTGAGCGAATGAGGGCTCTTGCAATGGTCTTTTTGCGTTCTGGATTTTCGGTTGTAACGACCATGCAATTTTTTTATTTTGTTTCGTTCCCTGTCTTTGCTCCGTTTGGAACTTCCGGGCGCTTACTTTTTGGCCGCGCTTCTTGCCTTTTCGAAACGAGCTTATCGGTGACGCTCACTGCGCATGTGAGCCCTTTCTTCCCAATTGGAAGAGGAGGTGGGCAGCGCGGGTTCGTAGCCAACGTTTAGTAACGGGCAGCAGATAAACCTGCCGCGCATGAAGGCAGCAGCAGCAGCGCCACCAAGAAAAGTGAGAATTGCAATGTCCGCCGAAGTTCCGCTATCAAAAAAAATCCTGAGCAATTATGCGCTCTTTGCTGCGCTACACGCCCGTCTGAAGTGGACTGTGTGGCGTGCCATCGCGTGGACGCGGGATCTCGCGAGTCTGGGCTCACTCACTTATGTCAACACCCCCAAACGGTCAAACTGCCTCCCAGCGACTCAGCGCACCGAGCCGGCCTTTGACGTATGTATGACTTCGACACCGGAGTATGCTAAATTGTCGCGGGTCGTGCAAAACTTCTTCACGAAGAGCGCGGAAGTCATTGCCCAGTCGCGTACGATTCAGAGTGACGCAGGCTCGGACCTGGCTGGCGAGAAGGAGGGGCCACCACCCCCCGTGAACAAGTGGTTCAATTTGGAGTTGGAAGAGCTCGACTTCCTGCATGATGACCTGGATGTCTGGAGGCAAGCCACGCCTAAGGAATTGCCCCCGCCACTAGTGATGGAAGTGTATCTTGACCCGGGCAGGCTGAGGCCGGGCCAGACAGTTGTGCTGGCTGGCTCGCGCTGCAACACGAATCGGGAGATTGTGCTTGAGCGCTGGATCGTCGAGTGCAAGCCGCCGGTCAACGCTGTGGCGGAGGACCTGCCGCTTACTTACAAGCGCGCCATCGTCACGATGCGCGCTCTGTACACGGTGACGCGCCTCTTGCCGGCGTGGCATCTGCGTCAACGACTCAAGCGCCAGCGCCTCACGGAGGTTCCTCTCAGACTCGGCGTGCGCGTGCACAATGGCACACAACCTATCAGCTCGCGTGGGCGCGTCGGCCTCTCGCGGTCCATTGCTGGCAAGCCCAGCAAGCTACAGCAGTTTCAACTCCAGCCTGTTGCCACCCAAGTTGGCACGTTCCATATCAGTGTTAACTATCGCATTGACGTTGCTTTCGGGGTGGAAGACATCGAGACAGTCATGGCCCAGAAGTTCATGGAGCTTGATCATCCAAATCAAAGCTCGTCCATAATCCAAGCTACAGGCTCGCATGGCTCGAACGTCGGATCCCAGGGCTCCATGCAGCGGCCTGTCCTCAGCTTCACGCGCCCGTTCCGCAGCCTGGAAGACGGCGGCCACGCGTCTAATATGGGTCCACAGTCAATAGCGGGTTCCGCATCATCTATGGTCTCTACCAGCTCAAAATTCTCGTCGTCTTTTGCTTCTCAGCGTGCGCCGGCCATGCAGCAACGCTCAATGAGTCAAGAAAGCAAGACGGCCCGACCGCTCAGTTTCCACTCTCAGCTTAGCCAAACAAGCCACGCAAGCCAAGGCAGTATTCCTACTGGCGGGCCCGACCATGACTCCAGTGGGTCATTGGCTCAGTCTGACGTCAGTGATTTTGTCAAGTTTGTCGACGATACGCGGCGACGCACCGAGCGCATGGGCAGCAGTAGCGCTGACCTGGACACGACCTTGGCGCGGTTCCAGGGCATGCGAGCTTCATATGGACAGCTCTCTAGCTCGCTAATGCAGGACTCCATGGCTCAGTCTGAACAAGACTTGTCTAACATACCCGACTCACCACAGCAACTCTCGACCCGAGGTGCAGGCCCTAGCAGTAGCACCACCAGCACAGACGCTGGCACTGCCGCCAGTGCTGGCGGCACACAGCAGACCCTTAAGCCTGAGCGGAGACGAGGCAGCGGTTTACGCAGCCGCTTGGGATTCTATTCCGAAGGCACGGACGACGACGGTGGCGACAACGATTCCGACCTGCTTTTCGCGCTCAGCGATATGCAAATGTAGGCCGCAGACGAGGCCTTGTCCCTTCATTGACATCCCCGTATTCTCATTATCCTCGTCAGTCTTAATATACTCGGCACGGAGCACTCGTCTAAATTTCCGCTCTCACAGAGGCAATAACAGAGGCAATAACTACAGTAGCATTTTCAAACATAAATACTTAGGGTCCCGACACTATAACAGGACTACAGTTTTAAAATTTCTTGGGCAATGTTCAACACACTTCGTATAGCCAAGTGGACTGTGTTGGAAATTCAACGAAAGTCTTGAGTTCAAGTGTTAGCACTCAGGGATCCGTGAGCAGCGGGGCATTCTCCCCGCTCGTGGTCACAGACTCGCGCACCTCGGCCAGCAGAGGCGGACTGAGACTCTTCGAAGGCGACACAAACGCCAGCACAAGAGAGCTGAGCAGTAGGATCGTACCAATAGTGAAGGCGAACGCCCACTGCAGAGCGAAGACCTTCGTGAGCAGTTGGCCGAGCCCAAGTGCAAATGCAATCCATGTGCTCGAGAAGCCAAACAAGTAGTCGCCAAACATGAGCATGAGAAGGCCAGGAACAAACAGGAACTCCCAAATCACAATGTTCGCGATGAGTCTCGACGGCAAGTTGCGCGCCCCAAACATGACAGCCCCATTCCAGAAGATAAGGTAGTGAGACCATACCATCGGGAACACAAACACGGACCCATGGACAGCGAGCCAGCGCGGCAATGGCCTAATTCGAATCGAAGCGCCAAGAATGTACCCCGCCAACAGCTGAACGAAATTGAGAATGATGGCAAGCTCGCTAAGAATATAGTGGCTGCGAGCGAACAAGTAAGACCAACTAAGCAGCAGCACATTCGAAAATACAAACTGCCAGAGGAAAAGACGTGGCGTGGCGCCAAAGAATTTCGTCAGGAACACCGTTTGGCCAACAATCCCCACAATCCAATACAGCACGATAGCTGGTCCAAAGGCTGTGAATGGCGTGAACCCGACATCATCCTGGTGTCCGTGGTCCCACGGCGAACGCCGCCCGAAGTTGTAGCGCACGTTCGATACTAGATTCAAAACAAACGAAATAATAGCAATGAAGCGCAACGCCTGGTTCACAGAACGCGTGCCTGCAGCAGCCTGGTTCGGCGTCTCCAAAATAGGATCACTGCGGCCCTCAATTGGATTCTCTGTTGTGCTCATACAAACTATGCGACTGCCAGTGTGTGTGAAGGTGTCTGCGATGATGTGGCTTCAAGCCGCATAAAGATGGGCATTCAGATCAGGCAGGGCACGGGCAGAGCAGCGGGGGGGGGCAACGAGGCCAAGGTGGAGCAAGCGAGGACGGCTGTTAGGGTTCACGCTTGGCCTGCAGACGCGAGTCTATGGGCACATCAAAAATAGGCTAAAGCTTAAAATTTGTGGCGCGCGGCACTCGAATTCATATTCTTTAGCTCTTAGTTATGGGCCCAGCCGGGTTGCCCAACACAGTGGCTACTCTAGCGGGCCGCGACATGCATGCACACACACGTCATCTGCACACAGAAAAAATTGTTTCGTTGCATGTACTCAAGGCGCTTTATGGGGAAGCGCTGGCACCAATATTTGGTAACTACAAACTACAGAAATCTATTAGGCACTTTTTTTTGGTCATAAGATTCGAAAATAATCATTCTGACTTCTTTTTGATAAGCAGCTCAAAACTCGGCCTCCTGTTGGACGTCGGCCTCCATTAGCTCCTCTAGCTTGCCGCAGGCAGCGGCCACAAGTCCCAAAATAGGCTTCGAGGGCTCAATGACACGCGATAAATACTCGGGGTGATACTGGGTACCGACGAAGTATTCAAGCCCCTTGACCTCGAAGGCCTCCATGCGATCCCCGGAGCCGTCGCGGGCCACGAAATGCATTCCCGCCTCCTCGAGCTTTTCAATACGTGTCGGGTCGACCTCATAGCGGTGACGATGACGCTCCTTGACCTCGGTAGCCCCATAGAGTCGCTTCAGCTTCGATGAGGCATCCGTGAAGTATGCCTCGCGCTCACCCAGACGCATGGTGCCACCCATTTGAGTCTTATCGACTTCAGGCATGTAGACAATATACGTCTCGCCGGATGTGGGGTCGAACTCCGCAGACGTGGCTTCTTTGATTCCAAGCACGTTGCGCGCGTACTCGATGACAGCGATCTGGAAGCCAAGGCAGATTCCGAGATATGGAACCTTGTTTTCACGCGCCCACTGTGCGGCCTGAATCATTCCCTCCACACCGCGGACACCGAATCCTCCGGGGACCAGAATACCATCGGCCTGGCAAAGCTTGGCCCACGACTCATGGAAAGATGCCTTGCCATGATTTGACGTGTGGTCGCCCAGCACCTCCGAATCGACCCACATGATCTTGAGCAAACGGCCGCAGCGCATCGCAGAGTGCTCTAGCGCCTTCACAACAGAGATGTACGAGTCCTGCAGATCAGTGTACTTGCCGACAATGGCAATAGTAACGACGTCAACACTGCGGTCGTGCGTCACGGTCAGCTCTTTCCAGCGGTGGAAAAGGTTCTCCCCTGCAGAGTGCCGCTCATTAGGCAGCTGCGATAGCTTCAGGCGCCGCGCGAAGTATGACATGAGCTTCAGCTCGCTCAACATGATGGGAACATGGTAGGTCGAGCTCACGTCGTGCACGCCTAGCACCTGGTCGGGACCAACGTGGCAGAACATCGAAATTTTCTCAACGGTTTGCATAGATAGCGGCTCCGAGCAGCGGCATGCAATAATATCAGGACTGAGACCGAGCGAGCGCAGCTCGCGGATCGCCGCCTGAGTGGGCTTCGTCTTGAGCTCGCCATGGATGACAGGCACTAGCGAAACGTGGATAAGAGCAAAGTTATCCACGCCAACCCGGAACTGGAACTGGCGCAGCGCCTCGACAAACGGCATACTTTCAATATCTCCAACAGTGCCGCCAAGCTCGATAATGCAGACATCGGGCTGCTCATCGCTGCCATCGACAGGTATGTGCGCGACCTCCTCTAGCCAGTCCTGGATGGCATTTGTGAGGTGCGGGACAATCTGGACCGTCTTTCCCAGGTAGTCACCACGGCGCTCCTTCTCAATAACGTGGCGATAAATCTTGCCCGTAGTGAGGTTATGACGTTTGGTGAGCGTAACGTTGAGGTAACGCTCGTAATTACCCAGGTCCAAGTCAGCCTCACCACCGTCATTGAGCACGAAAACCTCACCGTGCTCTAGGGGCGACATTGTTCCAGCATCGATGTTCATGTAGGGGTCGATTTTGATCGACGTGACGCGGTACCCCTGACTCTTGAACAAAAGGCCAGTGCTAGACGCAATGACACCCTTGCCAATTCCGCTGATCACACCACCACTCACAACTACGTACTTCATTCTCCGATCTGATGAGTTGTGGTGGTAGTAGAGTTTTACAGAGCCTTCGCGTGACGAAGTTCAAAAAAAAAATTATGTAAATGGGCAGGGGTCGACCGCCACACAAAGCAGGACAGGCAGATGGGTGGTCGAAACCTGCATATAAAATAAGCACGCATTAAGTTTCGGCCAGAGCATGTTGGTAGAACAGTTGTCCTTCCTGTATATAAGTGGTGATCACTTAGCTCGCCATGCATTATTGATACTCCACTTTAGTGACAGGCAGAAGTGTTCTACTCGAGCGAGCTAGAACGCGCAATGATTGATGTTTGCAACGCGAGGGTGGTCCTTTGAAATCTCTCGTTTGACGTCTATGCATGGTCGGCGAGTAGCCATAACGAATCTAAGGCACAAGTCGTTGTGCTCTTGGAGCACAAGCTCCTAGTGCACCACATTACTCCAGAATCCACACTGGGGCACGCTGAACAAGCCACGGCGATGATCATCTCTCAATGTTCACTCTTGCTATACTTCATAACAAATTCTCGCTAGTACGTCAATCAAGGGCAATTGTGACCGACTCAATCATTGATTTTGTAGCACAAGGAACTTCTTGGCAGCGCTAACCCTTACAACTGGTAGCTAGTACACTAATAACTTAGTCTTGTGTTGTCAGTAGGCGCTCACAGGTATGTTATTTTATTCCAGATACTAACAGGTCTCTCTCACACGAAGCGGGAAAATCAGCCGGTGATAATTACCCCTGCCCTAGTGCCTGTTTAGCTGAACGGCCAGCAGTCAGTCTCAGAAAGTTGTGCTAGCTTGATTAGAGCAATATGACTGAGGCCGCGCATCGATCCTTGGCCCAGCCACGAAGCGGTAGCAGTGCCAGCAGTAGCTCCGTGGTGGCTAAACCCCCGCCACACCGAAGATCAATGAGTGCGTCTGGCCAGCACTTGCCAGCGATGAATCAACGAGCCACACCACGCAGCGGCGGCGTCAGAACGGGTCCGCAGCGCACTAGCTTCACCACCCAAAAGCTCAAGTTTCTGCCCGAGGCACCCTCACCCGATGACCAGGACGGAGAAGTATACACGCAGATTGCGCGCATCACGGACTCAGTTGCGCGGAAAGACGCGGAGCGCCTCGGCAAAGCTCACAGGAATCTGCTGCCGCGAGTTACTGCGTACTGCACGGCTGGAAGCTACCGCATGAAGGAGCTCATGCGGTACCTAAAGCAGCGCAATGACAATCATCACGCGGACCCTAAAATGCTCGACGAGTGCCTGTACACGCCCTATACTTATCGCCGCGAAGGTGATCAAGATGAGCTATGGTCGCAGATGCCAAGTCGCGTGGATGACGAGGGCGGCGAGATCGATACTAGTTACCGGCGGAGCGAGCTGTTTATCTTTCAGTGGGGAGTGGTTGTGATGTGGGGCTTTTTGGCGAAGGAGGAGCAGCGATTCCTAAACGAACTGGCGCGATTCGAGAAGGAGAAGCTTGCCGATGAGGACGTCGAGGTCGAGGAGTTCAATTATTACATTACCCAGAGCTATCAGCCACGCATCTACAACGATTTCTTCGCCTTGCGAGATCACAACCATCTCATAAAGCTGTCCATATCGCACGCAATCGCGCAGAGTGCCAAAGTCTCACTATTTGAGGAGTTAGTGGACAACACTATCTCAGACACCCAGGACTTCCCGCTCATGATTGCCGAGAGCGGGAAGATCAATATGACTCACGAGGAGATCATGAAAAGCATTGGTGAGCTGTTTATCCTGCGCATCAACATTAATTTGCACGGGTCCGTGCTCGACAGTCCCGAGCTCATGTGGTCTGAGCCGCAGCTGGAGCCTATCTACCAAGCTACGCGCGGCTATCTTGAAATTGAGCAGCGCGTTTCTCTTCTGAACGCACGCCTCGAGGTAATATCAGATCTTCTGCAGATGCTGAAGGAACAGCTCGGGCACACGCAAGAAGAGTACTTGGAAATTATCGTTATCTGGCTCATTGCTGCAGAAATTGCCGTGGCTGTGGTTAACATCTTGGTGGATCTCTTGGCCTAAAAATGACGCACTTAATGATAATACAAGACATACTTAGAAGAGAGCGAAAGCTAGGAATGGTCCTTTTGAATTCTTTAACACGAGCACCACAGCTAACTTCTATTTAACGCAGTGGTATGTTGTGCAAGCCACGACCTGCCGCTTTTCGTAAAGACTGATAGATCTACTAATGGCTGCGGCAAAGCCGACCTGCAGCGACACAGGGTCATGATGCGCGATGAGTTTGATACCTGTGTCACGAGAAAGAGCGAGGATGTCCTGCGGCAGAGCACAACAGGCATCGGCGTTGATCGAGCAGAAAGAAACTCGCACATTTGCGGCTAAAAGCGTCTGTAACTGGCCGGCGTCGTAGTCACAGACGCCAAGTTTGACGTGCTCTGGAATTACTTTGTCGACCGCCTTGATGAACGGCGCATCCAAGACCGGCAATGCAAGGGCAATTTTCATAACAGCTTTGACTTCGAGCAGCTTTTGGATGAGTGCAACTGTGGCTTCGACTCGATTCACGTCAAGCACGAATACCTTGACATGTGTGGCTATACCTTGCTGTGTTTCTATTGTATCAACGCCCGGTGGTAGCAACCTCAAGGGCTCCGAGGCATCTACGAACGTAAAGTCGGACTCAGTGATTTCACTGATCGGCTTTTGCCCGACGAACGACCTACTCTGGCCGATCACCATAGTGTGATACCTGATTACCATGCATGAGTCAGACCTCCACACTAATTACTCGATTCAATTCGCCGTTCTCTCGCATCATTAACGAGTATGCTGAAGAGCTTGCGGCAGAAAGATTAAGGTGCTTCATGACTTTGATGAACGATGTATGGCTGGCAACCTATGTCCAGATTATCACACTGCTCAGAAGCACGGACTGGTAATGCTGAATAGATATCTAGATCATACATTTTGCGTCAATGTGACTCTTCAAGTAGGGCATAAATCAGGCAACCTCAATGACACCTAGGCTCATAATCGAAGCTTGAAATTCTGTGGAAATGGTGTGCACTGAGTTAATCCTTAGGTTTCACTGCAGTATATAATTGCCAACGCGGATTAGTTATCGGTAATTCTCTGACTGTGGCCTAACCGTTCTGCGGTTGGAGCCGTGCTCAAGTGACCAGTGCAGGTGGCCGAGTGGTCTAAGGCGCCAGGTTTAGGTTACAACCTGAAATTAGTCCCCTGGTATCTTCGGATGCGCGAGTTCAAATCTCGTCCTGCACACTATTTTTTTCCCCTATTTATTTTTGTCCCTTGCGCATTGTACTGTTTTATGACACATATTTGCTTACCTTGCTTGTTGTGCCTCTCTCTCTCCCTAATAATAATAAACTAGACAGACAGCAACCTGGACAGACGAGTAAGGGTCTTGTTCTCCCGTCGTCGAGACAACCGGAAAAAAAAAGGTACTGCCGGGACTCGAACCCGGAATCTTCCGCTCGGCAACCTCGCTCGAAACAAACATAGGAGGCGGACGCGTTACCATTACGCCACAGAACCATTGTTTCATGAATTGGTCGGCACATATTCATAAATGACACGAGTCGCAAGATCATCAATCAGGTAAACGACTGTAACGTGGCAACGGCATGCTACCTGCGAGAAGCCGCTGGCAACTCAGTTGGCCTTTTGCCAAATTCCAAAGCACTATGTGCTTCATGTGTGCGTAGTCTAAAATTATTTAGGATATTCGTCTATTCATCATACTGCGGATCAAACAACATGCCCCGAGAAGTTATCTCTACGGTAGTCGATGTGGACAAACGCTCGTTCCACAATCGGCATAGTTTCTAGCGCATACTGCAGAGCTTCAGCGAGATCATGCGAGTCTCTCATAGACAACTCCGGGTCTAGTAGCACGTCAACCTCGCACATAAGCCGGTCACCAGCGTGATATGCATTGAGGCTGTTAATGCACTTTATGCGGTTGGAGAAACGGATGCATAGGTAAAGGATTTGCTGTCGTTCCTCCGGCGAGGCTGCGGCACCGGTGAGATTATCGATGTGCTGCATGGCAGTCTGACCCCAGGAGTACACAACGTACACAGCAAGCACCAAAGCGCCGAGAGGATCAAAGCTCCATATATTGAAGAAGTGGCCCGTTGTTGGAAACACAATCGAGAAAAAGTTGAAGGTTACGTCGGTCTCCGCGTCCTGAGCCAAAGCTTGAATGGAGCTCGACGGAACCTTACGACAGAGATACCATAGAATCACCTTCACAGCAATTGTGAAAACCATCACTATCAAGCTGGGAGCCCCAATCTCAACAGCGTCGTGATTCTTAGGCCGCACTAGCTGCTGGATGGCCTCCTGAGCAATGCGCACGAAAGACACAATCATCACGACGGAAAATACCAGAACACCAATGGGCTCTAGACGATAACGACCCACTGGATATAAGTGCCTCGTCTTCCAGTCTCGGCGGTCGGCAAATCGCGCGCTGATGTAGATGATCATAGTCGATAGTAAATCAAGGACGGAATCGACAAGCGAAGCCACAATAGAGAGTGAGCTGGTCATGAAATACACTGCCAGTTTGCCGACCAACAGCACTACGTTGGCAAGCATATTCATGTTGATCCAAAATTGGACGCGTGCACTGGCGGCTTCAGCCGCCTCCTTGCCATTGCGCCCACCTTCAGCATCAGCCGAGCGAACAACTGCAGGTACCTGCTGTCTCTGCCGCGGGGTGTCTTCGCCAATATCATCACCGTACTCCTCAATTAGCGACACGGGCATCCCCGTGTCTAGTATGGAGTCTACTTGCTGCAGGCCTTCAATAACTTCGTTCTGGTGCTCGTAAAATTCTCGAGTGTGCTTGTTTTTGAACTTGTCTAGCGCGCTGGCTGCAACGACCTCGCGCGACCACGGATACAGCGGCTTAGAGATGCCAATCAGTTTCAGCGGCCGCAAATCACGTAGTGTCGCTGTTCGTCGTGGCTCGATACCTTGGGCCTCAATGATAGAATTCCCAGTTACAGATGCCCGGCGATTCCATTGACTCTTATGACCTGTCATCTCTTAGCTCTAATTCTACTTCTGTACATGCACAGTTTGAGCGATCTTAGTAGCAGCGGTGCATACGTGCCGTCCGTCTGCTGAGTCATGCATGTAGATCACGCAGCAGGGCAGGCTAGGTAGATGCTGGGTGGTGGAAGGAAGGGCGACGACGATTGCTGACAGCCTGCATGGACGTAGTCTCCTAGTCGCTTCAAAAAAAAACGTAAGAAGAAACACCGATAACTAGTAAGTTTCTGTACAATAAATAGTCGGTTCTAATCAGACGCGTCTGAGTCAACGCTGTCTCCGAAAAGAGCTGCGTGCGTAGCGTTTACGGACGGCTGCGCAGAGTCAGAGCCAAACACACGCTCCACGTCTTCACGTTTGGGCGCTACACTAACGACATAGCACACGAGAATTGAATCGCTTATCATGCTCAGCATATTCTCAGCAGCTCCGACGACTGTCCAACCGATAAACAGGGCCACAATGGCAATAAGATATCCGTATGCGCTCGACACATCGCGAATGCGGTCTGCGTGACCCCATGCAATGAACCCCACGGCCAGTGAGCAGCAGACACGGGCCGCGACCAAGAAAAGCTTGGCCAGGCGATACGCTCGTCGGTCGACGGCGCGGAACTCTGCACCACTCACATAGCCAGCAGCAGCGCTGAGAGAGCACCTCTTGATCACAGCCGTCGGTAGGGTCAGCGGGTCCAGCAGGCGCGTAGCTGAGGTGCTGAGCACGATTGTCGCCATAGATTGGAGGGCGGAAGTTAGACGCCCCGGCAGCACGAGCAAAGGCACACGCACCAACAGGGCCACGAGGGCGCTTAAACACGCACTCCCGAAATGGTAAGTCACGGTGTCGTAGACACATTGGCTCAAGATGCCATCCATGTTGCCACGGGCATACCATTGAGACGTGACGCCTGCCAGCACAGAACGCATCATAGCGCATAGGACGCCCCAAGTCCACAGGTACATGAAAGTGAACCATGTGACAAGTAAGATGCCAATGCGGCCCTCGAGGAAAGCGCGAGCTAGGAAGAACGTCCAGAGGCCGGTGACCGCTAAGCTTGATAGGCCAGCCAAAGTTGTGAGCCATGTCATCGTTGGGGAGCACTCATTGTAGATTTCTACACTCAGCACCACAACGTCCGAGGCCTTGCCAGTTAAGTCCTTGACACGACGCAAGTACAGAACCCACAATAGGGCTACAGCCAGCGGGCCCAAGGCCGAGATGCGCATTGCTGCGTGCGCGAGTCCGTGTACAGCAAACGGACCGGCCGATGAATGGATTGACATCACCACTGAGTAAATCGACGTGCAGATCAACGTGGCCGGGACCACGAACATGGACGCCTGGACCACGGCCCGCGTGTGGCGCCGTATCACATAAAGCCACAGAGTGGAGAGCACAGCGATGAGCACAGCATAAGTAACAAGAGAGCGCGCCGAGTATGCGAATACGGGGTATACTGACCCGGGGAACTGTGGCGCTGTAGTGAGAGTCACGATGACGGCCGTTGCCAGTGAAAGGGCCAGAGATACAAGATACACGCCTGCCACAGCGTTGTCTATGGATTTCGAGCCGGGTCTTCTGGCTCCGCCCAGGCCAAGCTCTGGGTCTTGTTCCCTGGTGGTGGGGTCTTGCTGCGTCGCCGAGGCGGTGTCCGTGCCAAGTGGACGGTGTGAAGAAGGCGCAGCCGGCTGTGTTCGCGAAGTCTGTCCACCATTATTACTGCTGTTTTGATTGCTCTGCCACGCCGCCACGTTTTGCGCCCATAGCGAGTAGCCTGTCTTATGTTTTGGCCGTCGGGCCCTGCGATTGCTGCGCGAGTTTCCGGCCGCGCGCTCTACAAGTAAATCCTCAGGCGGGTCGGCGCCTACGTCGCTCTCTGCAGCACCAATTGAGTCTGTAGACGACCCTGAATCGGAGAGCGAGCCGTCATCTGTTGAGCCCGTCACACCATCAAAGTAGTTATCGACATCGCTCTCGCCTCCCGCCGCAGAGCCATTGAACAGCGGTGCTGGCCGCTGAGACTTCGAGAGGTACTTGGAAGCGTACTCACTAAACATTGTGCCTGCTTCCTTTCAGCTGTAACTGATGAGTCGGATAGCCAGACACTTCAGGAGGCTCAATTGGAGATGCTATGGAGCCGTTGTTGTGGGGGAGCTTCCAAGAAGCCAGAAAAGGCGAGGCTTGTGGGTAAGGGTGCTCAGCCAATAACTTGTAGCGCCGATACGGGAGAAGGATGCCGGAACTCAACAACGGTAAGCTCCAAAGTGCTCATTTTTTTTTTCTTTTACCAAGAAGCCCTCTAGTGATCCAATCTCTCGCTATAACACCTCGCTTCTCAAAATTCTAGCATTTCTCCCTAAAATATTGACTCTGATAAGCTGGTACGTGTCGCATGGTGCACTGCGTCATTGCTTGATGTGGTCACGACACTGCACCAGATAGCCCTGGGATTGCCGAAGCAGGCTTGACGTTGACTGCGTCAGAGTCTCTCCGGAGCCCTTCCAGAGTAATACTTTCACGATTGCCACTGCAACCCTATAGCGAAACTAAGTAGGAAAATTAACTAAAGTGTGCGTTAAGTGTTTCCGAGAGCAGGAATCCAGAAAACCAGACTTGGAGTGTTGTCCAAACGCAACAACCGATTGATCTCGAGGTCATCACATGGCTCAATTGCAGCCCCTCTCTTGTTCTAATAGCTTTAGAGCCTGTCTTACGCCGACTTCTCTACAAGCTCGGGTGGCGCGCGAACTCCCCATTCGCCCCACGAGCCATCGTACACTTCAGAAGACACACCATACGCCTGATCGAGCGCAGTCTTAACGACGCACGCAGTAACGCCAGAGCCACACATCACAATCGAGGGTTTCTGCGGGTCCACGCCAGCTTTCCCTAGCACATCCGAAAGTTCGGCCTCGCTCTTGAAGTGACCGTCACCGTTCACTACATCAGTGAATGCAACATTCTTGGAGCCAGGAATGTGCCCGGACTGCATGCCTGGCCGTGGCTCCGCCGCTTTGCCACTGAAGCGCTCATTGTTGCGCGCGTCTATGAGGTTGTACTTTCCCGCCTCTCCAGAGTCCAAGAGCTTCACAATGTCCTCGTATTTCCGCCACGACCCTAACTCCTTTGGCTCAGGGCCAGACGTGTACGTCGATTCAGGTACTTTGGGCGAGTCGCCGCTTTCCACAGTGCCGCCAAGTTTCTTATAAAGCTGGTAGTTATCCAGCAAAAACACCTGCGGATGCTTGAACGTCTCCAGAAGCCAAGCGGCGCGCGGCGCCCCTAGATAGCTCTGTTGGTCATAAACAACCACGAGATCGTCACGCTTAAGCCCCAACTTCGACGCTCCGGCAGCAAATTCAGCAAATGAATTGGGAAGCATGTGCGGGTACGGACTCTCGGACTTGATTTCCGTGAACGGGAAGTATCGCGCCCCGGCTATGTGCTCGGCGCGGTACTCCTCGTAGCCGTCCTTGCCAGCAGGATACCACGTACAGTCGAGCGTAACGAGATTGGGGAGTCGCTGAGATACTAGCGACAAATATTTATCCGCATTGAGGATTCGAATTGTGGCAGCCATCCTCTAAAACAAGTGGCGGGGATTCACGTTGTCAGCGGCTCTGTTGCGGGTGCGCCTGTCGTAGTATCCAGTAATGTGACTACAGATAAGAGTCAGCCGCATTACTAAACCTCCAGCAACTAAATCTCGATAGAAGTCTAGGAATATGATACAAACAGAGCAATTCTAAGGAAAACCCAGAAGGGACAAGATTGGCCGTTAGCTACATCGTGTTTAGCCTTAATGTACTATAGAGAATATCACGTGTTGACGCTCTCTCTGACAGCGCCGACGATTCGTGACGCAGCTGCAACACCTCACATCCCAAATATGACGCCTTCGCACATGATAGCCGAACACCCAGCGAGCACACAATTTGGATGTGAAGTCCACATCAAATCTCGGCGCGGGTCAGCATTCGACAAAGCCGCCTCAAAACAATGGAGCGATCGAGCCGCGCAGGTTAGCTTCCTACTGACCTTCCTATAGGTAGCAGATCCCCAACGTATCAATTGCCGAGGCAATGCGGCCCTGCCCTGCTACCCTATTCGACCAATAATCCCGCCGTTTTCTCTTCTACTACATAGACCACACACGCGCAGCAGATTGACGTGCGTGCGGTTGTCGTGATTTCAGAAGAAACCCCCCAAGTCCGCAGATTCCGCCCGACAGCCATGGATCCTTCGAAGACGCGCACAAAAGGACTTTGGTACAGAATCCGCCATGTGGCGCTCCATCTGGCCCCCTCGTGGTTCTCCGTTACCATGGGAACAGGTATTGCCTCTATTTTGCTGCAGCGCCTGCCGTATAATGGTCGGTGGTTGTTCTGGCTATCTGTAATTGTTTTCTGCTTGAACATTGGGTTGTTTGTGTTACTCTGCCTTATCTCCCTGATTCGGTACATCACGTTCCGAGGCATGTTCGTAACAATGATTCGACACCCGTCACAGTCTCTTTTCGTCGGAACGTTCCCTATGGGTCTGTGTACAATCATAAACATGATCGTGTACGTGTGCGCGCCTTCTTGGGGCCATTGGGTCGTTTATGTTGCATGGGGGCTATGGTGGTTCGGCGCCGTTGTGGCAGTTGCGTCCAATCTGGCGTTGCCTTTCATGATGATGCACGTTCATAGCCACACGGATTTGTCTGTGATGAACGCAACATGGCTCCTTCCGATCGTCCCCACAATTGTGGCCGCTGCCTCGGGCGGTATTGTGGCCGAAGTGCTACCAAACCCGCAATATGCGCTATGGACCGTTGTCATTTCCTACATTCTTTTGGGGTCGGGATTCTTTCTCTCCATGATAGTTTTGACCATGTACTTCCATCGCTTGACCATGTGCCGACTGCCGCCGCGCGAAATCATTGTCTCGGTGTTTCTGCCCATGGGTCCCCTAGGCCAGGGAAGCTTTGCACTTCTGCAGCTGTCTAAGGTAGCGCGCGAGCTATTTCCAAAAACTCAAACCATCGCTCCAAACAGTGGCGAGGTCATATACATAGTCTCCGTGCCGATAGTGCTGATGATTTGGGGGTTTGGTCTGTGCTGGCTCACATTCGCCCTTGCCAGTATTACTCGCTCCAAGTTTCCGTTCAACAATGGCTGGTGGGCGTTCACCTTCCCCGTTGGCGTATATGCTGTTGCAACGAACACTCTTGCCGAGGTCTTACCAAGCCGTTTCTTCAAAGTATTGGGCACTATTTTTTCCGTGACTGTTATCTTGCTGTGGATCGTTGTCAGTATGGGCACGATAAAAGGAGTTGTTTCAGGCGCACTGATAAATGCGCCGTGCGTTCCCATATACGAGCGGGAGTACCCTAAAACCACAAGAACTGACTGCGAAGCTCCGGACAGCTCTGCATAGGACTGAGCAGACTTCGTTTAAGGCATTTCCTATCTTAATTCATTGTACGACTCTGTTTTACGGTGTTTCAACGTGATCAATAAAGGAAATCTCACTGCGGTGGAACAGGCGGCACACCCAAACCTTCATAGATTGTCATAAGCGGGAGGCGACAGCACTTGGAGCGCGACGTTACCATCCCCTAGAGCATTTGTTTAGGCATGTTAGTAAAACCAATCATTGAGTGTGTTTACGAACCCATTTTCTAGGCGCTGGCACGTCATGGCCAACTCCAATTCAACGACATCTAATCTCTATAATTTTACAGAAGGGTAAAACGCCAGCGTATTTACCCTTCTTTCCCAGACGCATTTGGGCCGTAAACAACTACGCTAGGGCGTCTGCCGTTGGAAGGTGGAGGTGAAGACTTTTTTGAAGTAGCGTTTGGAGACAGATCGCTTGTGACAGCAACCCCTGGCGTGGATGGCCCATCTGCGAAGCTCATATTCGACTCCTGCTGCGGCGTCATGACTGCCGCCCCATTTTGCATCACTTTTTGGGGCGTCCTGAAGCTTGGACCGGAAGTGTCAGCCGTCCCGAAAGAGGTGCGACCATCAGCGCGACTACTAGGACCAACACTCTTTTGAGGCGAGGCTTTCGGAGAGACCACCATTGTTCGTTGTTTGCGCGTACCTGATGCACCAGATTTCGCCTCTGTCGATGCCGCCGTAGGTGACTGCTGCGACTCAAGGTGACCGCTTTCTAGGGCAGCCCCTGTGTTCGTCCTACTAGTGTTTGCAGACTGGTCTGTGTTGCGTTTGTTTGGCTTCGAAGATCTTATCTCTGGTCCAATACAGCCACGCAGAAATTTCAAAAAGCGCTCGCCATACTCCTGGGCGGGGACCGCCGAAAGTTCTCTTCGGTCATGCACTAAACTTTTGCAGAATGTTTCCACACTTTTGCGGAAGGTATATCCTGTGAGGAAGTCTATTATCCCGACGTAGTAGATCACGTCCTGTTCCTCGTTCGAATCATTAGTTGACTGAAAGCCACCATGGTCGCGATAAAAAAAAGACGCGCTACGGTACTCGTCAGCGAAATCAAACTCCTTGAGCTGCTCAGGGTTCGCCTTTTGCAGCAATGTTTGCAATTCAGAAAACTCATGTTGCGCGTTGTGTGGCATAACATGGTTGGACTTGTTGCCATGCAAAGCGTCAGAGGCCTGCCGCTGTTCCTTCTTCGTAGCCTGTTCACCCTGGGGTCCGAATTCCTTAAGACGCAACAACATGTTTAAGGCCGTGTTGCCCTTGCTCATGTCGTGTATTCCTACAAGTAAAGAGTAGTCCATCACATTCACGCGTTCCAGGAATCGAGCATCTATCTCAAGTTGCTTCACTAGCCGCTCACGCTTTTGGGGGCCTAGAACAACTCTTCTGTGGCGTCGCAGCCAGTCCAAGTCTTTGTAAACAACAATAGGCTTCGTGAGATTTGGATTATACTCTCGACCAAGCAAGCTTCCCTTCAGATCATAACGCTCATGGATCTCGTACAACGCTGGGAACACGTTGTTCATTACCACGAAATGTATTTTGCGTCCGAAAGGTAAGCGAACGCGGTGCAGACCATAAAACTGAGAGATGAGCGTGTCGGGGTATTTTTTCACATGTGAGTAATATTGTGAAAGGATGCGCCTCAGCAACTTATGTTCCGAATGTCGGATGGTCTTGATGATGAAGCGATAGTCACGAGAGTAGTAGAAAAATGAGCCAGACTTTCCTGGTGACCCAAGTTCACTAACAATGTACTTGGCGGTCAGCGACATCAGGTAATCCGCCGGGTCCAGCCGGAAGGCATCCCTAAGATGCCGGAAAACCCATGGCGCATAGTCCTTAAACCTGAACATGTATTTTGAAGACGGGTTGTAACCAGCTCCGTTCAGATTGAAGCTGATCTCGTCGGTGGCCGAAAAATCGGCATCCGTAAGGGGCCGGTTGACTTTCGCGGTACACCTGGACACAGCGACCCGGATACCCGTGAGCATATTGTAGGCAGTGACAAAGTTCTCGTGGCCCTCAGTGACTCGGGTCCCTACTAGGACGTCATCATTCATCTCTGCGGCCGCAACAGCGGCTCTAGAGGCAGAGGTCTGATTAGCCTTACTATGCGCCCTGGTCCTATTGTCCACCTCATCTTGATCCGTTGTGGTGCTTGCAGACGGATCCAAGGTTGTGTCCTTCCCTAAGATCTTCACATGCCCCGCGGGGTCAGAGCTGTCAGCTAGACCGGCTTGTGGAGACTGCAATTCGCCACTGGGCCCGTTTTGTGCCGATATGCCCGGCTGACTTTGACTTTGAACATGATTGGGAACGTCTTCTTGAGGGTGCCTCTGCGGAGCGTCAACGAAAACTGAGTCCCCGCCTCCCGGCCCAACGGTTGCCGTCGAAACAGATTCTATGCTCGACAATTGCTTGGGCGCACCACTGCCATGATCATTGCTTCGGCTGCTAAGCAGCCCACCCTCTCCGTTTGCGCAGGGCTCGGTTGCGCTGCTGCTACCACCATACTGGTCGTCACTATTGCTGAAGAGGCTTGTCCTGTTGCTCGGCTGGGATCCGGTTATTATTGTGTGGTCTGTCTGCTGCGTATCGTTGCTGTCCCTTGCCTCGCTAGGCGCAGTGTCGTACGTGTCATAGCGCTCCCCCTTCTTGCCGAAGTGCGTCGCATCCGACGCGTGCGAATTGTGTGAGTTTGGGCTCCCTGCTGAGCTGCTTGTCGGGGTCATGGGAAAATCGGAACTGACGCTGCCGTTAAGAACACGGTTCTGCATCGGGACCGGCCCACGCGTACGTGTATCACTATCAATCCCATGCATAGGCCCACCCCTCCCTTGTTGGTGCACATGCGGCAATGGTGCTACTTGTACTGCCATGGGGCTTTGTTCCATCCGCGGTGTCCGATGTAGCTGGACTGTTCTGCGAAGGGTGTGAGCACGGGATCAGCCTGTATCGCGGAAACGATTAGTTGCGACGTCGATGTTAGATGTGGGAGGAAAGGCAATGCGGTATCGCTGAGTAAGACACGCATCGCTTCCAGCCACGCCCACGATGTTAGGGTATACTTGGCTCAAATCGTGCTCATGAGATGAGACAGGGGCGTTTGGACCAATCCAAACACCGAACTCGGCATTATTGGGTATGAAATCGTTGAAAAGTTGTGAGGTTTGCACCCAAGACTTTGTCTAGAGCGCTTTGCCTCGAGGACGCGCTTCCACGCAGGGGCAAGGGCTTGGTAAGGCTTTGACGGCATCGCAACCGCACACCCGCATTTAGCTTATAAAAGTAAGATATTTCAAGAGACGATTATAAGCTGTCAAGGTATGGCCTTCCATACTCGTCTCTAGTTCCAATAAACCGAGGTGGTTTCGCCGCACGCCTGCGCCAATTACAACGCCGCGTTGAGTTGATGTGGTGGTGGTGGTGGTATAGGGCGCAAGACGCGTAATGATCGGCGGTGTTTAGGGGGTCTTCCTTTTTGTAGAGTGCATGGTGTGAAAACGCCCCTCTAGCTCGAGTTTGAGGCTGCAAGATTAGGCATTGTGCAGGGGCATGAATGCACCACTGCCTAAGCACGCGAGACCATTGTCCTACAGAGCGTAGGAACCTCCCAACACTGGCTCGAGTTCGAAGCCAACAAAGACTCTACCAAAAATACCCATTCTAATCAATGAACTATTAAGACCTTTTAAACAAAAGCGGTCACGTCGACGAGGATCTCCAAGTACTCTCATTATCAAAAACAACGTCGTTCCCGATCAGCTGGACTGCCAGCTGTCGTCCACGAACCCAGGGATGCGCGAGCTTAAAGCGCACGGAGTCCCCGTTCTTGTCTAGGAGTTTGATGTCCTTACCAGTAATGAGCTGAACAAGCCGCCCAGGAAACTCATCAACATATCTTATCTCCACCATCTCGCGGCTCTGCGAAAAAACTATCAGATAGGGCGATTGGTACGCAATGTCAATGCTTTTATCGAGAAACCACGTCGTGGGCTGTATACCCATCCGGCCATTGATGTCACACATAAAGCAGCAGGATTCGTAACACATGAGCAGCCGCACAGCATCCACTTTGAAGATGGCAATAGGACGTCCCCAGTGCTGCATTTCTTTGGACGTAATCGAAGTTGTACCTGTAGGTATCCTAGCAGGTTGCTTCGTGTCCAGGGTCACCCACTCAAACCATTTCCCACCACTGACTACTAGACTTTTCAAAAACAAAGTGACGCCGCTCGCATCCGAGTTCACCTGTAGCCTGTCGATCTCTCGAAAGTTGTCAATGCACGAAGCGGTGGAAACAAGCCCAACACGTTCTAGTGTACGCATTGGTAGCATACCTCGAGACCGTATGGGTTCTGTAACCTTCAGTAGGCCGCCTTGTTGTAGATAGACGAGAACCACGCGGCCCTTGTGATAAGCTATCTGGAAATCAATGACCTTTCGCTGGCGGTTGAGCCGCGTGCCAACAGCGTAGCGCTTATCACCAAGCCCCCGTGCAACAAGCTGGTCCAGCGGATACCAAATGAGATTGTGGTCGCCATCAAGTACAATCGTAACATTCATGGACTCGAGAAGCTCGACACGAACAATTTTTTGGGGATGCACCGCCATTTGGGCCCATGTTCCCTCGAAGCCCATCCACAACCCAAAGTCCGTCGCAGCAAAGTATACGTTTCCGGCGCTTATCAACCAGTTCATCTTTCGTCTTAGCACAATGCGACTCTTGTCATCGTCTTGGGTGCTCCCTACACTGCGATGTAAGGGAGTGTTCGGTATCGGCACAGGTAACGTAGGCACTTCCGACTCTGGATATGCAAAGCCATCTGATATCTTCTCAAGCCTGAATGGTTCCGCCGAGCGTGCAAATGCTAGTTGCGCTCGTGACTGTTTAGCATCCACTATGGCCTTTGTCCAAGCGTCGCGTTCCTGCTTTGTTGAAATGAACAACAAGTACTGCTGGCCGCTCGAGCCCAAGTGCGTGATGCGTAGCGGATACATCGCGGGACGACCTTCCTCGCCATTGTCTGAAGTTGGAGCCGTCTCTTCCGAGCCGTGTCGTGTTATCGTCAGTCTCGAGGCTACCTTAACAACTGCTTCCTCATTGGAGGACTCCAGTACCAATAGGTCTAAGGGAATTGGCGCTTTTGTGACATAAAAGGCAGTCCCATTCATACCCTCGCGAGTCTTTGACAAAACTAAAAAATTGTCAAGTAGCAGCACATGTGTTGGCACCCATTCCATCTTGAGATCACCCCGTCGCAGCATGTCGCCCCGGCGAATGAGCTTGCGGCGCTTATCGCCAAGTTTCAAGTCTGCCGTCACTGAGCTTGACTTAAACACAATGTGGGCCTTCAAATTTTGAACATCGAGCAAGTGCTTCTGCTTGGCAATACGATCATCACACGCCTGAGTTAGGACAGTTGTGGCATCGATAGATTCCACAACCATTTCGTATTCGCTACCTTGTTGCGGGGCATATTTGAGAACTGCGTTGAGCAGCAGTTGGTAACGAGCAACACGAGGGAGAACTCGCGAAAAAAAAAAGCTATGCGGTCGCCCAGTGAGCCGTGGGTCCTTAGCACGTTCCTCCATCCAATTTTGCAATCGCGTGTTTTGGGTCAGTTCACGCCGTAAATGATTATCTGCCCACAGATAGTCATCTGCGTAGGCGGTGTAGGCGTTCATTGTATGAGGCGAGCGAGCCCACGCAGTGACCAGATCCGCTATGTTCTGGATGTATGGACCTTGCTGCTGTTGTCGCTCCCTAAGCTTGTGTAAAAGCTTCTGGTTTACGCTCAAAACGCCTCTGATTCGCTCAAACACGCGCAATGAAAAGCTTTTTTGGTCGCTCATGATAGCCAGTCCCTCCATAAGTTCGATCTCACCATAGACATCGAGATATATTTCTAGGTCACGCACATATAGCTCCTCGCTCATCACAAGCTCATGGATGGCAAACTGTAGCTTGATAAGCTTCGGGTCTATATCGTCAAGATCAGCCTCCTCCAAATTCCAAAATTTGCGCCAGTTCATCTCGATCTTTAAGAACGGATCCGCCGCAATACCATCTAGGGCAGGAAGTTGCCGCCTATCTCTAATGCAACGAGAAGAATAGCAAGAGGTTCCGCGAGCAGTGTTCGGTGCCGTGATTGTGGGAGAGTAACAGCCGTCCCCGCAGAATAGAGTAAGAACTCCAGTGACGGGTGGACAGGCTGTGTTCAAAATTAGCAGGCCTTCCGACCCTTGTGAGCTTATGAACCCTTGCTGCTGTAAAGACTGAATGACGTCTCTGGCGATCGTCTCTGCTCGTACCCACTCTAGGACTGTGATGCGATAAAGGAACAATTTAGTGAGAGCCTGCTGAAAAGACACGGTTGTAAACTCAGCGTCAACATCCACTACTAGGTGGTATAACCACGCCGCAAGACAAGACAGAGACCATATTTCCGGCACGGCTTGAAAATCCGCGATAGTAAGTTGCTCTGCTGAAAACTTCGGTCTCACTGGTTCCAAGGCTGGAATTTCTGGCAAATTGAGGCTCATTGTGTACTGCCCACCAGACCCGACCTCAAGTCCTGTCATTGCACCTACGGGCACGGGCATGGGAGGGAGCAATTCTGCGGGAATGCCCCACTGGAATATGGACCGCGTGGGCCTATCGCCCTCGGGCGCATAACCCTGATGGCCGGCCATGAATTGAGAGTCAGGCACGTATGTGTCCTGCACTGGAGGGCGAGGTAGGGGTGCCGGGACTCTGGGGACTGGAATTGCGGTTGGCGAAGGAACAAAGGATGTGAACGAGTGGCCATGCTCAGACCCAAGAAGGCTATTGTCGTTGGCGGGTGACCACTGGTTTAGCTCAGGCTCAGGCATGTTGATGAAATCCATGCTCTGAGCACTCTGGCTGTGTGGGATGTCAAAGTCATAAGAGTTGACCGTTGTTGGAGTCCCTACGGGCTCGAAATCGTCACTTTCCAGAGGGTATGGGAGAGCTGTTTTGGGTGGGCGAATGGGACTTAAGCTTCCGATGGGTCGTGGGCCATGAAGGCGCCCAGGGCTTTGCTGGAACGCGGCCTTTGGCGGGGGCGGAGGAGCATTATAGGCGGATCCGTCGTAGACCGGCGGCCGCGACACACTATGGTCAACGGGCCTACGCACAGGTTCCTTACGTGGAACTGGCGGTGGTTCCGGCCGCGGTCCGAGAGGCATGGCCCTTCAAAAAAGAGGTCTCTCAGCACTCCCGTTTGTTTGTTAGGAGTAACATAGGGCGAGGGTGGGATGCGGCACCACAATCTATCCTGACGCGCCAGTTGCATGAAACAGGACTCGACGCAGGTGGCGGGGCGCTCTAATGCTCGTAAAAAGAGCTCAATTTACTGTCTTAGGAGCAGAGTGAGAATTTTGCGGCTGGCACTGCCCTTAGAGAGGGCCGTTGAGGCGTCAAGAGTGAGGTTGCTGATTCTAATAAGTCAACAAACGCCCTCTACGTCCCAATTGTCTTCAATGGTATTTTTCAAACGCATAGTAGCCGCTACTCGACAAATAAAATTGATGTTTAAGACAGTCGCAGCACAAACAGCAGACTTTTGGGAGCGTCGCTAAACATTGCTGACAACGCACGAACGTACCCCCCCGAAGTTGACACAAACGACACGTTTGTGGAGGAGCGGGTAAATGGCGCGGTTCAGCTTGTACAGCGGTAAGGACCAGAAAGACAACGCCGATGATGTTCTTGCGCTGGTGATGGATAGGCTAGATTACAAGCAGAACTTCGTTCCTGAGTTTACGCGCCTGTTCTTTGGGTATTTGGGCGTGGCCATCGCTGGCATTGTGTTCTGGCTAGAGAAGACGCGCGACTTCCGTGACTCGAAGCTACTAGTTGCCCTTTGTTGTGGCATTTATATGCTGTCACAAGGCGCGTACTATGTATGGTACTGGTATGTTGAGCGATCTGCCACGTACATCGGCTCGAGGCACGGCAAAACCGTTTACATCCGCACCAAGAATGCCAAGAACACACCTGAGTATACAATCACAGTTGAATATGCCGGGGGCGAGCCCAAAACAAAGGTCTTGCAATTCAACGAGCTGGTGGACTACAACGGCATCGTACACAAGGATGTTTTGCAGGCTGCTGTCAAGCCTTTATTGTCGGAAAAACTCGACTAGATAACGTCTTTAAAAGTACATATAAAGTCCCCGGATTTGTAGTTGCTGCCGAAAACACGCAATTGATGTGATTGGTGATATTGTAGACAGCATTGGATCACTGTGGATAGAGAGCTATGAAACGTTCATTTTTCTAGCGTCAGCTGTATTTTCGCGTCCCTCTCCTTGTCCGCGATTTTGGTGCTTTGATCGGTCTCAAGTGTAGTCTGGACGGACCTATCGAGTCCGTTGATCCATCGCAAAATGTCGACAATACTTTGCGGTAGCAAGAGCACGTACGGCAAGAGTCGCGCATATGACGGAGTTCTCAACTCGCCCTGATCTCCATCACGCACGGCCCTATATATACTCTCGGCAAGGTCCGGCGTATGACATATGGGAGCCCAAAATTTCGATGGAGTTTTGACATCCTTGAACATTGCCGTGTCCAGTTGCCCTGGCGTTACACATAAAACTTTTGTGTTGGGGAGTTCATGTCTTATGGATTCCAGAAAAATGCGTAGTCCAGCTTTTGAGGCCGCGTAGACACCTGCGCGGGCTGGCCCGATCAGCGCCGTAGAGGAGCTGACTCCCACAACCATCTTTAGAGGTATTCCCTGATTCAGCACCGCTCGTAGCAGCCATATTGGACCTAGTAGATTAGTGCTCACGACTTTGGACACATTTTCAGACCGTAAGAGTTCAGTTGGTCCTAACGAGCCCGCAACCGTGCCAGCGCAGTTTATGATCACGACCGGAGCATCGAGAGTTTCGCTAACAGCTTTAGTGAGGGCAATCTCATCTTCAACGTCCACCTGGTAAAACTTTGACCGAGCTATTGTGATCTGAGGTTCGTGCACGTCAAAAATGATGGTCTTGTAGCCTTCCAAACTGAATAGCGCTGCTAGAACAAGCCCTAGCCCACTAGCGCCGCCTGTAATGAGGACCACATCTTTGGCCGGATCAAGGCGCCAGTGACCACTTCCGCGCAACAGCCGCCGATTTAGCGACATACACAATCTAATCGTGACCACAAGAATTGTCCACATCAGCGCCGCCCAAACCAGTGGCGATTGTGATACTGGGTCGGAACCATGATCCCAGTATTGCACGATACACCAAAGCAGCAAACCCGATGCGCCCTTCACGCTGCCAACAGTCCGCGCGAAGATCTCCTCTATCTGATCAAAATCAATATGGCTGCGAGGCACGGCGTGCTCACTCATGGCAGCTGCAGCAGACTTGAGAACGTGCGCAGATGAGTTGAACTGACACGACGCGCAATGTGTGTCACGTGGTGGTCTTTTTATGATCTCAAGGGATTTTCGCGCAATGCGGTTAAACTGCGTAGTTAGCCGGGTCAGAATGGTTAGAGCAGTCTTGCCAACGTGAGTGCAACCAAACAGCGTATGGCCTATATATTAGCGCAATTCACATGGGCGGTTGAGCTTGCGGCGTCGCTCAATTGCCCGCCACGAGAGAAGAATGTAGCCGTATAATGTAGTGTGAAAGACGTGGTGTGGCCCAGCGCCCTAGCCCAGCAGATCGGTCCCGTTGAATTAGAAGAACCGTGGCTTCAGGTGCCTGTGGCAAGCCACCAATGACGCGCCAATACGTGCCCTTCGACGATATCATGGACAGGCCGTTGGAGCTCAACAATAACATGCAGGGCCAGCGAAAGAAAGGGCGCGCTGCTGCGCGCAAGACCCACAATGGAGTAAGCACGCGGCGCGTCGTAAAGAGCGTTAATGACGAAGACGTGGACGCTGCGGACCATGAAGCATTGCCCAAGCCGGAGCCTCGGAATCGCAAGATTGGCCGTAATTCCAATAAGTCCCACGTTAAGCCGCACATTCTGACAAGCGCGGAGCACACGAATGTCACTTGCCGCTTCATCATACGCAGATCCTCAGACATTACACCAAAGCGAATCAACGTGAACGCCCCAATACCGCAGAGCCAGGTAGTGCGCATAGTGGCGCCAGTTCAGGAGTGCCCGATTTGCCTTGAGCGCGCAGAAGTTCCTCGCATGCTCGGCTGTGGTCATGTTATGTGCTTGCCGTGCATGATAAAACATCGGAGATATTCGCCACAGGCCTCTATATGTCCCATATGCGGTGAACTTGTATCACTTGGTGGGTCACGCACTATTCCGGTGACGTTTTTGGAGACGGACGAGCGCTTTTTGCCGCATGAGGGCGGTGAGGTAGTGCTCACATTGATGTTCAGGCCAAAGGATTCTTGCATTGCGTTGCCCGTGAATGTCGTGCCTGAAATGGCCATATCAGACGTGAACTTTCCTGGGCCGGAAATGTCATTATGGTCTCGCGTCTGTGAGGGCTCACTTGAGTACGCCAAGCAAGAGCTTGCCCGCGAGGTTAAAATCCTCATTGGGGCCCGTAAACAAGCCCTCGAGGATTACGGTGATGATGAGGGATATTCGGAGGCTGCGGCCGATATCAAGCAAGTCATCCACAGCATGCAGAGTGAAACAGATCAGCCTCGTGTTGCCGCTAAGAAGAAGCGTGGAAATTCCCACGGGGCGTCGCGTATCAAGCCTGCTGGGAAACCGGAGGGCACTTATTTCTACCAGGCTGGCTTTGAAAGCCCAACTGTTTTTACGCTCAGCCAACTCGACGTGTCGATGCTAAAGGCAGCGTATGGCTCTTTTTCCGAGTTCCCCACATCTCTCATTGCTAAAGTAGAGAACATCCACTACACAAGTAGCGACCAGTCATCGGATAAGAGGCAAAAATTTTTGGCGCATTTGCCTGATCAGACGGCTCTAGCTTTCATGGAGTGTGACTGGACAGACGTGCTTCCGGCACATGTACTGGAGAAATTCGATAGTAAGTTGAATGAGCGCAGATCCAAGAAGGTGTCGAAAGAAGTGCGCGAGGAGGCCGAGAGGCTAAAGGCGCAAGAAGCCATCGATCTCCAATTCCGTAGTGAGATTGCTGAAGCCATGGTGCCTCACGAGGGTGTTGGCTTTACCACGGCGGCCGGTCTCGACATGTCATTGTTGCCCTCGTTGCCGACAAGCCAAGACCGCCCAGCTGCAGCTGCTGCAGAACCGACGCAGCGAGCACCAAAGAATCAGCCACCGCGCTGGGTAGACCCGCACCGGGACTATGATGAGCTCATGAAAAATGCCTACGTGCCTGAAAGAGGCCGCAAGAACATATATTTAAGGATGTAGATCGACTAAAGCGCGACTTGTCCCATGTTGACCCCAAATGCCATTACTACTACTATACAGCGGAACTTACTATTGATACAATGTTACGTGCCGTATACAATTAGGACCGCCCACTACTTGGTCTTTTTTTCGAGGGCCTCGAGGCGTTTGCTGAGACTGTCAATTTTCAGGTTAAAGGCATCGAGCTTGCCAATAATCTCGTCGAGCTTCAAGCCATTGCTGCCGCCATCAGAGGACACGGGAGGGGTTGTTGGACGCGTCGAGGAAGCAGAAGCCGCTTTACTCACAGACGCGGATGATACTTTGGCTGCGTCGGATGCCTTTTGGGCAGCATCAGCAGCCTCCGATGAGGCCACGGCAGCCTCGTTCAATGCTGTCTTCGAATCCTCGGGATGAGAGGCCTTAATCTCCTGCTCTTTGTGCTTCTTATCGGCTTTCTGAGCCTTCTCCTTCTTCTTATTTGCACCCTTAGAGCTCTCCTGCACTACGCCATCCTTCTTAGCATCCTTTTTGGGCTCCTGTAAGGCTTCAGTCTTACTAGCGGCTCCCTTTTTGGCCTCTGGCGTCATCGATGCCGTTGATGTAAGTGATTTTGCCGGCTGAGGCTCCTCCTCGTCCCATGTGTTCTCCTCATGCACGGTCTTTTTGTCCTCCATATCGTCCTCATCCTGCTCGCTATTCTTCGCGAGGAAAGATTTGACGTCGTCACTCTGAAGGACATCATATGAGTCTTGTTTCTCAGCCTTCTTCAAAGCAGCGACTTCCTCAGAATCGGCAGCAGTCGAGTGCTCGTCCTTATGCGATTCTTTTGCCTTGGATGAGCTGACTTTGGGCTCTGCAGAGACCTCTGCCTCTTTTTTCGCGTCTGCGGCATCTTTCTTGGCATCAGTGCTAATGTTCTTGGAGTCCTTTTTGGGATTGGTTTCGGCCTCCTTAAAGGAGTCTGCCTTGGCGTTCTTCTGAGCGCTGGAGCCTTTCGTGTTGTCCTTCTTTGAATCACTTTTGTCATCCTTCTTGGCCGACGCCGTTTCACTAGCAGGCACAATGGGCGCTTCAGTCGCCTTTGTCTCTTTGCCTTCGTAAAGAGACTTCCACTCCTTCACGAGCGGGCGCGACGTCTTACCATTTTTCCAATCCTGCGCAGTCAATGAAGCCTCGCCGGCATCTGCGTACGTGTACACGTTGTCCAAAAAGCCTTCGTTTTTAAGAGGAACGCGGAAGGGAATGGGCTCAATCATCGTGTCGTGCACCTTGTAAGCGCGCGCGACCTCGTGGTCTTTAGGTTGCAGACTGCGAAGAGGCGCCCATCCAAGACCGCGTTGCGGCGAAGTGGAGTTGTATGCAAAAAGGTCGTAAAGAGTGTCATCCGCGTACTCGTAGTAGACAATCTTTCCATCGCCGCGACCAGCCAAATACAGCACGCTAGTCATCGGATCATAGTGGGGAATGACAATACCGCTAGAGGGATCTAGGCCGCGGAAGCCACCGATAGGCCCCTTGGAGATATCCAAAGCGTCCCAAAGAGCCATCTCACGGTCCGAGAACAGTGAGAACCCAGTAGTGAGCACGCGCTCGTTGTCACCCAGCCAGACGACGCGACTCCCCTTAGCTCCTGCATGGCCCTTGCCTTCGGAGAGGACCTTTTCTTTACGGACGTCCCAGATACGGATTTTCTTGTCCTTAGCTACGGTTGCCAGTTTCGTGCCGTCGTAGTTCCAAGAAAAGCTCGTGACGAACACGGGGTGCTGAAGCGTAAACAAGACATCGCCAGAGTCAACATCCCACACCTTCACAGTGTTGTCCAAGGAAGTCGAGGCAAGGATGTTCTGCGCGACAGGATTGAAGCCGACATGGCCGACCTTCTTGCCATGGCCCTGCAAGAACTTTACGGGAGAAATGTCTTTGCAGTCATCAAGCGAGCCGTATTCCTCATGCACAGAGAAGCCCTCCGGCACACGCCAGACGCCGATGGTGCCGTCATCGGAAGCAGACACCACCATTTCATCGTCGAAAGGGTTCCAGTCGGTGTCGAGCACGGCGCCCTTGTGCCCGTCGAACAACGGGAAACGATCGGGCAGTTTGCCCTTCTCGGCGACAGGAATCACTGCAAATGACCCTCCGCCCGAGGCGTCCCAGTTCAGCGAGATATACTTGCCATTCGTCTTCACCAAGTTCGAATCAAACGCATTTTTGGTGAGCCGGATGTTATCGTAGCATTTGTCCTTGCGGGTAGGGTCGCCGTAGACATGGCGATACTTAGAGCTGCGCACCTGTACCATTTACGTTCTTGCTGTGCGTCTTTGCGGCGGGTGTTGTTGGTCTGAAACACCAGATAGTCCCGGGTCCTAATTGGATCAAAAGGCATGCGGGACGCCGCCGGCCTCTCCCTATCAAGGGCTAGGGCACTCCAATCGTGGTGCGTCATTCCCACATATACACACACACACACACACACACACACAAGACTAGGCCTGGTTCTCTAAATTACGGCGCGCCACTAAAAGTACGAGTTATAATAATTAGACGCGCAATACAAGATATGCTTGGGGTTCGAGCCTAAGACTTTAGCTAAAGCTCGGCGTGCTGTATGTACTCACTCTGCTCTGAATGCGCTTGGACTATTGTGCTTGTTCGGGCGTATGCTGCTTCTTCTGCTGAGCTTGATTCGGATATCTCTATTTCTTTCGTCGCGCCTTGATCGGTGAATACAGGTTCCGCGAATAGTGACGCTGTCGGTTCGACCACAATTGTAGGCGACATCATTCCAGCTATGCTGTTCTGTGCATGCGTGGCGGCCAGCCCCTGCTGAGGCACAGCCTGCGGCACCTTCTGTGTTGGGACAACCCACCGCACAAGACCGACGAATTGGAAAACTGACCACAACAGAATCTTCAGTGGCCCGCTGAGAATACGACGGTATATGATGTAGACGAGGACAGCAGCAAGGAAGCCCAAGCTGGCTTGCATGCAGCGACGGTCCCACTTATCAGCTTCGTCCAGTATCTTCACCAAACGTTTCGATCCATTCAGCAGCATGTCGACCCCAGAGTACTTTTCCTGCAGCTCGCGTAGAGTTTTAGAAGACATGTCGAGTTCGCTGATGTTGAGCTCACCTTTCAGAATCTCGGCCTGCGCGAGATCGTGCATGCGCTGCAGGACCTTTGTGATGCTCTCGCTTTTGGTTTCCCGCACGCCGCGCGCCATGTCTTCTTCAGACTCGGCTGGAGGATGGTCCAAGGCAGCACGGATGGGGTCTGCATTCAAATCTGTGTCGTTGCTGCTCTGCTTAGCGACTTTGGCTAGTCGCCGCTCACTGAATCTGTTGCTGGCCGCCTGCTGAGCCTCCACCAGGCGTCGCCGTGCCAGCTTAACAAAGCTCTCGTCTTCACTGCTCACCATGTCGAGTAAGCGGGCCTCTTCAACCTCATCCTCGAGCTTCAGAATGGCCTCATTTATCAAAGTTACGTAGCCTACCTGCTCACTCAGAGACAGCGCGGACCGCGACAAGTCCCTAAGCAGAGTCAGCACATTTTTCTGGTCTTCATTCAGCATCTTCCTAGCCCGCAATCCCTGAGGCCCTTCTCCGTGTTAGCGCCTCTCCACCGCTGCTGTCGTTCGTCGCTTGGGCGGCAGCCCCGTCGTACCGGTTTCAACTATGGAATGGTCGCAGCCCTAGCCCTGGCAAGCTCGGGCATGGCAGCTGAACAAGCCAGCACGACTCTGGAAGCTAGGACCCCGGCACAAGCAATAGAAGGCCCGTCGCACACATAGAAGCCAAGGCACACGCACCATGGTGTCATACACGCAGCGGTTCTCATTTGCAGAACACTCGCTGGACGATACGCTGATCGACCTTGGGGTGCGCTTCGTGATCAACTGTCCCCCCGAGGATATCAGCACGGCCGTACGTCTATTTTTCCAGCTCGAGGAGGCGCACTGGTTCTATGAGGACTTTGCACGAGAGCAAAATCTGGCTCTGCCGTCGCTCAAGATGAAGAACTTTGTCTCGCAGCTATACCGGGCCATGCCCGTAATGGATCTCGTGTGTGCGGACCCCGATGCAGCCTTAGCCGAGTTCCAGAGCTACAAGAGTAGCATTCCTGTTCGTGGCGGCATTTTGATGAATGAGGCACTGGATAAGGTGCTCATGGTTCGAAGCTGGAAGGGCGCTTCATGGGGCTTTCCAAAAGGAAAAATCAACAAAGAGGAGGACGATGCGGTTTGTGCTGTTCGAGAGGTGCTTGAAGAGACAGGGTATGACATGGCTTCCCTTGTAGACCGCCGCGAGTATATTGAAAGCACTTACGGCGGCAAGAACATTAGGTTGTACGTGGTCTCCGGCGTACCGGAGGAAACACATTTCGAGACCCAGACGCGCAAAGAAATCTCACGAATAGAGTGGATTCCAGTCAACAAGCTGCCTGTCTTCAACCGCAAGCCCAAGGGCGCCTTCAACTTTTATATGGTGACTCCGTTCATGAGTAGACTCAAGAGCTACATCGCTAGAAAGAAGGGTTACGCTACAAAGCTCTCCGAGTCAGAGTCTGGTGCTTTGAAAAACATGCTTGGGATTTCCGAAGAGTCCTCAGCTGGTCTACGCAATGATGAAGAGACGGCCCAACTTCTTCTTACTATGCTGCGCGGTAGCTCGGGTCCTAGCGCACCGGCTGCTGCTCCTATTGCAACTGCGGCGGTCGAGCAAGACGATAATCTTGCCACCGAAAATAAGCACAAGCAGGACCGTGACATTCTGCTCAACCTACTGAAGCAGGGCACGCCTGAGCCGGAGTCGCCCGAGGAGAGCTCACAGAAGAGTCAGGCGGAAGTCGAAGGGACCAAGGAAATTCTTGCTCTTCTGCAGGATGAGATGGCCACTTCGAAGACGGTATCCACGCCGCCCACAATTGAGAAACATGACGCGTCCTCCAGACCCATTCAAGCGCCCGCGCTTCCGCCTATGGGCTTGTTAGAGTCGCTAGTCTTATCTCGCAAGTCTAACCCTGTGCGCAGGCCAAACGGGCCTAATCCGAATGAGCACCGGTCCACCGCACCATCCAAAAACTCACTACTGAATCTACTTAACAAGCCGAAGCAGGCTGAATCTGCCAAGTTAATGGCTCTGCTCAAGCCAGTGAAACCGCCACCGCCCACCTCAAAGCGATCGCCCTTGATGAGCTTGTTGGAGAGCGCTGAAAATTCCGACACAAAAGAGCAAACCGAGACTAGTGAGCTCGATGTCTTGCCCCAAGATGAGAGCCAATCAGAGAGCCAATCAAAGACGCAATCTCTTAGTGAAGAAAACAAAACTGCTGATGCGCTTTTAAAGACAACCGAAGCTCTTAAAACCAAAAAGACGAGCTCCCTACTTACTCTCCTTGGTGCCTCGGCTCCAATCGCCGGATCCCTGCCGAGTAGTGCGTTTAATGAGGCCGCCATTCCTGCCACACCTGCGACGCCGGTTACCTCTACTACAGGAGACGACGCCCCGACTAGCGCCGCCGGAACGGCATCGCCAATTCGGGCGTCCAGCCAACGCGCAGACCCCCAACCCATATCGACAATGTCATCCGCACCGGGGCGGGCTGCAGACGCAGAGTCAATGCAGCAAGAGTCTGAGCTCGCTGTCCCAGAATTAGGAAAACAGTCCGAGCGCACGTCAAGAGCCCCCAGCGAGGCTCTGTTGGGCCTCTTAAAGGTTCAGCAAAAGCCAACTGCCGCTGTTGTAACCGATGTCACGAATCGAAAGACTCACGAATCTAGCAAGAAGAGTGGCCGAAAAGCTGATGATGGTCATGGTGTGACATCTGGTTTCGAACTCTCCGAGCAGGGCTCTGCGGAGGTTGGTACGCCCCAGATTTCTGACAGGTCTGAAACGTTGGACGAAATAAGCACGCATGACAAGGCTGCTTATTTATCAACAGCACTCGCGTCAGACGCACGGCTAGAGCAGCCGCAAAATCAGGTCAATTCAACAAGACCTGGCTCGCAGAACTCTAACGACATCTCGCGATTGGATCACTACGCGAAATCAAGCAATCCCTTGCTCAAGCTGTTAGAACCTGCGGAGTCAATGTCACCTGTCTCGCCATCTCAATCCTCCAAATCTAGTGAAGCTCGATCCAAAAAAGAGTCGCAAACGCTAATGTCCTTACTCAACCATGGAACTGCGCCCTTTAACGTCGCCTCGCAAGTGCCCGAGTCATCATCACGCGAGACCGAAAAAGAAGTTCGTGCAGCCGATGTCGTGACCAAGTCAGGAGAACAGGCAGCCTCAGCCGAAGCCCCCGTGACACGTGAGGAAAATGCGGAGACGAGATCGTCGACTGCACCTAAGGGCTCCAACATTCATCTGCTAAAGCTTCTCAGCAAAACCTAGTACACTTACATATAAAAATGAGGCGGTGCTGGTGCTGCCTTACTGCTGCAACATTGAGCTTAATATTCAACACTGGCTGTGCCACACTGTCAGATCAGCGATTTACTTTTCAAACGGTGGAGGGATCTGCACCCTGATGCCCTGGCAGTTCCCAGACACTCCTGTCGTGTCACGTGCCACGTGTCATGACCTGTCAAAATGGCGCCCACCGTCTACGGAAAATAGACGCCTGGCAGCGACAAAAATTGTGGGCGCAGCGGCCATAGCAGCTCACCTCGTTTTACGAAGTCCCATGACACGCAGAACAGTCACACCTTTGTGGTTTGGGCCGTTACTTTGATGTCCTGTGTTTGCTGAGATGAAGAAGCGGGGAGGGGCGCATCGCTTCTGTCCTGCAGAGGGGTGATGCATGGGGTATGGGCACACGATATGCGCTCTGGATTCTTTATCATCACATGCATGCGTAGCACTTTTCGGCTCGCCCGCCGTTCACCAAGCCTTCAGAAGTGAGCCATTCCCCTCTATCTGGCGGCCAAGGTTTCCGGGGGACGCACTATCGATAAAGCCTTCAATCGATTTGTATATAGTGATGCAAAGTAGTATTCAATATATACTACTGCAGAAGCCAACTTGCGTTCGAGAAACGCCCTTGTGATTTTCTATGATAACTTCCTCGTAAAAAGTCGTTTATGCTAATCTTACCGCGGGAGTACCCAGCATCACAGGAGGTACCGCATGCGCGACCTCCTCTCCTGCAGGATCCCGATTATTCACTTTGCCCTGTTTACGAAAGGCAAGGCTAACAGCGGAAAAATGGACGCACGTGATGGTGCCTAACCTAACCGGCGTGTCAGGATCGGTCTCGCATATGTATGCGGGCCATGACGCATCCCTGGACGCTAAACGCTTGTCAACAGAACTGACATCGACCGCCGAAGTGAAATGTAAGGTCAAATTCTTCTAAGACACTATATATTCACATGTCTTTTGAACGGATAATAATTTGTTTGGTCCAATGCATGTGCTATTCGGTTTCTATTTAAACAAGAGCAAGCGCAACTATGAATTTAGGGATCATTAAAATAATGCAAGTGGCTAATCGTGGATTGACGACCAGCTCCTTTAGTGTGTGTCTTAGTCTTCTAATCAAGGAAAGAGCCACTAAGCGGTCAGCGGCGGTTAATTGTGAATCCCGGAACACTAATTAAAACAGCTAATGCAGCTTGCATGCAATGGCAGTGCGACCACGTGATCCTCAAGCAGGGTAATGCGGATATGCACGACGTGGCTCCACGTTACCTTGAGGGAAATTTCTTTGAGACAAGTCCACGCGGTGCGTTCCGGCTCCTTCGTGATATATTTACCAAACCTCTTCCTATGAAGCGTGTTGCGGATCAAAAAAGCCAGCTAATCTTTGTTCTGACTCCATGGTTGGGTGGGGCTTCAAAATCCGGCGTTTACGGGCTTTTAGACAGTTGGCAGGGCTTTTGCTTACGGCGCTAGGCGTGGAGGCGGGTACCTAACCGCTAAGCAGCATCTCTATGCACGAGGGAGCAGCATGTCATTAAGGACTCGATCTAGCTGACGACCGACACTGCATACGGCGATAGGCAAAGAAAAGGGTACCGCCAATATATATCCTGCTGCAAGACCGATCTTCCACTCTTGCACCCCATTTGGGATCCTGGGAGTCAAGCTAGTGATCGGGGACTCTGTCTACTATTTGGGCCCCTCACATTGTTGGTTCGGGGACAGCTGCAACGGTGGGTCGGTTTAAGATTTTTCGCAACCTAGCTTCAAGAAAACGTCTTGTTAGCCGGAGAGTGAAAAGAATACAGTAATTGTTTCTGTTGACGCAGTAGCTGGAATATCAGCAGGAAGAACAGCGCAGGTAGTTGTTCTGCCTTTTTTTTCCCTTACTTTTCCCAAAGACTTTTTTTTCTGTGCGATATACGATGCTGGCAACAAGCTCGTCCATGCCTCCGCAAGATACCTCGAGGGGTCTCTGTCTAGTCGATGGTGCAGCGCATCTCGCTTTGGCGGAGCTCGAGTATGACATTCTTGAAACGATGCGATTCCAAGAGATGCGGAAGCTTCCTAATAAAATGCTCATCGAGAGCCAAGCTCAAGTTGGCTGGAGCATACGCGAGCACCTTCTGGAGTTTCTAATGCAGGCGCAGCAAGCTCTGGATTTGCGCCCGGAATCTTTCGTTCTTGGTGTGTCCATCCTGGACCGATACATGTCTTGCCGACAAGTGGTTGGCAAGCACTATCAGCTCGTTGGCTGTGTCTGCTTGTGGTTAGCTGCAAAAGCGCAAGACGACAAAACCAAAGTGCCCACTATAAGGACACTTGCTTATATGTGCGCGAACGCATATACGGATGACATGTTCCGAGACATGGAATGGCATGTCCTGGCCTCTCTCGACTGGGACATACAGGCGCCCATAAGCTTTGACTTCGTTGATATTAGCGTTGGTGAAGTGGCTCGACAGCTCGGCGAGGCCAACTTTAATGCGAATGATTATAACGTATGTCGCACGATGGCAAGATATGTTTGTGAGTGCTCCCTATTTGATAAGGAAGGGGCTCTCGAGTATCCACCCAGCATGGTGTCCGCATCTGCGGTTGCTCTATGTGTGCTTGTCCAGGACGTGCTGGGAAGCCGGAATTGGCAACCCGTTTTCCCGACCGGAACTATGAAGGAGTGTTTTGACACGCTGGTCGCTGTCACCTCGACTCCACCGGCCGAGGCCGCGGCGCGGTACTCAACTCAGATGACAGGAAACGTTGCGGTTTTTGTTGCCGAATTTTTCCAACTCATGCAGCAGGAGAGTGGCTGTCATACGGCTAGTGAATACATGGCTGCAGCGTCGACCACTAGGCCTGTAGAAGGCCTCCAGACGCCTGTGCGGCAGCGAACGCGTGAGTATAGTGTGGAAAGTATCACTCCGATGTCTGACTATGGATTCGGAACGCCACAAAGCACAGCGTCGTCGAGCCCACAAAGTGTTGCCTTCGTTCCACTTACACCGAATGACACTTACTCGTCTTCTTCCCGGCAGATGTATTCTCCGGGTTATGAGTCCTCTCACATTTATGCCCCTACAAAAAAGACTATATCGTCTACCATGTCGCAGCCTTTCTATTACGATACAGATATGTATGCTGGTGACACATGATCTAGATACTTAGCACATAAAGCTCAAAAACCTATCCAAAAAACTAGATGTGTGTGGCTGCTATCTTGATCTTACGCGGTTCAAGTATGGCAGGCAGCCTGCCTGCTCCGGGTTCTGTGAATGTAAAATTTGTTATACGTGATCGACAACGCGTTATCGCATAGTGTATATGATAAATCCTAGCAAACCTTGAAGAAGAGACCAGGTTTGTTAAAACCCGACTTTTCCGGCAATAGACGTTAATCGGACTACTGCGGGGGGGCCACTTGCTTACGGAACGAGGAGCGACGGCCAGAAGACGCACTGATAATGCATGCTGAGGGCTGGGGTGGTTGAAGACCTGACCCTAAATTTCAGTAGAACATTCAGGGCGCTCCTCTGATTTGCTTTTGTGCTCAATTCGATCAAGACAGGCTTTCGAATCGCAAAGACGCCGGGCAGCATATCTCTCGTAACTTCCTTAAGGAGCGTTGCAGGAGTTCATAGTTAACTGGGTTTTCACGAACTTGAGTATTAGCTAACTTTTCAGCAAGGTGTAAATTGTGCAACACGCTCTGACTCTTCTACTCAATTTGGCGGTGAGATAGCACATGCTTAAATGATGGGGGTCCAACAGCGATTGCTACCTTACTACTAAAGTGTGCTTCTTGTTGAAGCAACGAAGGGTGATTGTTTTACGTCACATAAAGTAGCGAAACGGATGTCATCAGCTTTAACTGCTAGCGTTGCAACCCTCAGCTTCAGAGAAGATGCCAAAACTGTGATCACGAATAGGAGTACTAATGACGATTAGTCATACTCTTGCGGCCTCATGTAGCGTCTACTGTGGCTCTCGGCGCAGTGGTTAGTTGTTATACGACAGATCTCTAACAAATCCACCAATAGCTACATTCCAAGATAGGACAGCAGGATTGAGCAAGGTACAACTAATTGAAAATTATACAATACTAGCAGAAATCGCACAACGTGAATAAACTTTAAAGCCCTTCTACGCTAAGGCGTGCTTAAATTAACTCAAGGTAAGCAACCTAATACACACTCGCCGCCATGGCACTCTTGAGTACTAATGGTCACGTGTTTAAGAGACTAGCTTCTCTGCGAGCCTTAGATTTATGACCTCGACTTTACTGAAGTGGAGAGCTTGGAATATTTCTTGATAATATTGTTCGTTTCCGATAGCAGTGCCACTATGATCCTTTTGTGTGTCATCTGGTAACTGATCTGTCTGATTGTTTACTCCGCCAATCTCATATGCATTTGTGGGGGGTGTGACTTTCCGAGAGGCCACATCATCTTATTACGTGCCCTAACATCTATTGGCTGTGATGACTAATGTCAAATTTCGGGCAAATGCGAATCATGGATGGGTGTGTGCAAAGCATTTCATCGTAATTCTCACCAAAATTCCTCGGCTTGCTCTAAAACATCTCGTATGCCGTAAGATCACACTTCAAGTCATTTCAACCAATTTGCTATTTTTCTATTGCCGCAGCTGCAAAGCGATACGGTTAATCAGCAGACAAGGCAAGCATGGTGCATCATGTTTGCTGCACTGGTTAGTCAGAAACCTAAAATAGTTCTGCCGGCACCCTTACCTCCATGGCTGCATCATCATAGAGTCACACAAGTCACACAAGTAGAGGTCCACGACTTAAAACAACCGTACGGCCCACCTGCGAGGGTTTACGTCAAACGGCTAGCTCAGAGAAAGGTCACCATCGTAACTCCCCAACCCCGAATTGCGTCTCTGCTGAGTTGAGAGATTAAAAAAATATGACGGGTAATACAGTTGCGTCGCCGGACTCCAATACAATGCTCATTCAGCTGTGTGTTAAAGCGCTTGCTAGTGTTGCGCCAGAAGGAATGACAACCAAAGAGTTGGCCGCCGCTCTTGACAGAGAGGTCAAGGGCACTTCTGGCTTTGACGGTATTTCGTCATCTATATTGTCCTCGAAACTGAACGCGATATTTCGAAGATGTCATGGTGATGCAGCAGCACCAAGTCGCGCGCAGCTAGCGGAGCTGCCGCTCACACGCAGTCAAAGTTCGGAGGTCCCGCGCAGGCTGGTGTACAAATATACGCCTGCTGATAGTTCGGAGGTGCCTGAGGCTCCTTCAACGCCTGTCGAGGATACTAGTAGTGGTGATGAGTCTCCAGACTTGAACGAGCCTCTGACACCCAAAGAAGATTCATTGACAGACCGAAGCACTTTTGGCCCTGCTGCTGCAAAGAAGCGCCGTGTGTCGGCCAACGCGGCCAAGGAAGGACAATATATCACAGAGCCAGGCACGCCGCCAGATACCTTTTCAGCCACGGCGGATGTGCCACAACAGCGGAGAAACGAACAGGAATGCGCACCGCCGAAGAGAAGGGCAGTTAGTGATTCAACTGACTCTGATAGCCGTAAGCCCCAGCAGGGACAACCGGAGCCGCATAATCGACAGCAAGCAGTACTGTCCAAGGACAGAGGAACGAGGTTCAGAACGGATACGGCAGTGGGCCTCAACCTATACTATGATGCACTCGGACTCGATGCTATGTCAGCAGCTTTAAACTGCAAGCAACTGAAAGCACCGGAGAGTAAGGGAAAGTTGCAGTCGAGCCGTGAGTCAGGCGCTAATGCTAGCTCAGATCTTGATTGGTCCGAGTTCCCATCACCCGAGCTCCTAGGTTTGCATGAATTGGATGGCTTTGTTTGTTAGCCACCTCTCGTGTACATATTTATTTAATAATGTTTTACGTCAACCATAGCGGCGGCCTTGGTGTAATTGTTTCATTTGATTGTCTCTTCCGAGAGCTGGAATTTGGAAATGTCTGTCAAGCAGTTCGAAAACCCTTCTCGGTGCGAGTCCTGACTGCTGCTACTGCATATTGTGAATTGATACACTCACTGATAACTCTTGGAGTCTTTAGTTGTAGACGTAGTTGTATAGAATAGATCCTGTGGTATTGGGCGCATTGGTGGCCACTGCGTTGGGGTTGGCGTTTCGCACAATCGAGAGCATATCTGCCATCGATACACTGGGGTCTTGTCCCCAGATGTATGCTACGAGGCCCGTGACAAAAGCTGCTGCGTTCGATGTTCCGTCCATGTAGCCATACGCGTTGTTTGGCAGGCTGGATTGAATGTTAACCCCCGGAGCCCAAACGTCGATACAGGGACCAAAATTCGAGAATTTCGCCGGCGTGTTAGTGTAGTTCAGGGCAGCAGCAATTAGGAGGCCCGCTATGTTGGGACCCAGGTTAGCAGGGCCATAGTTACACGCATTGTCCGCTGTGTTCCCACCTGCGTTGACTACAAAGATGCCGTTGTTTATTGCCTTAATGACAATTTCCGCTCGCAAGTCGGAGATGGGCCCTAACGCAGAGTAATTTATCACCCCTCTTCCCCCGCGGGACTTTAGATCATTGATCACCCAGTCCACGGCGTCGCCAAAGCTTTGCACTGTGCCTAATCGTTGCGAGTCAAGGATTTTAACTGACACGATTGTTGCGTTGCGGGCGACTCCTTTCGTCGCACCTGCTGCTATGCCTGCAAGATGTGTACCATGACCGTTGTCGTCGACAGTTCCAGAACCTACGAAGTTTGCTCCCCAAATAGCCCGGCCTTGAAACTCTGGATGAGACACATCCACGCCAGTATCTAGCATGTATATTACAACCGGCTGGGTCGTACCATAATAGAAGTAGGCATTGTTGTCATCAGAGAATAATGTGTGACGATTTGGATTGAAAGCGTAATTTGTGTGAGAGAGTCGAGCCAATCCCCAAGGGGCCCCCGGCTGTTTATGCAGAGCATTACCTGGGTGACTGAATGGAGCAGCGGAGGCGAGTGATATAAGAGCTGCGACACGCATAAACATCGTGGCGAATGGGCAAGGGGCTATACGCGTTTGGTCGCCTTCTCACGCGAGGCTTTATACGTTTTGCAGCATCAGTCTTGAAACGTTTAGTTCAACGGCCGTGCATGGCAGCGTCATGTCGGCTCACGCTACACGTTTCACTTCTAGTCAGTGCACTAAGCCAGTATGCAAAAGGTGGATAAAAAATACATAACCACCCGTATAATATCGCCTCACTCAGCCAACTCGTATCCTACCAAGTTGCATATAAAAAGTTAGACGGACCTGATAGCCGGAGCCGACGACCGAATGCACTGTTCTGTTAACCATTAATTGTCAGACACATCGCGAAAAGAGAGCCATACTTCACAATTCCACCAACGCGGCGAACCGACTAGATTTGTGAGCTCATGAGAATTTTCGTAAGCCTACCTAGTGTGCTTTTCGAGAGGCGCAGCTGTGGCAGCGTTTCATGTCGCTGGCATGCCGCTGGCAAGTCTTACCTCGTGTGCGAGATTGTCTAGGATGTCTGAGCTAATTTAACGTTCTGCATGCAGAGCAGTAATTTAACGTCGTAAGCATAACGGCTACTGCTTCGCTTGAAAGAGGCTTAGGACAAAAGCTCGTAAATGTCTCCCAGCTTGTTAGCGTAGAATTCAGGCTCGACTCCAGTCTTCTTTGAGTTCTCAAGATTGTCGATTCCAGTAAGCACAAAGAGTGTACCAAGGTTGCTGTTCAGGCCAAATGTGATGTCTGTGTTGAGGCGGTCACCAACCATGACAGTGCGCTTGGGATCGAACTTGAACTTTGTCTCGATGCAGTCCATCATAGCCTTGCTGGGCTTTCCCAGTACAGCATCAGGCTCCCGCTCTGAGCAGTATGAGACCGCCTTGATAACAGTGCCAGCACCCGGAAGTACTTTCCCTGCGGCCGGAAACGTTGAGTCGATATTCGTCGCTAGGAACAGGACATCCGGATCCCGTAGCTGGGCCTGAGCTAGCGCGAGTTTGAGGTAATTGATATGCGTGTCAAGTCCGCAGACAACGGCGCCAATCTCAGGCTGACGAACTGCGATCTTGGCCTCATCCTCGGTAGTGAAGTTTTTGACCAAGCTGGGATCAGAGCCACCCACAGTTTGGAAGCCTGCATCTTGAAGCTCTTCCTCCAATCCCTGCTCACCAATAACAAGTACTTTTTTATTCTTCTTGTCGAAGCCGCTCTTCCCAAGATATACAGCCGAAGAGAAAGACGATCCAAATATCTCGTCGGCAGTGACGTCGAGGCCTAGCTTCTTGAATTTGTTGACATATCCCTTGCGGCTCTTCGTGCTGTTATTTGTGACGAATACAAGCTGCTTACCCTTGGAGCGCAGGTAGTCAATGGTTTCCTTAGAGTGGGGCACTAATTCGTTTCCGGTCCAAAGCACGCCGTCGCAGTCAAAGAGAAACGTGTCATACGAGTCGACAAACTTCTGTGCGTCTTCCTTACTCTCGATCTTATGCGGCATTTCTACGCTGGCTGGCCCGAAAACTAAATCAAAAGTGCTAAGTACGGAAGATACCAACGCTGAGCAATAACTCCTCCCTACTTAATGATCATCCACCACCTCGAACAGATACGGGCATAACACACCACCCCCTACCCTTGAACGTGGTATGTCACAAAATCGCTCATGCTTAATAACTTCGAAGAGCTGCGCTAGCTCCGAGCACACCCGAATGTGTGGTGACCGTATAGCGTGGCGCTTCTACACTTTGTTTGCCCAAGCTCAGCAGCCAATCCACGGCACTTTAATAGAAAGATAGCTAACAGAGGAGGATGGCCAAACCGTTCCAGGATATGCCCCCCAAGGGAGGATATCCCTACCCGATTCAGTGGACGCGCAACGTGCCCGCGCGCGGCTTCCGACCGAGCATCTATTTCGGAGCTGTTGTCGGAATCTGCTCCTACGGATTCTACAGGCTGATGGCAGGTATTCGCGAGCGTAACGAGCTGCAGCGCGAGCAACAGTGGTCGCGCATCTACCTGCAACCGCTTCTAGAGGCTGAGGCCGACAGGGACTTCTACCGGCGGTACGTTAGCCTGCGCAACAAGGAGCAAGAAATCATGAGTTCTGTGCCTGACTTCGATGCTGAAAAGTCGGTATACAATGGAGACCACTTCCATAAGCCAGCTGTGACTGCCTTCCCGAAATTTTAAAATCCTAGACGCATATATGTGATTAGGCAAGCGGCAGCTGTAGCTGGGTTGAATCGCTGTCGCAACGCTACTCATACCGCTACTCATACCGTTATAGTCGTCTCGTCAAATTGAAAATGATTCACTTCCGCGGGCTCAATAGGCCTGGCATTGTGCTCTTTGTCGTGGCTCATCGTGAGGGTTCTGTGAGAATTGAGGAGGTCACAACAAGTCTATGCTCTCGCGCTCCTTAACACACTTCAGCTCCGTCCTATGAGCTTTTTTTGTCACATCTATGAATTCTCGTGGTTTTGCGACAGAAGGTCACTGGGTATGGTCTTTGTTTTAGCTCTTAGGTTGCACAAGAGGTGTGGTACATCTATTTCGTGAACTTCTCCGGCGAGAGCATAGCGTCCCGGCCCGCACCAACGCCGACCCAAGCAATAGGGACGCCAGTGAACTTCTCGATGTAATTGAGGTACTTGAGGGCCTCCTTCGGTAGCTCTTCGTACTTGCGGATGTGACTTGTCTGCGTCTTCCATCCAGGCAGCGTGTCGTACACGATTTCGACATCCTCAGTTTCCAACTTGCTCAGGTCGGCGGGGAAAGACGTGAGAAGCTCGCCCTTGTACTTATATGCAGTGGCAACCTTGATCTCCGGAAGCTGGTCCAGAACATCAAGCTTCGTAATGTTCAGCTTTGTATAGCCATTGATCAGCGTAGAGTGGCGAACCACAACGAGATCCAGCCAGCCGCACCGCCTACGACGCCCTGTAGTCACGCCGAACTCGGCGCCCACCTCCTGCAGATGGTGGCCGACACTGTCGAAAAGCTCCGTCGGAAACGGCCCAGCGCCAACGCGGGTGGTGTAAGCCTTCACAACGCCAATAATCTCGCCGATCTTCGACGGTGGCACGCCAAGTCCCGTGGAGACACCACCAATACCTGTGTTGGATGAGGTGACGAACGGATACGTACCGTAGTCAAGGTCCAGCATCAGTGCGTTCGCACCTTCAATGAGAACTTTCTTGTTACTTCCAGGAGCAAGCGCCGAGTGCATGAACGAAATGCCGTCAACAACCATCGGCTTGACGCGCTCTCGGTACTCCTGCATGCGCGCAAGCTCCTCTTCGGCGTCGTACTCGAAGCCGCCAAAACGTTTCTGCTCACCTTCGAGAAGGCGATAGTAATTCTTCTTGAACTCCTCCCACGCACCAGCAACAGGCGAGACAAGGTGGTGCACGCGCAGACCCGAGCGCAGAGCTTTCGTCGAGTACGTCGGTCCAATACCACGACCCGTCGTGCCAATAGCCTTACCGTTGCCAGTGAGCTCAGCCTCACGAAGTGCGTCTGCGCGCTGGTGGAAGTCGAAGACGAGCTGAGCGCGGTCGCTAAGGAACAGGCGGTCAGCGCACTTCAGTCCTTTCTTTTCCAGTGTCTCGAGCTCAGAAAAATACGACTTTAGGTGCACAACAACACCTGCACCAACGAGATTTTGACACTTCTCATTGACAAGGCCCGAAGGGAGCATATGAAAGTCGTACTTCACGCCCTCCACGACAATCGTGTGGCCGGCGTTGTTACCACCTTGGCAGCGCGCGCAAACATCAACATCGTCGCAGAGGATGTCGACAAGCTTGCCCTTGCCTTCGTCACCCCACTGTGCACCCAGAACAACAGTAGCCATTTTCCTGAAAGGTTGATCTCGTCAAGCGTTGGATTTCGTCAAGCGTGTATTTTGTCAAAAGGGTCTGTCGTCAGTGCATGTCAGTTCTGCTGCTTCCGACTGACTCATCCATATGTATGGGGTAAGGGTGTGTAGCCTCGATGCCCCAGCGACGAGGATGCAACGTGCTGCTGATATGATAGTGGGATCTTCCGGATGACGCGAGATAACTGAAGTGCCACCACATGTATGCTGAACTGTTTGAAATCTCGAAATTTTGGTCGTGCTTGAATACCAATTCACATTCACCTAGCTTCTGCCGTGGAAGGGGTGAGCCGCCAATGGCGGCCGCAGACCTCTCTCCTCGGTGTTCTTAAGTTGTCACCACCGTGTTGTGCTTGGCGAGAGAGACGAAAATAGCTTGTGTTGATGTTATAGTAGCAAATAGAATACACGTAGATATGAAAAAGTGCTCCTTGAGTTCGGTTTCCGTCCAAGATGTCCTGAAGGCGAGACGGTTCCCAACTTCAAGATGACGATATGAAGGCACCTACTGAAAAACGGTTGTTGTTGTGGGGATGATTGTAATCGATGTGATCGTAGTCGCCTGCTGTGGGTTTGAAGTGACGGAGACCGCGGAAACCTGGGACGACGTCGAGCTGTTCGGGTCGACGCTAGCGCTCTGGGTGGCAAATATTGTGGTTGTGAACCCCGGGACAGTGAGGAACTGGGTTACAGGTGGCCCCTGAAGTGTCTCCGTGAAAAAGCTCGTGAAGAATATTGTACTGCCAAAACTAGCTCCACCATTTGCTGAACCTCCAACATTTCCATTTCCGTCGCTGTTGCCAACGCTGATAGTGTTAGTTCCAGCCCCATTCCCGATAGTAGTGAACCCATTGCCGACAGTGGTGAACCCGTTGCCGATAGTGGTGAATCCACCACCAAGGCCTCCCCAGCCAGTTTTCTTCCAAAACCACTTTTCGTCCTCAGATTGGGCCAAGAAAGGCAATTGCGAGGCCACAGCAGCCACGCTATAATCAGAAGATGTCTCTGGCGTTGGCTGTGCTGCGACAAGAGCGTTTAGCAGAATCAGGAGAGCTGCCATGTGAGGAAAGTGTTGAACTCAAGAACGAAGAATAGTGTTAGCTGAAGGTTGTTTCTGGTTTATATAGGGTGTGTTGAGTGGCTCGCGGCCGCTTGAAATCTAATGAGATGCTGTTAGCAATGCTGTTTAATACTCACACTGTTTCACGCCAAAGCATGTAGCATATCTCTGCTAAAGATCGATGAGCCTGTGCATTCGTAAACTGTATTGGGTTTGATAGGTACCTTGGTCACAGGCTTGGTACACAACAACACGTAGTCAATCTCCCGTCGATCTGCGGATCTCATGTCCAATTACATCAATGTGACCCCCAATTAAGTTACGCACAAAACCACACGTGAGAGAATACTCAGCAAATAGCCAATTCAGGCACTCTCTCATCAATATTTTTAAAGGGAGACCAATGAAACCGCGGGAGTTGCCCCCCGACGTTATGATTCCGAGATTTCAGGGCACAAAGGCTCTTGTTTGCGTTACAAGCAACTCCATACAACCAACACGCACGCCACAAGGAACTGACGCTAAACACACTTGCGTGATCTGTTCACTAATGGTAAAAACTGAACACTAACTTATTTTAAAGCCTAATGTTAGAGCACAAACATGACGCCAACGATAAACGTTGACCTAGATGGTCAGGTGCTCGGGGACGCTTAGCCCTAACCCCATGAGATAGGGTGCTAGAGCCGCGCGCTATGGACAAGCGGTCTTGGTGCATCAGAAAGATATGAGCTAAGGCAGTAGTAGTAGGGTTTAACTCCATCTCAGAGCGGCTCAGCGGGGATTCAGTGGCAAAAGGTTAAGATGCAAACAAGCGTGTCTGCACCCCATTTCTGAGTTCGCACCGACCTCGCTGCAAATCATTCGATAATTCCGTCTCTAACGTGAGGGCTCTCTGCTTAGCCAACGTTAGAACACTCATGTGTCAAGTGCGTACGGCTCAAGCGCCCTTACACATCAGCCGAATTACCGGCTTACCCTTACCTGGAAAGGCACTAGATATGACGCTAGCTGATGTGAACTTGCATAAGTCCCCTGGGCTAATTACTTTCACTTTATATAGCAAAACTGCGTCGTGATTGCTGTATAACGTCGATGCGATGAGCAATGACAATAAGGTCAACGCTTCGAAATCAGAGAGGCTAGGGGAGCACGAATCGTCCAGTCCCTCTCGCCCGTCGATTTCGAACCACTCTTCCGCTGAAAACACAGCGGATGGAGGGGAATTTGACGACAATGGGTTTAAAGTGGTTTACATGGAGGGGTCGGACGGCCCCGTTGTACTGAGACCACACTACTGGCTCACACGGGCCCTACTGCGACCCAAGGTAAAGCCAATCCCGTTTGAGCGCCGCAAGTCCCCGAAATCCTATAAAAATCCGCTGGCGCTCTTATCTTTGTTGACGTGGGCGTGGGTCACACCTTTGTTGCACACAGGATACAACCGCATTCTCGAAATTAATGACGTCTGGCTTATTTCGGATGACGAGCGGAATGAACTTCGTATGCGCGATTACCATAAAAAGCTGCAACAATACAAGTACTCTGGGAAAAGAATACGGTATGCAGAGTTTTGGGCTCTACTGTACGCCATTCGTTGGGCGGTTGTTGGAGCTCTAGCAACCTCTGCCTGCTTTGTTGCCGGAGAAATCGGCATGTCTTTGATGAGCAGGTCACTCATTGACGCCGTCGAAGACATCTACACCGGAAAAGCTCGTTCTCGGGGTCACGGAATTGCATTTGCGGTTGGTTCAACACTCGTGCAAGCTGGCTTTCAATTCTTTGTCGTTTGGTATGGTTACCGCTCCCGCTATGTCGCTGAAATTAGCCGTACCATGCTCATTTCAGGCATATACGACAAGCTCACCAAGTTGAGTCCAGCTGGGCGTCAACTTTACCCCGCCGGAAAAGTCACGAGTGTGATCACTACCGATACGAACCGCATCTACATGGCTGCTCGGTGGACTGCTATGGTGATCATGTTCCTCCCTGCCTTTGGTGGCACAATTGCTGTTCTAGTGCACAATCTTGGTGCTCCTGGCTTGCCAGGTTGCGGACTAGTTCTCTTGGGAATCGTATGCAACATTTGTATTTCGCGAATCATAACGAAGCTGAGACAACGGTCACTCCCTTTCGCCGACTTGCGAATTGCTACGGTTCGTGAAACAGTGGAAAACATGCGCGTCATCAAATTCTACGGATGGGAGAATAGCTTCGTTAGTATGGTAGCAAAGGCGCGTCTCCAAGAAACAAGCTTCTTGAAAAAGCTTGGCATGATTGAGGGACTCGTAGATGCTACTCTTACCAGCATACCGCAGTTTGGCGGAATCTTGTCATTCGCAGTGCGTATCATTGTTGGAAAAGGTCTGAATCCCTCGGTAGCGTTCCCGTCACTTACGTTATTCCAGCTGTTTGTTCCTTTGAGTATGATGTTCAGCTCTGGCATAACGAGTCATGCAGATGCCTGGGCTTCCGTTAAGCGGATGGAAGAGTTTTTCAGTGCTCCTGAAGATCCTAGTTATGTACTGACAGATGGCGTTGAGAGAGGTGCCGTGCAGATTTCGAGTGGAGCATTTAAATGGGACGTCGAAGAGCCCACTCCAGCACAGAAAACTCGTTGGCGGAGAAAGATGCGATTCTACAAGCGTAAGGCGCGTATGGAAGAGGAGGTTGATGCGCCTGGTATGGCTGTCGTTCGTCCTAACACGACGGCCATCAACGATTACGAAGACGAGAAGGAGAAGGAACAGAATGAGGCAGAGACGAGTAGCTCTTGCGGTGGTCTGCAGCGAGCTGGTGCTAAAAAATTTCCCGGCCTTGTAGACATCAACCTGAACATCAGACCAGGATCCCTCGTAATGGTAGTGGGTTCCATTGGCTGCGGCAAAACGACACTTTTGAACAGCATGTGTGGCCTTGTTTCAAAGCTCTCTGGGTCCGTTTCCGTGGGGGGATCTGTTGTCACAGTGATGTCTATGTGGTCCCAGAATGCAACCATTCGCGATAATATTTTGTTTGGCCTTGAATACGACGAACAGCGTTATGCGAAGACTATTCACGTGTGTAGCCTCGAGTCTGACTTGGAGAACTTCGGCGGTCGCGACTTCACAGAGGTCGGCGAGCGCGGGATTACTCTCAGCGGTGGCCAAAAAGCACGGATAGCTCTAGCACGGTGCGTATACGCCGGTGGCGACGTGATTCTACTGGACGATGTGCTGAGTGCTGTTGATAGCAAAGTCGCTAATCACATATTTAGAAAGTGTGTGAAGGGCATGATCAAGGAAAGTACGCGTGTCATGGTAACTCATAATTGGAAACTACTCTCCGAAGCAGACCAGATCGTATACATGAAGGGCGACGGCCATGCTGATGTTGGTACGCTAGATGAGTTAAAGAGTGCCAACTCAGAATTTGAGAGAATGTACGTGGACGCGCTTAACATGAATGAAGGACCCGAGGATTTACAACGAAGCATGGACCCGGAGCTGAAGCACGTTCGCGAGGAGGTTTTTAATGAGGCCATGGAGCAGCGTCGCACTAAAGCTGAGGATTATGACGAAGAGGTGCTTCCTCGCGCCAAAAATGATGACTCTTCAGACACTTTTTCTGTTAAAACGAAAGAGATCAAGCGGCAGCTTTCTCGGCAGCCTGTGAGTGAAGAAGGTAAAGGAAAGCTAGTCCAGGAAGAGATCAGGGCTCGTGGCTCAGTGAAGGGCAGCGTCCTCCGCAGCTATATGAGTTCAGGTGCTCGTATCGGAATTTTCTTCATTCCTATAATCCTTTTTGTTCAAGCTTGTGTCGCAACGGCCCAAGTGATGCAGTCCGTGTTCCTTCAATTCTGGACTTCGGGGAAGTACCATCATCCAAACGGATTTTTCATCGGCATATACTGCCTCATTGTTTTCCTTCGCGCCGCGTTTTTCGTGGCAATGGCCGTCAGCGTCTGCTTTTTTTGTTTTAATTCATCTTCCAAGCTTCACAATCAAGCAGTGGAAACTATTTACCGCGCTCCTATGTGGTACTTCGACTCCACGCCGTTGGGGCGGATTATCAACAGGTTCACTGATGATACGGCGAATCTCGACACGCAGCTCTTTATGCAACTCCGTATGGCACTCTTCTCGAGTAGCATGTTTCTTGCTTCTATCATTGTCGTATTCGTTTACGTGCCGTGGGTTATTCTCGCCTTGGTGCCTATTCTCGGTATTGGATTCGTGCTGCTCAACTACTATAGAGCCTCGGCGCGCGAATTGAAACGCATAAATTCCGTTTTTCGAAGCTCAATGTTCACCTTGGTTACTGAGACAATCAGCGGCATTTCTGTCATTTTGAGCTATGGCCGCGCAGAACAATTTTCCCAGGAGCTCGATAGACGCATTGACAACATGAATGTGAGCTTCCAAATCAACCTGGCCAGCCAATACTGGCTCTCGCTACGCATGGTTGCCACAACGCTAATAATATCTTTTGTGGTGCAGATGCTAAGCGTATTCCAAGTCTTTGGCCTCGATGCTTCCAAGATCGGCAACGTAATGACTTTACTTCCGAGCGTCTCGATGTCCTTGGTCATGCTATTGCCAATGATCGCTGAGCTCGAAAACCAGCTGAACTCAGTAGAACGTCTTCACGAGCTGGCATATTCTTTGCCACAAGAAGCACCGTACCACATAGCTGAGACGGCACCACCGCCATCTTGGCCACAGAAGGGCAGGATCACCGTTGAGAACGCCTCGCTCAGATATCGTCCTGAGCTCCCCGCGGTTTTGAATCAGGTGTCGGTTGATATTAAAGGTGGCGAAAAGATTGGAATCTGCGGACGTACTGGCGCAGGAAAGTCGACACTGCTGTCTGCACTTTTTCGTATCACTGAGTTGAGTGGCGGACGCATAATTATCGACGACGTCGATATCTCGACAATAGGGCTGGAAGACCTGCGAACCAAGCTCTCAATCATTCCTCAAGAGCCGGTTCTTTTCCGAGGCACCATTAGGTCCAATCTAGATCCGTTCAACCAGCACACCGATGTGGAGCTCTGGGATTCCCTTCGTCGCTCTGGCGTAATCCGGGTTGATGAGTTTGAAAGTAACGGTGACGTGTCAAAGGCGCATAAATTTCACCTGGATACAAAAATCGACAGCGACGGGAGCAACTTCAGTCTTGGTGAGCGCCAGTTACTCACGCTTGCACGCGCGCTAGTGCGCAACGCCAAAATTATTGTTCTGGACGAAGCCACCGCCACGGTGGACTTCGAGACTGATAAGATGATTCAAAGCACAATCATGAAAGAATTCCAGCAATGCACTATCTTGTGTATTGCTCATCGTCTACAGACAATCATTAATTATGACCAAGTCATGGTGATGGAGAAAGGTGAGATAGCAGAGATTGGCCCTCCAAAGGCCCTTTTCGATGACAAGCAGTCAGTTTTCTCGTCGATGTGCCGGGAGGCTGGTATCACTGAGACCAATTTTCAGAAATGACAGAAGCCACAGTGTGCGTACGAATAACAGCCTATGTATATGAGCAAAAAGTGTATGGACCCATTGTCACTAGGGCAGTGTCGGCACATGGTGAGCTTAGCTAGCTTTGTTGATGAGTTATCTATGTTATGTGGACGTTAGGCAGTATCACGTAAAACAATCGGTACTACTCTAACGCTGCTGCTGCGTTGTGGGTCTTGAAGCTCGACTCTGGAGATGTTCAAACTCACTGTTTTGAGGCTCGAATCTGCTAGTTTTGCCCGAGCGCCTTATGTGTCGGCAGTAGCGCGCTTGAGGCCACTGCTGCTCAGCAGAGCTACATCAAGCCGGCCGAAAGAAAACACCGCGATACCTGTACAAGCTTCTGCTAAGAGAGAACAATTATGGACTTTACCGAATATTCTCACTATTACACGCCTTGCAGCTGCTCCTTGCATTGGCTATTTTATCATCAGGCACGCCTATCCGCAGGCTTTGGGTTTGATGGCATACGCGTGTATAACAGACTTTGTCGATGGCTATCTCGCGCGTAGATACAATAAGCAAACTGTTTTCGGGAGTATAGCTGATCCTGCAGCTGACAAGGCGCTCATGGTCACACTAGCATCTTGCTTGACATACTCGGGAGCTGTGCCATGGTGGTGTGGAGCGACCATCTTAGGGCGAGACGTGCTTTTGCTCTTGAGCGCCTTGGTTGTGAGGTATAGAACATTGCCGCCTCCCAAGACTTTCGTTAGGTTTTGGGACATGGGCATCCCCAGTGTTAAAGTTGAACCCACCACCATATCCAAATGGAACACGTTCTTCCAAATGATTTACCTTGGTTTCGGTCTTGCATCACCTGTGTTACCTATTGTACCTGAAGGACTCCAGACCGGCATGGCTGTCTTCGTGACTGGGACCACGATCATGTCTGGACTATCCTACGTATCCAGTAAGACGGCCGTGAAAAGGTTGTGAGTCATGAAAGAAATGCTGCGTAATTAGGCTGAGGCACTGTGAAATACTCGTCACTCATATCAACTTCAAGAAACTAGTGATGGTAAATTCTCTCTGCGGTTCTCATCTGCTTCGGGAGTGAAGTCATAGGGCACAAATATTTGCGCCATGGAAATAACTCCAGACTGATCGACATTTGGGTCTACGGTTTCTTCAACATAGTTCGGAATGGCTCTAGCATCTCCGTTGCCCAGCTCTTCTTGGTAGATACCAAAATGTCGCGGGCAAAGAATCACGGCCATACGGAACACGAGTTCTTGCCTTCTTCTTCTCACAAGGCTAGGCTCGGACAAACTTAGCTGCAATTGGCGCACTAGTCGCCTATACACACCCAGTACCTCGGACCTCTTGAGCTGAACCCTGGCAAATGAAACGGCGGCAGCAACGTATGAAGCTGCTTGAAATCCTAGACAGTCAGGCACGGTACCGTCGCACGCGAAGTCTACCAAAGTGCCGAACATGAAGGGGAAGGTGTACGACGTAGCATGAATCAGAGACCAAACAGAGGCGTACAACATATCCAGATTTGGGTCCTTCTTGGCATCGACCACATTTGGCATGGCTAATACGAACCGGAGAAACTCATAAATCACATCATGCTGGCGCAGAACGGCCCTTGCTTCGCGCAGGGCTGGAAATGGCCCAATAGTGGGAAAGTCCAAGAAAGCTCTTAGTGTTTCAGCACATGAAGTGCAAAAATCAATGGGCACAGGTGTGCGTGTGTGACTGACTGAACTTGTTGTATTGCGATAGTACTCATTTTCGAGGATCGTTTGCAGGCCCCAGCATAAATAGACGAGACAATCAGTATAAATTGAAAATGGTGAAGCAAGGTGAGCCGCCACTGTCCGCGGTGCTTGGTGAAGCAAACGGTAAAGCTTCATGGTTGTTGTGTTGAACTGTGCGTTCTCCAAATAAAGGTTGAAACAACGGTCCCACTTGACCTCTACGACGGTCGCCGTGAACGCGTTGAAAAATCCGTGTGGGGCCAGATCAACGAATATCTCGGCAGCAACATCACTAAGATAGAAGCTCTGATGATACGATGCCAAACATTGTGGTAACAGTTTGAAGTAGTCTCTGGGGTTTTGAAAAAGTGATCCATAAGCTGTGCATACGATTTGAACGTGCTTCTCGTACAGCCATTTTTGCTCTGGTAACATGGAGTCGTACTGCACCCCGATCGGCCTAGTGTGAGCACCGAAGGCAATGCCCAGAAAAGAATTATACGCACGAGAATCTGAGATTTGATTCCACTGTACGATGCTGTCAAACAAAGCTGGTTTGGCACGATTGACTTTCAAACAGTCAAATAATAAGCTGAATATGTCTGTCTGGACACTCAAAAGCAAATGAGCGTGAGTATAGCAGCTCGCTGCGAGGCGTAAGAGTGTAACAAGAAGAATGCGCACTTCATGTGTAGGCTCGGCGCGGTAAGCACTTAATGCAAACTGGATGGCGCCGCATTCAAGCATCGCAGCAGTTGTGTTGTAGTCGGCGCAATCTATGATGGCAGCAGCGAGCCAGAACTCTCTACCAAGCACGGTATTTTGCGCAGGATAGTAAGGAAAGACCTCGGTATTTACGACATGGTGAAGCCTTGGCTGTGGGTCGATTGCTATGTGGCCAAACTCTTCGACGAACGTGACGCTTCGCGCAAGCTCGTTGAGTACATCGTCTTCTTTAGCGGGGCTATCGCTGTCAAGTCTGGTTGAAATGTCGCCCTGACCGTGCTCGTACTGTTGGGAAACATCCTGGTTGAGAACCAGCTCAGAGATCATTGGGAGCTCGGCTTGATTGGTTTCATAGCGTCGAGAAGTTTCATTTGCATGTTCTTCGCGCTCTAGCATCTGCTCTTGACGTGCTGTATTCCTGAGATCCATCAAATGCGCAAACCGCCCTATATCTTCTTTGCGATTCGAGCCTCCCTCCTCCGGGGACTCTCCCGGTGCCGCAGAGCGAGAGCTAGAAGCAATTGTGCGACGCATATGAGCATTGGAATCCATTTTTACGGTGATAGTGAGTGTTATAAAGAGACGTTAAGATCGATCTGGGGCGACGAGGGTGCTCATTATGTATTACCATCTCTAGCCGAACCGTACCTGAGCGAGGAACTGGGTAAGCTGCAGGTGACCAAAGGAGCTACCAGCTAAAGGCCTATATGACGAATTGATCCTTCATGCTAGTTTTATCGTGGATCATTTGCCGGTCCAACTGTGGTCATTAGGTCAGCCCGGCGTCCTTCTTGGTGGCATTTTACACATTTCACGCCAAACATGGCGTGTGCAATCATAAACAATTGGCCTGTTAGCGCAAAAACCCGAAATTTTACTAACACTTGGTCATCATAGGTCTACATGAAAGCCAATATAAGAACGTAGGAAATGCAATATAAAGCTTGAGCAAGAATTACCGAATGCGGTAGAGAACCCTCAGCCCTTCTTCCAGGGCGCAAACTAGGGAGTTCGGGATTGGAGAAATAGAGCTCGGAATACGGAGAGAGTCTCCGTTTATTGCAAGCCATGAAGACAAAAAGCCAAGAGATGTCACCAACCTTTTTTCCCGGATCTTGTAGTCATTTTTCCAGGTAGTGGTGTATGTATTTTGATGTGTACATGACAATCTACAAAGAGGATGGTTATCTCGCTTGGTCATTCTCCGAGGTCAGCTTTTTAAAGACTACCGCGTGAACTGAATATCGTCTATACGCAAAATGCTTTTCACACATTCCGCGGCGAGAGTGATAGCCGACGTATTGACAAGCACAGGCTGAAGGACGTTCTCGGTAGTTATGTCGGAGGTTCCACGTCGCATAGAGATGCCAGCATTACGCTCGCCCTGTTGATGCATGAGACGTAGCGCCGTAACGGCATTGATAGCATTCACGCCAGCATTTTCAGCCAGCGTAGTCGGTATAACTTCAAGCGCCTCAGCGAAATCTTTCCAGCATACGGCTTCTGTGCCACCCAATGTGTCGGCCTCCTTACTTAGCACTCTAGCGACCTCAATTTCTGAGGCGCCGCCACCAGCGATGAGGGCCTGCTCCCTTACAAGGCAGCGGATAACGCAAAGCGCGTCGTGAATCGAGCGCTCAGTCTCATCAAGAACGAGGTTATTTGTGCCACGGCACACGATTGAACATGTCGCACCCTCATTGTTGCCAAGAATACTGGGCCGCGAAGAGCGGTCTTTGTGACTGGCGTCGTTTGAGGGGTCCGAAGTCGTTACGGGCGGTTTGAGCCCAGAAACCTTCAGAATTTGAGCCTCGGCTTGCTCGACCTCTTCAACTAATTCGGCGCTGCCAAGGCGGTCCTCCGTGAAGCTATCAATGTCAGCAATAGGATGGCAACCGACGCTCTTTGAAATAAATTCCACTTCATCGCGCTCGATATCCTTCACAACCATAATACCGAGCTTATTCATGAAATGTAGCGACATATCATTGACCGCGTCACGCAGAATCGACTTTTGAATAAGTACAACATTGCATTTGTGCTTTTTGATAGTTTTGCACAAGTTGAGCAAGTACTGACGCTCTTCTTTCAGAATTTTGTCCATTTGACGATAATCACTGACAACGACGTGATTCTCCAGGTCAGGCTTCGGCGGCGACAGTTGGAACTGGATAAGGCCAATTCGTGCCTTCTCAACACGCTTAATCTGACCAGCAACCCGTTGACGCAGAACCAGTCCATTCACGAGTTCCGTATCCTCGATGGTACCACCCAATTTCTTGACCATGCGGATGTTCGACAAATCAACATCGTCATGACTGGCGACGCGTAAAACAGCACCAACACACATCGGCGCAAGTTTAGCACTGAACTGCGACACGATTTTCGAGTTAAGGGATGTAGCGGCGGCTTGGATGAGTGGTTTCTCGCTAGTCAAGTCGATGTTGATCGACATGTCACGCATAATCTCAACAGCACGCTTCGCAGCGCGTGTAAAGCTTTCAGCAATGAGCGATGGGTGAATACCACGATCTAGTAGCCGCTCACCCGCTCCGAGCAGCGCACCCGCCAGAATTACTACAGAGGTGGTGCCATCTCCAGCCTCCGAATCCTGCGCACCACTGAGCTCGACAAGCATGCGCGCAGCAGGATGAAGCACGGACATCTCTCGCAGGATGGTGTGTCCGTCGTTCGAAATCAAAACCTCACCATTCTTAGTTTTGACCATCTTGTCCATGCCTTTAGGACCCAGCGACGTCCTAATCGCGTCTGCTACGGAACGACCAGCAAGAATGTTGGACTTTCGGACCTCTGCAGGCTTTTCCTTGTCTTTAAAGGTGCTATTAGCACCGTTCGTGGGTGTTGCTGCGGCCACGGACATTGAGGAGCGTCCTAGTTTGTGGTGTCGACGGTTTCTGCTATTCAGTTCCGCTGGCAAGTGTTTAGCTAGGTGAAAATTAATAAGCGTGGGTCAAGTACGTATCATGTGCCCCCTGGCCACCGCGGTCAAGACGTGTGTGTGGGTGGTGGTGGTAGTTCAGTCGAAGTCGACCACATGCTGCGTGTTCGTACAATTTAAGCCTTGGTGGCCTGGACAATTTAGTTGAAAAAGGAAGTGTATGTTATGGTTTCTGGCCTCGTTTGCAAGAAATCGCAACGCTACTTTGAATTGACGTAGTTAACGTTGTTTGGTCATCACTTGTGACTCGTCCAAACGCCACAAAAAAGGTCAAGGGTCTTTCTCTCTCTCACACCTCAGGTGTCGCAGTTCTGGTTTGAAACGCGATGAGCACCTTAAACCCCATATTCGAACACTGCGAGTTCGCATATTGGTACAAGCTCTTCAAAGAATTAACGCCAAGGACAAGAATTCTTGAAGCGCCCGAGGAGTTCAGGACTTATCTTTTGTCCGACGGCATCAAGCTTCGCGAAAAGTCGGACGAGGAAGAGAGTTCAGACAGCGAGTGGGAATCCATTGACGTTGCTGTGAAGGGGATCAAAGAGGTCTCACCGGACGCATCTGATTCAGACACCGAGGATGAGGAATTGGTAGAGCTTATAGCGCCGCCCGCGGAATTCCACAATGTTATCGAGCGCACCATTGCTGACCTTCGAGGCGAGGTGGCCCCAAAGCTCAATTGGTCGGCACCTGTCGACTCGAAGTGGATGCTCACAAGCAACTCAATGCGGTGTACCAATGCAAACGACATATACATGCTTTTGAAGTCAAGCGACTATGTGAACCACGACCTTAAGCTGGAGCCAAAAAAGATCACGTTGGTGCTCCGCGAATGGTTCGATTTACATCCCTCTACGGAATTTCGGTGCTTCGTTCGAGATCGCAAACTCGTTGCGCTCTCTCAACGCGATATGAACTATTACGACTTCCTTAAAAGTGCCGAGCAGGACATTCTGAGCCTTAGCAAGGACATAGTTGCTGTCATCAGTGAGAGCTACCCAGACGCATCATATGTGTGTGATATTCACATCCCCCTTAGTGGCCCTCAGAGGCCAAAGCGAGCATGGCTCATTGACATAAACCCATGGCATGAGCAAACCGATTCTATTCTTTTCTCGTGGGAGGAGCTGCCCAATCTAGAAAGCCCTGAACTGCGGCTTGTCGAGAAGGCAGATCGGTCGAGGACGTTCGCTTCAAAACCCCACTCTGCGAGCCAGGTTCCCTATGACTTTGTCGACATGCCCAAAAGCTCATTGGCGGACATGCTAATGCAAATTAAAAGCCAACAAGCGCAAGAGGGAGACTAAACTGAAGAAACTGGATGAGGCTATGTAACTATGTATATATGTGATGCGATCTTCAAACAGAATAAATAAATGACTTTTATTGGCGACGCGTTGCGTAAACACTACTAGGCAGCTGCTACACTTTTCACTCTTGCCTAACTGTAGTTCCATCTGTAGCGCAATTCACGGAGCACTCTCAGCTGGCTCCTGTTTTGCTAGTAGTAGCGATAGTAGGGTCCGGAAATGGCTCCTCTTTACCACTTAGCTTGCCCTTCGTGTAGTAGAGCCGCGGCTTGAATGCAGGATCCTGGCTCATGACTGGTGAATTGCGAAACTTTTGAATAAGGCTGTCTCGGCCCTGGATGCGTGCAAACTTGATTTCGATTATTTTTTCAGAGTTGTAGTTGTACTGGCTCCATTTCATGCCAGCCCGTGCCTTGACGAACGTCGCGACATGCTTCGGCTTCGTAAATGAAATGAAAGCATAGCCGACATTGCATCGGTTCAGGAAGTCAAACCGAAGGTACAGAAAATCGTAAGTGCATCGGTTCGTCGCGTCCAAGAACCGTTTTAGATCTTTGAAGTCGAGCTTGTTGGGAATGTTGCGAAGCATCACAGTGGTGCGTGTCTCGGCGCCATTCGCAATTGCTTCCAAGTCAACGTCATTACAGCGCTCACGATCAGCATTTCGCGTTTCCTTAGGCTCCGCCTTCGCGTCAGCAGTGGCGAACCTCTTCAAGATGTTCATGCATTTGTCAACCTCTTGTGATCTTGATGTGGGTACGATAGACGGATCTGAGGACTTTCTTGCGGCTCCGTTATCGTGGAAGCCACCAGCGTCTACTGTTCTGAGCTGTGGCGGCGCGCGAAAAGTGTGACGCGCCTGGCTCATGGAATCAGATGTCCCCACCCGCCCAAAATGGCCACTGTTCAAGATTGAATCAAAGACGCTGTTACCGGAACTTACATTGCTCGTGGCTGCGCTCCCGATGGGACCGTATGTGCCATCAAAAAGCTCGCTACCAGTAGGGTCCAGCATGCTCCTACTGGTGGGGAGTCTTTGGCTAGAGCGATCTGCGTCTAAGTCTCTGGACGTTACGCTCTGCATCGTGGTACTAGGAATGCTGCCAATCAACTGCGGACTTAATCTTTGTAAAGAAGATTCATGATGGCTGCTGCTGCCCATGTCCGCCGCTTTGCCTAGCCAGGGGTTTTCAACGCCATTGAAGTAGGACGAAGACCTATCAGTCCTAGCTGTCGAGTAGGGTGATGACAATGAAGGTATTGAGCCCGTAGTAGAAGATGCGAATGCAGCTGGCATAGAAGACTCCATGGAGTTAATGCCAATGCCAGAAATAGATGATTGAGGTTGATGTTGGCTATCGGGACTAGCCGAAGGACACACGTGCGTGTGGGGAATAGAGAGCAGGCGGACAGGCAGCTGGACACCATTGACAGTGATGAGCTTGTTAAGGACCTTCGTCGCATCCCGCACGTCGTGGTACACGCAGACGACCTGTTGGGGTCCTCCGATGTGGGACTTGCCGAAGCTCAAGCTTGAGACAGAGCCGTATTGTTTTAAGGGCACCAGGAGCCCATCGTAATTCACGCTCTGGCCCCAGGGGATGTCAATGAGGACGCAAATGTCAGATTCGAGCGTCACATGGCGCAGAGTAACACCAGAAAGCGGCAGAATAGTGGGCAAGACCTTGGCCAGCTTTTCGGCGGCGCGAAGGTCGTAGAACTGTAACGAGATCACATTTTCAGATTCATACTCGGGCTCTTGCTCAATGTCGCCAACACTGGCCAGAACTTCGAGGAATAGGTTAAATTGATTGGGCGGCAAGCTGGCAACATTGATGCGCCGGCTCGGACAACCGCATTGAGAGCGGCCTTCGCTGGTGTGGTGTGCCGTGTTGCTCTTAGCTGCTGCTGTATAGATGCTTGAGTGTGAATTTGAGACGCTAGACGGTGTGTGATAAACGGGGCGCAGTTCGCGGCGCGATCGGTCGTAAGCGTTGAGGAATGCCTGCTTCTCAGGGGCAAGAGCCTGCGGTGTTGACACCGGATGCTCGGATGGCACGTTGCTGGTAGGTGTGAAATTGGCGCGCACGTTGTACTTGCGCTGGGGCATGAGTGGCATGAGTGGGTAGTGACCGGAAACCAGACGGTCTGGATACGCGGCCTCGGTTTCTTTGAGATATGTCAAAGACATGAGTTCAGGACTGCTTCTCTACAATGGCCTGTCTGTGGAGCGAGACCAGAACTTTGAGACTTCCAACAGCCTTCTAGTTTCGGTGGGAGGGCAGGTGTCAAAACAGAGCGCACCTTAATGTAAATGCTCCGGCGTCTTTCCGAGAATGAGTGAGCAACACTTGCTAATACCGGGATGGCGTGCTGCTGTGGTTTATGAGTGCGGCTCGTCGCTCGGTCGGCCGCCAAGGTCCACATGTTTCGCACTTGTGGGTTAGGAACACATTACATATTCTCTATGATGGAAGTCGAGTAATTATCCTTCTGCAGGAACCACAGCCCTGTGACGCGCCCGGGAAAAAACGCCCATGGCGCTCACCCAAAGATCCGCGCGGCTTCTAGCATGGCTCCACAATTGGCTGAATTTACAAACTAGTTGTGGAAAGCGCTAGCGTGGAGTAGTATATAGGTCGACGATAATCGTAGTACTTTAAATACTCGAGCGCGCCGTGCCGCACGGCACAGGAATCGTAGTCACAAAATCGAGAAGAGCGGAAAAAAGGTTCAAGGTTCAAGGGTCGAGGGTGTCAGTGTAAGAGTGAAACTACTACCCTTGAGGGTACCAAACTCCAAGACCGCTTGTAGAAGCGATTGTTATAGTCCACACTACAAATTAATGAATAAACCTTTACTCTTTTCGTTAAGTTTAATACAGGATTAGAATTCGGAATGTCTTCTAGCGCTTCCTCCATTTGCCCAGCAAGCTTTGCTTCCATAAGACTGCGAGGTCGCCGTGTCGCCAAACATGCAAGGCGTGACAAATCATCTGCAGATATGCTCCGCGGAGGACGCGAATCGCGCTACACCCAAACCCCCGCACCGGCTCCAACATATAATTATAGGTCGGGCGGGTGGTTGCCTGCAAGACAATGTGTATTACGATCTCCTCCCACTGAGCTTGCTGGCTGGCATCTTTATGTCAGGGCATGAACAGGGGGTTGTTAAGCGACAGCGCCTTCGTAAGACCGGCAATGGAATATCGAAGCCTACAACTAACTGCATGGTAAAGCTGATAAAAATTAGAATAAGCTTTACGGGTTAATGAACACCTATCCGTTAGCACTACTTCGCACTGCTTCGCTCAGAAGTGTGCGTCGATGCACATAGGCCGCAGGCACTGCTTTTGCAAAAGTCTGGCACAATACTGATCAACTAGAGTAGCTGCGTTTTGATACACTGATGCCCAGTGCGGCGCTACTGGGCTTCATCATGACTCAATATGTCACATCGTGGCGTAACATAGGCGTGAATGGGTCCGGCGGTAGTCGCCGACAAAATGCATGAGACCTGAGGACAATAGGCTGCTTTGTAAAAAAGGCCTCATAACACCGCTATATGCATAATCGACAAGGCGACCGCCCGCGAAAATCACGAAAAAACCGCCTCTGACACTAGACTCACGCACCAGTAATATCTACTTGTTTACTTCGTAGCCACCTGTTTAGCGTTAAGGTCAGATTGGGAGCCAACAAGCTCGTAGAACTCACGCTTGAAAACATCAAGCTGTGCAACCCGACGCCTAACCGCGTGCTGCTGCGCAATCTCTGTCGCTGCTTGCAGGGCTGCAGGGCCCCAGCCTGGCTGCAGCGTCTCCGCCTCCAGGGCGATCTCTTGCAGTTCGCGCTCAGTGAGGATCTTCGAGCCTGAGAATGTCTCGAACAAATTCTCGCCCACAATGCCGCCTTGTAGCAGGCCCTGAACCGCTGGCTCAGTTTCGCGAAATCGGAAGATGCGTAGCAAGTCTTCGGACGCCCAGCTTAGCAGCGCAGCTTTTAAAAGCTTTGCCGGCACCTTATCTGTCGTTTTCAGCTGAAGATAGATGTCTTTCGCGAAGTTTTGAGGGTAGAATTGCGGTGTCTCTGCTAGCCTCTGGAACTTACGCGCCCGGTAAATCTTCGAGAAAACCACAAGGGCCATTATAAGCGTGCTAACATACAGAATCGGCGTCCACAGGGAAACCGTCTTCTCACCCATGATGCTCCTCTACAAAATGAGCGTGCTGTTGCTGATGCTGGCCTTGCCTACTTTGGCTTTTGACAGCGTCACCGACGGTGATGCCACAGTGGAGGTATTAATAAGCTCATTGGGATAAAAGCTGCGCGTGCGTTGAGTCGCTCGCTAAGAGAGAGAGAGCGCAACAAAGAGAGCTTGTAAATGGCTATCCGTTCTATTTTGAGATAGCCCTGTTATATACTGCTCTAAACGTTATTTTTTTTCTTCACCATAAATCCAAGTGTATCCTACCAGCACGTTTCAGCTTTTTGAACTCACGCTGGCCCGATTGTGGTGGAAGACCCTTTTTGGCAGCAAGCAAATCTGCAAGCGCGTCGCGCACACCGCGCCTAATTTTACGAATGTCTCCGCAAATGTAGATTTCGGCTCCTTGCTGCAAGAGACGCCACACAAGGTCTCCATTTTTTGTTAGCTGCTCAAATATGTAGCCTTTGGCTGGATGTGTGTCCTCGACTCGTGAGTAGGCTGGCACCAACGTGAAGTCATAGTCAGGTCTTGACTCAAATTCGTGGAATTCATCCTGATGCACTAAATCCGCAGGCGTACGACTGCCTGCAAATAGCACGGTAGGCCCCGCATGCTCTCCGCAAAGGGCGCGTTCGCGAATAAATGCTCGGAAGGGAGCCACGCCGGTACCTACGGCGAACATGAGGAGCGGCGTAGATGGATCCGAAGGAGGCCGGAAAGAACCCAGCGGCTCGACTGCGGCCATAACGCTACCCTGCGGCCGGTTTACGAGCGAATAAAGCTGACCTGTGGCGACACCTTCGAAGCCTGTGGCAGTTTCTCTCTCGACAACAGCCGAGAGAGATGCTGTACTGGGTTCCTCGGTGCTGGAAGAGGATATGCTGTATCGCCGAGGCAGAAGGTGAGGTAGGACATCAAAAAGCGCCGACGCTGGTAAACTCTTGATCCAAGGATCATCAGGGCTCAGCCATTTTAGCAGCCGCGCTAGGTTGTAGTTACCTTCTGTGACCGCAACCTCCTGCAGCCGTGCCTTGTCTCTCATCAAAGATAGCGTGCGTTGTTTGGCTGTTTCACTGGGAGCGAAGTTAGCTAGCTTCAGAAGTAGGTCACGTTCAACTCGCCCGTTAACGTCGATAGAGTGGCTCGCTAGCAAGCGGTAGGATGTCGTGACCTCACGCAGACCATTGTTAAACCACACGGCGTTGTCCCTTCGCTCTGAACAGCCGAAAACCGCGTCCAAAAATATCTCTACTTCACTCTGCGGATTCTCTGGCCACAAAAGCAGGTAGTCTCCAGTCTCGTAACGTACACCAGCGGGAAGCTGGGCCTTAGCAAACACATAGTCGCGATCCGTTGAAGCGAGTCGAGAGACCGAAATGGGCATTTTCAAAGGTTTTAAACCTGAAGAGTCTGCATCCTGGTAAAACAGCTCTGTGGCTGTGCCGTCAAAATTCGGCCTCTCTACCACGGCGACCGTAGGCTCGTAGTGATAAGGACGCTCCGTGTATCCCCTTGTTTTGATGATGTGTTGTATGACTTGCTCCTTCCAGTTGAAAAAGTCTTCGTCAGGATCGAGTCCTATTTTATCACTGATGCCGATTGGGGCTACGCGCTGCGCCCCCAGCTCGGCTAACCGAGTGTCGAATTTGCGTCCTGCAAGGGCGAAGTTCTTTCCGTAAAGTGACGATCCACGAGATAGCACGGAGAAGCCGAATTCGAGGTTGGGAGCACGAGGGCTGAATAGCGTATCCCAAAGAGGTTGAGTGTTCATGTTGGGCCCGCCATCACCGTACGTGCTCGTTAGCAGAAGTACGAGGTCAGTTTTCTTCAATTGATCTAGGTCGCGATAGTCATAAAGGCTTGTGCTCCCCAGAAGAACTTGGGCACCAAACCGCCATCTGAATTCTGCGTGCAACTGTTTAGCCATGCGCTCCGTGTTTCCGGAGTGCGAGCCATGCAAAATGGCGATTCGACTTGGGGTCGAAGCAACCGCCTCAGCAATGCTCATGCTTAAGAATCGTCGTTGTGATACACAAGAAATTGCATACGTTTTGCTATGTTTTAACAAACCTCCATGAATCACGAGCATTATGCGCGTCTGATCTTCGCCTCTTTCGGCGAAAATGTACACTTAGTGGAGTCGCGACCGACGGGCGATAGGATAGGTTCGGCCGCGGGTAAGGGCCGGCGGCGGCTGCGATGAATAAGATAGATAATCGAATTCACACCACTTCATAACATTAGCAGCCCTCGAGGAGGTCGTGCACGTACTCAGCAATTGCCATGCTAGCTGTGAGCCCTGGGCTCTCGATGCCAAGTAAATTAACAAATCCTGGATATTGAGCTTCTTCCTGGATCACAAAGTCCTGAAAATTATTCACATCTCTGGATAGTTTGGGCCGAATCCCACTGTAGGCTGGCACAAGAGCCGCCGCATCGATATCGATAAAACGCGAAATAGATTCTCTGGCTGAATGCAAACCAGACTCACTTACCTTGTAATCTTCGGGGCCATCTACCCACTCGAAATCGGGACCAAAGCGGATGCCGCCAGCAAGGTCAATTGTTAAGTGCGTACCTAACGAGCCTTCGTTTGACGGACAGGGGTATATGAGGCGACTTACCTTGGGGGTTGATCTCGTGTATGCGAAGTAGTTGCCCTTAGCGTAATACGCGTTGTAGTTAAGGCCCAGCATTCGTGCGATGCGCGGCGCCCACAGGCCAGCAGCGTTGACGACTCGGTTCGCAGACACGACGGTCTCGTCGTTTCCGCTCACACAATGCAAATTGTATCCACTCTCAGTTTGTTCGATAGCCTCGACGGCTGTGCGGGTTGCCAGATCTGCCCCGTGCTCTTGCAGCTCAGCCTCGTAGAATCTCATGAGCGTGTGTGCGCTGATGATTCCTGTGGTGGGCGAGTCAAGCACAGCATGGCCAGCTATGACCGAGGGTTCGAGCTGGCGGGCCCTCTTCAGGGGCACGAAATCGAGCGGCACGCCTGTATCAAGCGATCTTTGCTTTAGGACGTGCAGGTAACCAGCTTCCTCGGGCGTCTGAGCCACAATCCACTTGCCGCACTGCTGGATATCTTCAAGTCCGCGACGCTTATGAGCCTCGTAAAGCAGATGCTTGCCTCTGATACAGAGCTTGGACTTCAACGAGTTTGGCGGGTGATACAATCCGGCGTGAATAACTTCCGAATTGCGACTGCTCGTCTCGGCCCCCGGCTCGGAGTTTTTCTCCAACACCAGCACCTTGCATCCGGCGCGACTTAGACGCGCGCCAATCGCAAGGCCCACAGCACCAGCGCCAATAATGGCATGGCTATAGTCCAGCGCAGCCATCCTCGAGGAGGCGACACGATCTGGGGCCCGTAGGCGCGCGACCCTAATTCTGGGACAAGCGTGGAACGAGGGTGTGTCACAAAATGACACTGAGCCTGCGCCGACGTCTTATGACGCCTCAGGTTAATTAGCAGGCATATGCATTTACCCATAGCACCTAACAGGTTACACCAACTCTAAATGTTACGCAAACTGGTGCGCACTCCAGGTCGCTGGCGGGGGTTTCGTAGTACTTCCCCCGGTAGACTACCTGTTGGCACGCATGATTGCGTGACAGACCGACGCGGCAGCGTTTCCTAATTTTTAAAACCTCTCTAAACCGTTTCTCTTTTTCACATGTACAATAATACATAAGTGTTTCCACTGATTGTCTTTCCCGACCACGAATAGGCCGGGTGCTTCTCAGCACCAAAATCTGTAGATGCGAATGACATAGCGAATGTACCATGGTTTCTGACGCAAAATGCGTTCCTCATCATCAGTTTGCTCTATTTCTTCTGGCGTCTTGATCCTGGCGCCTGTAACGATATCCACCGTCTTCGGGCTCTTCGGCCAATTTCGGTACCACAGCTTGTGAGCCACAAAGAACGTGACGGCGATTGGCAAGGACAGATACACCTCGAACCAGTTGTACGCACTCGGTTTCTCACCGAGTGGCCAAATGGCGACCCACATCTGGAGACCCAAAATGGCGAGGTTTATTCCCAGCGTAATCCAACCGCCAATAACACCAGACACAGACTTGTAGTAAAGCTCATCTAAGCTTCGGCCTTGCGCCTTCATTGCTGCGCGGAACATGATATGATTTAGGCCAATGGAGCCCCAAGTATACAGACTCGATTGCCCCGATAATGCTTGCATCCAGTTGAACGCCTCGTTGTACTTCGAAGAGGCAACAATGAAGCCAATTAAACCAAACGCGCACGTCACGGCAATTGCTATGAGCGGTCGGCCAGAGCGATCAATATAGCCAAGGAATCTCGGCGCCATTTCAGCGTTGGCCAATGCCGATAGCGTACGCGACGTACTATAGATCGCGGCGTCAGCCACAGACAGAGCAGCCAGCAGAATCACCACATTTACCACTGACGGAAGCCCGGAAACACCAGCACTCTTGATTGCCAGCACAAACGGAGATGCCGACCCATCGCTCGATGTGCCGAGCCGTGGATCTGTGTAAGGCACGAGGCAAAACACGATAGTCAGAGAGACCATATAGAAGAGCAGAACTCGCCAGAATACCTGCTTTACTGCCCTAGGTAAGACACGCGCTGCATCCTTTGTCTCAGCAGAGGCCAAGGCCGCCATCTCAGTACCGGAGAATGCGAATGCCGAGTTCACGAATACGTTCACTACGCCCTTAAATCCATTAGCAAAAGAGCCCGGGTCCCACCAATAATGGGTGCCAAAGTAATGGTGCGAGGGCCCACCACCTGCCGTGATGATGATGCCAAATATGCAAAAGCCGATGATGGTTACTACTTTGATGATCGAGAGTACGAATTCCACTTCGCCGTATGCACGAGCCCCGGTGAACCCCACGCCCGTAAACACAGCCCAGAATAGGGCAACCCAAGCAGCCTTGTTAACATTTGTTGCCCCGTTGTCGTCGCCATTCCAGTAGTCCAGAATGATGGCGGCCGCCGTTAGCTCGAGCGGGAAACTCACTAACCATTGCAGAACATAATTCCAGCTCATGGCGAAACCCCATGAGTCGTCAAAAAGACGAATCGTGTGAATAGCAAACGAGCCCTGTACCGGGAAGCGCACAGCAACTTCGCCTATTGAGTGCATCATTGTGTATAGCATGATTCCCACAATGGCAAAACCAATTATAACGCCACCAGGTCCACCTTGAGCCAGTGAATTACCACTGCTCACGAATAGACCACTACCAATCGAGCCTCCAATCGCAATCATCTGAATGTGCCTGTTTGACAAGGCTTGCGACAGGGGCGCCGCAGCTAAAGTAGCCTGTTTTGCCTCAGCTTCAGTCATACCGGTTGTGTCGACGTGCACCTTATCAGCAGGCTTAAACGAGTCAATGAATCGTTGGTGCCATTTTGTACGGTCTACTGAGCCGTACTCGTAAGATTCGGGATCATTGCCATTACTTCTATTGAAGGCTTTCTCTGTATCGAAGCTCTTGTTAGAGCCATGCACAGGTTCAGCGCCCAGGCCACTGCTGGATTCGTCCGTGGTCTCAAAGCCAGCCTGCCTTGAAGGTCCTGGTGTCATTGCCGACACAGAACTTTCGCGGGAAACAGCATCCCCTGCTCGACCGAAGCGACCAAAGATAGGCATTTCAGTGTATCGGGGGTGCGCACCCGACTTACTTGAATGAGATGCTCAAATCTAGCAGCCTAACCAGAATTTTCGTCCTATAGCTGAAGGAAATTTGTCTCTACGCTCCGTACCCTGCCCCACTACCCACGCCCCTGCCCATTCAGGTGTCTGGAACTCGCCTGCATCGGAGTGCTCAGGTAGCAATGCCGTACTATTATGTGCGCCAAACTTGACTCGCTATGATGTATACGTGCTACAGCTAAAAGAAAAAAGCTTCGGACAACTCTTTTACGAGCTTCAGGGAAAGCGATGAACCTTTGCCTCATGACTTACGTAATAAATGGCCCGAGCCACGTCCTTTAACGGCAGGTGATCCACCCCTATAGGTAGTTGGCGTCAAGGCTGTTTCGTAATCAAAGCATTTTAGAATGTCTAGTATGCTGTGGCGATTCAGGCCGCTAACAAGCACGCGGTCTAGTCCTTCTTCGGCTATATATGAATACCACAAGCTTATTGAAAATAAAACCTGAGGGCACAAATTAAAACCCGATTCGTACATTTTATTCACATCTGCTAAGAGGTTTTTGGCTACGGTAGGGCAAATGAACATGAGGTACATGCAACCCTGCATGCGGATAAGAGCTCGTAACAATGCCATAGGGCAGAGGGTTAGAAATTTCGATGGCAAGGTCAAGTAAATGAGTCAGTTCGGTAGACAGCTAGAAAGCATTCTATCTCAAGCGGATACCCTGTTTGAGTGGCGGAATTGTGCTGCCTTGAATGGCCCAGTTGAATCGGCTACTTTACATACACTGAGTGCTCGAAGGCGAGCTAAAAAAAATAGTAAGCCCTTACTCGCCTAACGACTCACAACACAACATTACTATGATCACACCGATTTGTTAGAAGTTTCACTCTCTGCGAAACTGTGTATGTCTAACTTGCCATAAGCTATTAAAACGGCCACAACACAGTTTTCGTGTCTACAGTAAAGAGAAGGTTCCACGGCCACCCCGGACGCAGACTAGTGCTCCCGCGGACGGCCAAAGCAAGAGCTCTTCGACCACACTGCGTGTCGAGTGCGCTGTATGAGTGCAGATTACCGGTAAAACTTCCCCTGAACAGCGAGGAGAGGCACATAAATACTACTGTTAGGGGTGATGAAAAAAGGGGCCCTGTCCCGAATCTTGCTCGAATCAGCCCTTCTTCTCATGACGACTTGTCACCTAAATAGTTTACCGCCAGCGCTCTTCCCTCAACCCTCCTTGTGTCGGTCATCCGCATTCACCCATTCGTCTTTGGCGAGGAAGGAGTCCTCCCAACGGCCTTTGTGCGTTGAGGAAGCAGATAGGGGCAAGGGCACACACACTTGACCGATCCTTATCGCACACATGACATTTTACCTGCTGAGAAATAACGTCGTATTAAAGAAATGAATTGGTAGGCTAAACCAGCCGCTCAAGCAATGACCCACTGACAGCCGCACTGATATTGCAGAGTCGACTTTCTCTCCCTACTTGATACATAGTTACCAGCCTTCCTCCTCCTGCGAGATTGCACGATGGTTGTTGACAAATGACGTTTCGCAGTAGAAGGCAAAGAGTAGACATTTACAACCACGTGGACTTGCCATTCAAAACCAGAATCTGTATATCCTGATGGGGTATTGGATGTACCATGGTCTGCCTTGCAGCACCTGTTCCTCGACTTCGCTTTTCTCGATTTCTTCCGGGGTTTTTATCTTGGCGCCCGTAACGAGATCAATCGTCTTAGGATTTTTTGGGCGATTTCGGTACCATAATTTGTGCCCCAGAAAGAAGACAAGTACAATCGGCAAGGACAAGTAGACTTGGAACCAATTATAGGCACTAGGTTTTCCACCTAGAGGCCAGATAGCCACCCACATCTGTAAGCCCAAGATCACCACGTTGATAATAAGCGTGACCCAGCCACCGAGGGCCCCAGCTACAGACTTGTAGTATAGTTCGTCCAAGCTCCGGCCTTGCGCTTTCATTGCCGCTCGGAACATGATCTGGTTGAGACCAATGGAGCCCCAGGCATACAAAGTTGCTTGGCCGGACAATGCTACCATCCAGTTAAATGCCTCGTCATATTTAGATGACGCCACAACGAATCCGATGAGCCCAAATAAACACGTCACAGCGATAGCGACGAGCGGCCTACCGGTGCGATCGATATATCCCAACACCTTGGGAGCCATACCAGCATTAGCCAGTGCTGACAATGTACGCGACGTACTATAAACAGATGCATCAGCCACCGAAAGTGACGCCAACAGGATCACGACATTGACGACAGACGGGAGTCCAGATATACCAGCATTTTTGATTGCTAATACGAATGGTGACGCAGATCCATCGCTAGAAGTGCCCAGACGTGGATCAGTATATGGGACCAAACAGAACACAATAGTCAGAGAAACAATGTAGAACAGCAACACTCGCCAAAACACCTGCTTGACAGCCTTAGGTAGAATGCGCGCGGCATCCTTCGTCTCGGCAGAGGCGAGCGCGGCCATTTCTGTACCAGAAAATGAAAACGCAGAGTTCACAAATACATTTACCACGCCTTTGAACCCATTAGCAAATGATCCGGGGTCGTACCAATAGTGCGTGCCGTAGTAGTGATGGGAAGGACCACCACCAGCAGTGATGACAATGCCGAAGATGCATAAACCTATGATTGTGACAACTTTGATGATGGACAGCAAAAATTCTACCTCACCGTAGGCGCGGGCACCAGTAAACCCAACCACAGTGAATACCACCCAAAACAAAGCGACCCAGGCAGCTTTATTCACGTTTGTCGCGCCATTATTGTCGTCTTTCCAGTAATCCATGATGATGGCTGCGGCCGTGAGCTCAAGCGGAAAGCATACAAGCCACAGGAAAATATAATTCCAACTCATGGCGAACCCCCAAGAATCATCGAATAGGCGCAAAGTATGGACAGTAAACGATCCTTGCACAGGAAACCGAACTGCAACTTCTCCAAGTGAGTGCATCATTGTGAACATCATTACTCCCACAATGGCAAAGGCAATTATAACACCGCCGGGTCCACCTTGAGCTAACGAGTTGCCACTGCTTACGAACAAACCGCTACCGATAGATCCTCCGATGGCAATCATCTGGATGTGCCTGTTAGACAATGATTGCGATAGCGGCGCGGCAGCCATAGTAGCTTCTTGTATTTCTGATTCAGTCATTCCTGTCGTATCAACATGTACTGGTGCAGCGGGTTTGAATGAGTCGACAAATCGTTGATGCCACCTCGTGCGACTCTCGAAATCCACACTATAAGTCTCCGCGCCACTCACAGTGGTGTTTTGTGGATTCTTCTCATTGTCGAAGCTTTTTGTTGAAGTGCTTGATGATGGCCTTGCATTTTCAGGGTGCCGGTCAAAAAGAGAGGATACTGAGCTATTGCGAGACTTGGCAGAATTGTGGCTACCTCCGTGAAAGATAGGCATTTCAATAAATCGCGAACATTACTTGGAGGTCAGGTACATTTATATTTTAACAAGGCTTTTACGCTGCTGGGTGTTGGAAATTTGTCGCTGCAAACCCAACCCTGCATGTGCGCAAACCCTAAGCTCTCAGGTGGCTCATGATGTACGTACTTGTTGTATACATGGTGTTAACCAATCTGAGTTCTAGAGAGGTGTGCAACTCATCCAAATATAGCGTACACATAATTACACAGCGCTGGACTCAAGACTACCTCCGGGGGTCTGCAGGAGACGAAACAGAATTACCATCACAGACTCGTCAGTAACAGATGCTAGATAAATGCCTCAGCCAACAAGTATCAAATGACGACACTCAGCAATCTGCGGTGGCTACACACGCGCAGCGATCATGGCCAACATATGCACCAGACGTGGCTAGGGCACACAGCTCTGCGGTTTAGTTAGCCTTCTTCACGGACCCCTTTGAGATACATGCTTTGCTGTCCAACAATAAACCTCCTAGAATTCTCACATAAAAAACTCATAACCTGTATGCTGCTCTATAACACTACGAATAGCTGTCTTGATGCAAGCTTCTAGGCTGCGGACCTGAAATCACAGGCGTTGACGCAATTTAGCACGGATAAGATCATGATTCGATGTCATCGGGCAGGGGTTATGCGATGTCGACGACACTGTGTGGTGTACGCAGCGGAATCGAGATAACCAACAGTGGGCAAAAGAAGTCAAACGCTCAGCGGTTTCGCGGCCCAAAGTCTTGGTTCCGCCCGTGCGAGACGCTTACGGCGCAAAGCACAAGCATCACTCGTTGGCGCTGACACCAGCAATCGCAGTAAGTGTATCATTGCTCAAACTCAAGCTATATGAATCAGTGATTTCTACTGGTGCGCGCTTTTTCCGCAAGCCTTCTTCTGGTGACCTCAGAGACATGTGTGTCGTCGAAAAGCGTCACCGCACATTGGTCTCCGGACCAAGCTCAGGCACGTGATTCACAGGAAGACTTGTTAGAAATGCGTGGATCCGTGCTGAACAGGTGAAATACACCGAGATGGGATGGTCGCTGGAATACCCAAGAAGATAATACAGAGGTATTTCTACCAGTTCAGGGTACCGCTCCGGTACAGGGATATTGAAAGACTACTCGAGCTCTGTGCCAAAACAGACTATGATGTTCGGGAGTTCCCCAAGCGATACACCGCGGACTCTCTTATACGGGTAAAACGAGCAATGGAGAGCTGTCGCAAGTCAGAAGGCCTTATTACTCGTGCTGCTGCGGACGCAGAGTCGAACTTGCTTGAGGCGGCAGCTGATATGGGCGATTCTACAGCCATCGCTCTCTTGTGCGGCGCTCGTATGCGCCAATCGAATGTGTCGGAGGAAGACCTGAACAGCGGCAGCGATCTTTTGAAACAGTTGATGGACGCAAAGTTTCCTCTAGCATTCAAAGTTAGCGGCGACCTCGCATACTCAATGGGGCGGCCTTCCGAAGCCCTCAAATTCTACGAACTTGCTCTCGAGAATGGTCTCGACGACCGCCGTATGGTAGTCGAGTGCTACCGAAATATTGGGCATCTTGCATTCCAGGGTCTGCAGTTGTTCAAGTCGCGCGACGCATTGAGTCAAGCGTGCATTTTGGCTGAAGACCAGAAACAAGTGTCAGACTGCCATTACTTTCTTGCTCAGCTCCGCGAGACTGATCGCCTAGCCGTGCGCAGGCACTTGGAGGCAGCAGCTACCTTTGGCTTCCATGATGCGTTCGTTCCACTGGGGAATCTGCTCCTGAACTGGTTCGGGGAGCTTGTGCTCGCCAAAGAGTGGTTTCAGTTGGCAATTGTGACGGATAAGACAGGCATGGCCCTCATTGGGTTGCTCGACGCTGCTGTGCGCCTCAAGGATTCTCGCTTAGCGCGATCGACCGTCCACAGCATTCAAAAGCACGCAAACGGCCCTGAGCTCCTCAAGTCGCGCCCTTCAGTCGTGAAAGACTTATTGTCTAGCGAATTTCCCGCCACTGATGGAGTAGGCGCGCATGCGACGTCAGTTACCGATTCAACAGGATCTAAGCCGGCGCGCTGGGAATTCTAATTGTACATAGCGGGAACCTCCCTTTACATGAAACCTTTTTCCAATATGTAGCTGATCAAATTCCTATAGGGAGGTTGATGCTTCTCGAGTAAAGACACAAGAGTTGAGCGCGGCGGCGGTTTTGCCGTCTGCAATTAAGATAGCATACGGCAAAGCCAGGAGTCCAAGCACCCTCAATTGACTTTCTACTATATTAATAGAGGCATAGGCTTTTAACCCATGCTCAGTGGAAGGCTGCCTCTGGCTTGTTTATGAAGACCTGTTGCGAGATTCTGTGTATAAGTTCCTGGCAGGTCACGTTGTAGCCGAATGGCCCGGCATTCCCGTTTTTACCATGACGTAATTGCGTGATAAAGAATGATAAAGGACTTGTGAGACGGATTAAAAGAATTCATTCGGCACGGCTTCCGCCTCGTGGGCGTGACTTCTAGCAGCAGCAGCACGCAGACAGGGCACCTATAATAGGCGCATTGATTGTTCAGAGATGCTGCAGAAGGCACCTTCACAATGGTTGATAGGCCTCTGTCTACTGGGTGTCGTCGTCGTCCTATGGGTGGCAAGCGGGTTTTTTGTGAATGCCCTGTGTGGTGACTATCCAAAGCCTTATGCCATTACATACCTGAACACGAGTTTAATGGCACTATATCTGCCATTTGGATGGCGACAGCAAAAGAAGTCCCCCACCAAATTCTCTATTCGGGAGACGCTGAAACTCAGCACTCTTTTCTTTGCATTGTGGTTCTTGTCGAACTTGCTGAACAACATCAGCTATCAGCTAACTACGGTTCAAAGCGCCACTATTCTGTCATGTACATCCTCTTTTTTCACGCTCATGGTGGGCTCGTATATTGGCGTGGAAAAGTTCAGTATGGGGAAGCTAGGCCCCTTGATTTTATCTGTCGTTGGCATTGCACTCATTACACACCAAGACAGCCGTACGATCACGGCACCGCCACAAGCGCTCTTGGGCAATTGCCTTGCTCTTGGGAGTGCGTTCCTGTATGGTGTGTACACCACACTTCTCAAGAAACGCGTCGGTGACGAGGCCAATTTGAACACTCAACTCTTTTTTGGCTTTGTTGGTGTGATCACATTCCTTGGGCTCTGGCCATCTATCTGGTTGTTGAACTGGCTCGGCCTTGAGCCTTTTGAACTGCCCTCTACGACACGTGTGTGGTCCCTACTGGCGCTGAACGGGGCAGCCATAATGATCAGTGATTTTTGCTGGGTGCTATCGATGCTCATGACCTCGCCACTAGTGGTAAGCGTAGGGTTGAGCGTAACGATCCCTTTAAGCATGCTCGGGGAAGTTGTCATCCATCATAGGTACATTTCAGCCACTTACGTGGTGGGCGCTGTACTTGTTGGCTACGCATTTTGGTGCATAAACAGGAGTGAAGAAAGTGATACAGATGGCGAAGCCCCGGTGGTACCTCAGGCCTCGTCACAAGAGTCTAGGAGCGCCTCCGCCTAGCTACCGAGAAGCGATTCGAATGACGCTTTTAAGTCGGCGGGCTCACGTCTTTATTTTGGAGATTCAATCACACAAAACCCATGTTTGCCGGCTTCCATCACTTTTCTCTATAGATACAACAGGAAAAGAGATGAATTGTAGTATTTATTCTTTTATTTAGCATTCATGCAGCCAGTGCACGTAGAGTACTCAACCCAGGCCCAGAGGCGAGCGTGAACGCCAGCTGAGCCACGCTTTGCTCATTACCTTCACGGACAGCGTCCAGAAGATCTTGTAACATTGCTTCCTCGTCTTTCTGGAGCACGCCAAGATTGAGCAGATACAAGAGCAGGTGGAAGTCGAGCAGTTTGGAGATGTCGAGGCCTGAAGTCAAGGCCAATGCCGCTTCGAGCTGTGCGGGTGTTTGGCTACGAATCTGAGGTCTGTTCTCCACTGTAAACGTATCTGACACATCTGCGGCGGCCACGAATCCGTGAGACAGACTGACCAGCAGGTAATCTACCGGAAACGCGGGCTTTGCATTTTCCTGCACAGTCAATTTGTATTCGTTGATGCGCTTGTAAAAGATGTCAGGTACGTAACGCATGTTCGTGGGCTCTTGGATGCGCATAAGCGATGGGTTAGTCGACGCAACTATAAGGTCACTTGCAGCCATTGCCTCAGCCTGAGACGAAGCCTGGTAGCATGCAACATCGATATCGCCGAACTCGTTGCCGGAAACGCAGCAGGTGACGAAGCGCGAGCTGAACCTCGCCCCAAAGAGCTTATGCGGGTACTGATTCTGAAGCCTCGCCGCGAACAAAACTTCGAGTGAGGTCAAAAAGTACGAATTCAGGTGTCGTTTCGTCACGACCTTGCCAGAGCCGTCGCCCAAGTCGACCAAGTCACTAAAGATAACTCCGATCACTTCAAACCCTAGCATTTCGCAGGCCCGCAGCACGGCGGGTGTGGGAAGCTGCTTCAGAAATAGCGTATCAGAGTCATCATCTTGCTCTGGCTCCCAAATGGCGTGCACCTCGGCCTTAATGCCTAGAGGAACGGCCTCATAATGCGCGTACCTTCCAATTAGGAAGCCCAGTCGCTGGGAATTTGTCTGCCGCCAAAACTCGATGAACTGCTCCACAATCTTTGGTGAAGTGAACTCGACATGATCGACCATGCGGAAGCGCTGTTGCTGCAATGTGATGGCCGGGGGTTGGCAACGGCTACAGAATCCCTTCGGCCAAGGGCTGTGCCCATTCGTGCAGCCTAGATCAACGCCATAGTCAGGAGCATCAAGGAATCCTCCTTCCTCAATAGTTTTCTTGCGCCAGGCATGCAGTGAAACATGCTTAATGCCCTTCTCACTTTGATAGTCGGCGTCCCAAGGTTCCAAAGGCTGGCAGTACTCGCACATGCCTTTCGGGCCGTGCGTGCAGAGTTTTGTCTGCTCGCGGGGAATGCGACCTTCCTTAATGGACAAATGCTTGTCGAGAGGGTCTGCATCGTGCTCTCGCAAAGCATCGTTTGGCCTGGGAGCAGCCGCTTCCGCGCTCTGTGGAGCCACAGATGTGTATGAGATAAAAAACAGATCGCCATGCTTGATTCCAAGCTCAACCACGGAGGCCGACCACTTCTCGGTGGCGGTTTCGCCAGCTGCAGCAGGAGAGCCTGCCACTGCTAGCTCGCCTTCGTGTGGCGGCAACTGCGTCTTCAAATCGGCAATGGCGTCCTTAAATGGTGCGTCCGGCGCCACATTGACGCGGTAACTACCATCCTTTCCTCGAAACCGAATAATCATTCTCTAATACCGGCACTTGTCGGTCTCTTGTCGGTGGTGTGGTTGTTGTGGTTGTGGTTTTGGTTTTGGCGAGGTGGAACGTAATAGAGGCCACCGGCCGCTGACTGAGACGCAGTCAGCAGGTCCAATTGTCGGCTCAAATTCACCGCTGCTGCCACATGGAGACCATCCTGGAGGCTCCCGAGGACGATGCCATTTCGCTGACGCTCGCCAAATACAAACCCCAGGAACTCCTGGATGTAATAAAAGGGCTCAAGCAGATCATGGATGCCAATCCGCAGCAGGGTCGGGCCATGCTGGAGGCAAATTCCGACCTCACATACGCAATTCTGCAGGCCGAGTTCTTGATGGGCCTTGTGGATGACGCCGTGGTTTCCGATGCTATGAAGGCGTGCCACATTGGAGCTGGCCAAAGCAATGTGCAAAAATCTGACACGCCGGTGTCGCAATCGCCTCCACCAGAAGTCGCTCCGGTGCAGGCGGCACCACCGAGGGACCCGTTTGCGGGCATGGATCCGCAGCAGGCGGAGATGATCAAGCAAGTGTTGACAATCCCAGACGACCAAATTGCCGTGCTCCCTGCCGAGCAGCGCGAACAAGTGCTGAACTTGAAGCGGACCTACGGTTAATGGAGTGCATTGGGAGCGCACGGTCCCACGCGACACTGTCGAGGAAAGCGCAGCATTTATCTCCTTTTGATGGCTTGCATGATTTTGAACAAAAAAGTTAATAACCGCCTCTATCGCTAAGTACCCCCGTCTCATTCTGAGACATCTACAACTTAGTTCATTTTAACGTTACCTTTACCCCTGGCCACGCCAACGTCGCTGGCCACGCCCATCACACACTCCTTCCTCGTCCGCTAACCAATGCTGCTAGAACAATAATGCATCACACGTTCACCTGACCCAGCGGGGTTTCTCACAAAGAACAAACCGCCCGCCCCAAGTGAGCCGAAGTCAGTTTGCATCATGTTCATGCTACGTAGGTGCGGATTGAGGATTGCCTGCGCAGCTAACGTTAAGCCAGCACGCGCCCCGGTGCGCGTTCCTGCCCGCGGCTTTACTGGCGGCGAGTTCCCACAACTTGGCGAAAAGGAGCTGGAGAAACTTATGGAGAACCCGCTAATCAGCAAGCTGATCGCATCCCCCCGGGCAATGGAGGCACTGAAGGAGACAACTAAGGCCCTGAGTGACAAGGGCTACGCGGGCAACATGGGCGTCATGAAACAGGTGAAGCTCATGATGGACAAGGGTGTGCGCAGCAAGATGCTCGACCTGAAGAAAATCATGGATGAAGAGGGCATTGAGCTGAAGCAGGAAGACATGCAAGGACTCTTCGAGGTAATGGGGTGGTCGGCTAAAAAGTAATTACGACCATAGGCCGCGCGAACCGGTAAACCCCTGACACGCAATGTGACGTGCTGCGTTAATGCTAGAATGCGCTTCCGCCCGTTCCACAATTCTGGCATTGGCTGCTTTACTTCTTTTTACACCGAATAGTCTTGTTTATACGCCAATGATTGCCTAAGGCGCTAGGCCTTCGCTGTCGCGAGGCGATTGCGTAAGTGTGCGCTAACAACCCCTAACATCTCACATTTGAAAACAAGCCAACAACACAAGCTCAATAATAGTCATCCGAACCGCTGAAGCTGGAGGGCCCGATGCATACGCACCATAGCCATTCGGGCGAGTTTTGTCAACATGCAAAGAACACATTAGAGGAGATGGTTCTCAAAGCTATTGATCGTCGTCTTGAAGTGCTTTGTTTGACGGAGCACATGCCTCGTGTTGAGGAAAAGCACTTGTACCCCGAGGAAGTGGCGAGCCAAACGTCCACCGTGGATCTCACCGAGACGTTCAAGCGATATTTCAAACGAGCGCGCGTATTACAAAAGCAGTATGCCGATCAAATTGACATTCTGGTGGGATTCGAAGGCGAGGGCATCAGTGGCGAGTACATGGACCTTATGGAACAGATGATTGCCGAATACAAGCCTGACATGTTTATTGGATCGCTCCATCATCTAGGTGATATACCAATCGATTATGACCAACAAATGTGGGACCGCGCATTGCAAGCGGCAGGCGGTCTGGAGCCGATGTACGCAGCATATTTCCAGCGACTTCACGCGGTGATAACCACCCTGAAGCCGTGCGTCGTGGCTCATTTTGACTTGATCCGCCTGTTCTCCCCCGACTTTGACCTACGCAACAGCTCTGTGTGGCCACTTGTGGAAAATGCTGTGCGGGCAGGCGTGAGAGAGGGCTGCCTCTTCGAAATTAACTCGGCTGCGCTGCGTAAAGGTTGGCCAGAGCCATACCCGCGTCGCGACATTGCAGATCTCATAATTCAATGCGGCGGTAAGTTTTGCCTGAGTGACGACGCACACAACGTCGATCAATTGGGTCTCAATTACAGACGCGTTCTTGATTACTTGACGTCTCTAGGTGTCACATTTATTTACAGGCTCAAGCGTGTTCAGGGCATCGTCGTTTCAGTGCCTGTGGGCATACAAGAGTTTGCACGGTGGGCCGACAAGACTCACTGAAAAAGAAAACAATGGTTAAAAGAAGCAGAAAAGTATAAATAATTCTGTGACTATCGTCGTGGAGTCAAAAAAAGAAACAAAAAATAAAATTTAAAAAAAAACCCCAAAAAATCGTCGCACCCGTGACGGGACTCGAACCCGCAATCCCCACATTCCACCAATTCAGACTTGAATAGAAGTGTGGTGCGTTACCGTTACGCCACACGGGCTTATTCACTATCGAAGCTTTGATTTGAAGACCGCTTTCGACTAGGCCATCGAGACAAATTTATAATTAATGTGTGGTGTGGCATATAACCGTAACCGTTTGCTAAGCCTGTGAAATGCCCGAAGCTGAAGTGTGTCAGGCGCAGCTATGACAGTAACCCACGCCACTACAGAGCAGCATTGAGACCCCCCGGAGACGGCAGGAAAGTAGAACATGACAGATGTATGGCGTTTTTAAGCCATGTTAGTTCAGTCGCTCAAACATTCAAAATCAAGAAGGTGATGGTGATGGTTGTGGTGGGAATGAAGGTACAAAAATACAAGTAAGTAATGGTACAAGTCAATAAATATCAAACGCCGATATATTAAGCAGAGTAGGCTCTCTCCAGGTTAGCGAAGTCGATTACTTCCTGCAGTCTACGCGCATGCTCCGCCTCGAGCTGTGCTCTTGACATGGACGGATATATGGAGTTCCATAAAGCATTGAGGTGCGGTCGCTGCTCTGCTTCGGCAGTCGTCAGAACGCGTTTGTGTCGGAGGTTCGTCGTACTGGCAGACTTCAGTCTAGGGGAGAAAGGCGAGGGGGGACTGCGCTTGAGGCCGATCTGGCTGTTAAAGTGCCGCGGGATATTTGTCTTAGAAGACGTCGTGATATCCCCTAGTGGAGTACGGCTTCGTGATGGCGTTTCCATCTTAAGCAATCCAGTCGATCCGGTCCAGCTGTAGAGCCCTATCAGCGGCAGGAAATGCTTGTTTTTGGTTGCGAACGACGCGTGTGATCGTGAATGATGACGCTACCCCAACCCCGGTTGTCCGTGGGCAGTCGCAGTCGTGCGGGCACCAGCCGGAGCAGTTCCAGTACATATAAATAGAACCCTTGCCCGCAATATAGGGTGGCTTCGATCTGCCAGTTCATATCACACAGTCCAAAGCAGTAGGCGCTGCCTAGGATTCCGAAATAGTTTCCTGGTCAGTATGCTAAGGGCCCTAGGATTCTCGAGACCACGGCGCGAGGCTCACAATGCCAGCACAAATGCAGAGTTGGCGGAAATTGTGGCGGAAGGTGTGAGTTTGGAGCTGGCGCTGCTCTCTATGGACACCGTGCTTAACGGCCAGATAGATGAAGCTAAACAGCGGCTGGATGCTGAATCAGGAGTGTACAAGCAAATTGCCACAGGCGTGTTGCACTTTATAGAGGCCACAGTGAGTTTCGAGACCGAGGCTATCATGCAAGCGGTTCACTCGTTGGGTATTAGCGAGTCTGCAGCGGCTAAAGCGAAGGACCATGCGAGGGCGTCGGGTTTGACGACGTCGATTTTTCGTCCCGGTACCGAGTTCGAACTCGTAGAGCTCGAGAGCAGTCTTCTCTGTGCCATATCGATGCTCCTCACTGAGAGCAAAATCGAGACTTTGAAGGCGCTCTACAAGATCCGCAAGACTTATCTTGCTCTAGAGGAGTTGCGTCAGCACGTTGAGAGCGCACAAAAGTCTGCCGTGCGACCGCACCTGTCCGTGGACTTGCCAGACCTGGGGCCATTTAGGGCCGCCCACAAAGAGCGCACCCAGCGCTCGCAGGAGCCCACTTCTGGACACGAGACCCCGTCGGATACGATCGAGGAATATGTGCGTAGTGGTGTGGAAGCCTGCGCTGGCCTTTTGCATCTCATTCTGTCATCGGTTCCGCCGAACATTGCAAAACTCTTGGCCATTGTAGGACTGCATGGGGACCGAGAGACTGCGCTGAACATGCTGTGGCGTGCCTCGAAAACATATCACAACATTCACGGCTCGTTGGCGCTAATTGCGCTAATCATGTTCTTTGACAGCCAGCTGCAATACAAAGATATTCTGCTGTCTAAGAGCGAGGAGGAGGAGATCAGCGACAAATATGCTAGCAATTCACGCACGGGGATCAAGACTACGGCTAAAATGACTCCACGCGAACTGAACGAAACTAAATCCCAGCTAATGGTGGCTTTGAGGCAGCAGCGTGTCTACTACCCCAATGGTGTGCTGTGGTTGCTGCAAGAAGGTCGGATGGTCACACTTGATGACCTCGCTAAGGGAGTAGCCATCTTAGAAAGCTCTGAATGTGGTCCCAACCAAATGCGCCAAGTTGAGGGTCTACTGGTTTTCGACCGCACGATGTTTTTGTTGTCGCTCGATCGTCTTGAAGAGGCCAAGACTGCTTTTATTGCCCTCATGGATTTGAGTACATGGAGCCATCAATTGTATTACTACCTCTCGGCAGCATGTCACCTGGAGCTTTACCGCCAGCTCGACGATAAGACGAGTGTTGAGGCTCTCGAGCATAAGGCTAAGGTTGCCGAGTATTTCAAAAAGGCTCCTCATGCCTCCAAAAAGAAGCTTCTAGGTAAAAAAATGCCTTTTGACTTGTTCGTGGCGCGCAAAATCAACGAAATCGACCATACTGCCGCGAGGTATCAGGTTGACATTGCTGACGCCGTCGAGACCTCCCTACTGTACGAAGCACTCTATTTCTGGAATGGCCCTTCCCGCATGTCCCCAGACGTCGCTGAGCGCGCGATCCAGCGCTTGTCATACTCAGCCAACGCCGTCGTTCCTGAATCGAGAGACCAGAAGTTCACACGTCAACTCTTACAGGCAGCCTACATGCGTCAGACAAATCAGATACAGGAGGGCTTTGGGATCATCGATAGCTTGACTGCTCAGGTCGTGAGTGGAGACATTGCCACAAGGGGTGGCAAGGTGTCATACCACCCGCAAAAGCAGCCATGGTCCGCGCCTGCGTGCATCTATGAAAGGGCAATTTATGAATTTGCTGTTCACGGCAAGAGTCATGCTAAGCAGACCCGTCGCTGGTTGGATCTAAGTGCAGACTGGCCTGACGACTATGAGTTAAGTACTCGTGTCAACATGAAGGTTGTCGGCGCAAGAGACCGCCTTGACATCTATAGACTCTAGAAAGCACACTACTGTATGGTGTTCACATGGTATGCAGCATAACGCACCTTCGTCGCATCTACGAATGTCCTGTGTATATTTGTTACAACTACTGCGTCCGTTGATGGGTGGAACGATCTAGCAGAATTTCGCACGGTGTCAAAGGATCGCCATTTTTTTTTTAGTTATTCGAGTCATGTAGCTTTTTCTGTTGAGCATATACAGCACCTGTTGTCAAGTGGCCCTACTCGAAGGCAGGCGCGTTAGTGGGGTCATGGTGTTGGGAGGTCAGTCTGACGCGGAGCGGGTGATGTGCACTCAGGGTGTGTAATCACGGTCCCAGAGCCACACAGCTGCGACATCTCTCGATCTTGGATGGCATGGAAGTCGAGGCTACAATTGATAACTCTTTAGTATTCTCTGGAGAGCAACTCAATCTCAACGTTGAGTTCATTCCACCACCTGATGAATTGGGCCTGCCACCTCCGGTTTTGCTGAGCGGTTATGCTGTGGTCCAGGGGTCCTTCCGCTTAGGCGATATGATTCTATCTGAACCGTTTGCTGATACGCGAAAGGCCGGCGTGATTCTAGGCCGACGCGGCATTGAATATGGCGCGCCGGCCAGTGCAGGCGGCCTGTTTGCTGGCGTGCTGGACGGTCTGCGACATCTCGTAGTGAACAATGCCGCGTCTGCGGGTCACACACGAGGCGGAAATGCGGCTAGTGGCAGCGATGACGAGGAGGGTGACTATCCGATTTTCTCAACATCGCAAGTGCTACTTTTCACACACCTGAAGCTTACGGAGAGGCAGAAATTCCGGTTGGCGGTTGATCTCCCGTCGAACCTACCACCCACGTACCGTTCGCGATCACTGCATATTTCGTATCACTTTATTGTGGGATTCGAGCGCCTTAACCCGGGATCACAACCCCTCGACTCTAGAATGTTCTTGCCATTTCGTTTACTACCGAGAACACCAACACTGGATGAGCCTGAACCGGCTAAGTTCGATCTGCGTAGGCCTGTGAATGCGCCCCCACCGCGGTCTACAGACGAGGAGATGTCTGAAACAGATGCTGCGGACCTGATGAACTCTTACATTGACGGCTTACTCGACGTTGGAACAACGAGTAACAGGCGCAGCAGCAGTATTGCGGCAATTCCAGGCGCAAAATACACCAAAGTGAGTTTTGACATTTCACGAAACAAGACCTCTATCGCTACGTTGGTATTAGCACGGCCTGCTATTCGCGTCGGTGACGTGCTCGCAGCCCAAATCAAATTGCATCGTCCTTGCTTACACTTAAGCGCCTTTTTTGAGCTGGAAGAAATGATTGAGGAGCCGTACTCGGCAATTCCTGGGGGGCAGAACCGCAATGGCGACGCGCCAGAAGTCTCTTCGACGTATACTACATACGCGCGGCAATACCAAGGTGTCTACGGGTACGAAGAGGTCTCTCTCTACCTGCCTACTTTAACTAGCATCACGCCTCGTCTTGACACGGAGCAACTCACAGCATCATGGTCACTGCGTCTTGAGTTCGTTGGTCTCGCCGGATCCGCTCTGGCAGACACTGGGGGAGATGGCGATGGCCTGCTCGCTAAGGGGCAAGTAGACTACGAGCTCTTCACTTGCCGTATCCCGATCGCGATTTTGCCTCCTGAGAATGGGGGCCAAATCGCGTCTAAAACATGGAAACTCCAATAAGGGACAAAAACCACGGTGTTGTCGCAGCTTAAGCGACGATGCCGAAGTTGCATTATTGCACCTACATCTGTATCTTTTTTATCAAATGTATGAAGTCCTGAACTTCACAGTTGTCTCTAGAAAAGTGGCGTGAAGAGGAGCACATCGTGTAACGCGAGGGTGTGTGGGGCAGCCCTTACCTCATTTCTAGTGACCACCACCACACTTACCCACCTCGTCCTTCTTGTAAACAATCATCAATTTGTCGACCATTATGGACGTTGAGGCGCTCATTCGGGATTTAGAAAGCTTTTCAAGACCTGAAGTGGCCCCTGCAGGAGCCATCTGTGACGACAGCAAGCATTATGTACCGCCACTAACTACCCGGTGGCTGGACTATCAAAACATCACCTATAGAGACCCACAAGATATTAAGCGCTCCGAGCAAATGAGAGCGATGGCTCATGAGTACTACACCCTCTCAACAGGTAAAGAGGGCAGAGATGAAACAGGTAACATGAGCATCATACTTACGCGCTTGAGCAAACTAGCAGAAAGGAAACAGCTTGACGGAACTGCGCAAAAGGATGACCTGGAGCCTATTCTCTCCAGAGTCGACGTTGGCAAAACAGCTCTAGATGACGCGATGTTTAAACGTCAGCAGTTCATGATAGCTACAAAGGATTACACCAAGCTTCCTGACAAGATGGCCGACGAGATTATCCGATACCTAACGCGTATGAGGCCATCGGAAAGTCAGAGACCTTTATAATCACTAGCTGAGGGTGAAATTTACGCAGTTCGTCTTGAAATTCTTTCTTTTTTCAGATGTGCGCCTTGATGTCGAGAGCGCAGCTCCACTTCTCGCTGGGCGGGAGGCTGTTGAACTGAGCAACACGGCCGTTTTCGACGCAGACCATTTGGCGGTAGCCATCTTTTGGCTCGAAGTCGCTCATGCCTTTCGCCTTTTCAGTCCACGGATTCCAAACCACTGTGTCTTTCAACGAATCGCTGGCAGTGATAGTGAACAGAGTCTTGCCCTTAGACTCGATAGTTGCAGTCTTCGGTGTATCCTTGTAGATGCGGTCTACTTCGCTTTGAACAATGATGGGTGCCTGGCCCTGCTTCTTCTCCTCGCCGGGGCCAACCTTATCGACGTAAACGAGCTCATTGAAACCGTGCACACTGACGTCAGTGATCTCGGGAACACGGTAGTACGTGTGCAGGAGCACATTGAAATCGAAAGGAGCAGTACCCGGGTTCACGACGTCGAGACTAATCTGCAACGCATCAGGTCCCGTGAGCTTGACAGTATAGATCAACGAGAAATCATGGTCCCATGCCGCTCTGAGATCCCCTGTCAGGTTCTCTGGGCCCAGTCCGAACTGCACTGTTGTCTCGTCAACCTGACCAAGGAACTCCCACGCAGAATTGCGGGCGAATCCGTGCTGAGGCAGCTTGTCTGTCTCAGGGTGTTTTCCGCTTGCCGGTCCGAAACGCGGGAACACGAGCGGGATCCCACCACGAACGGCCTTGGATCCGTCGAGCTTGCTTCCCTCACTGAGCCACAGCTGCTCCTTTCCGTCAACCTTCCATGAGAGAACCGTTGCACCGTAGTTCAGGATCTTGACGCTGGTGTTTGAGTTCTTGGAGTCGGTTATCGTGACCGTTGTAGAGTCTGAAGTCACTGGCATTGTAATTGCAGCTTGTTCTTGTATCAGCAAGCTAATTCGAGTTACGTGTCGTGTTTCAGAGGTGGTGTTGCCAAAGGCACAATAAGCCAACCCCGCCGCCTAGACGGGCGTGGGGGAGAGAGAGAGGTAAGGGTCATCGTAGCAACAGCCCACGCGGCGCGCTTAAAGCGCTCTAAGCGCGCTTAACGCCTCAGATGTGATATGTCTAAACATGACCAGAGTTAAAGCGGCTCCCTACTTCTCAGAAAAAGTCTCATAGGGTGGAGAGTGGTGCGACTAGTCTGATTATAATGCAAGGCCGACAAGTAGCCAGAATCACTTCACCATTCCTGTTGTGATCCGTTATTAGAAGCTTCCGTGCACGGCAGTCGGCGGTCTAGCTAGCTGAATGGAGGTAGGTTCTTTCTTGGTCGAGCATTGATCTCATGAGACCACCGCAAACGATGGTGGTACTTATTTATATGTAGCTAGCCGACAATTTGACGTATGTTAATTGCTCTTAAGTGCCCATTGTAGTTTCATTTCCATCGAGCTTCTCTGATTCCACCTTCTTGTCTTCTTCAGTGTGCACATGCCCTTTTGCCACCTCCGCTTGGACTGCAGGATCTGCCTTTGCCGCATCGAAGCGGTCTCGAGGTTCCGACTGCCAAAACCACCGGCGAGGCGTTGAGGGCGTCGACGGGGTTGGCTGGTCGCCAAACTTCTCCCCAGACGCAAGTGAAGGTGTACGGGGCGTACTCGAAGTCTGCGAGGCCACCGACGCCGAGGAGCTCTTGGGGACTTCCGAACTCCTAGGGTTATTGCTGGACTTGAAAATGCCGAAAAATCGTTCGATGCCAGAAGGCTTTTGCAATTTAACACCAGGGTGTACGGGGTCTATAAGATCAAACAGCCTTTTATCGGTGGTCCTATTCGAAATGCGGAAGTTGTTTGTCCGCATCCAACGCTCGGCCCAGGCAGTTCCGTAAGGTTGAAGAGGTGAGGATGTAGATGATAGCTCGGATCCACCGTGCTGTTCATACTTGGCACTGGCCAGCAATGCCATGAGATACTCCTCAAACTCATGCCGGATATAATCTTCTCCCCCGTAATACCCAAGTGCTTGAGGCTGCCAATTATCATGCGTGTCCCATGCTGTGTTTACAGCTTTCTGAACTGCAGTGATAAATGCCTTATCTTGTTCTGTGAGTTGCAAAAGAGCAGCAACATCTGGGTTGCGCGCGGTTACTTCGTTGGTGTCGACGTTCACAACGACATCAAAGTCAATGTCCGTACCCAGAAATAGCTTATTGGTTGTACCCATCATGCCGTATTGAGTCTCAGGCTGTTTCAAGTCCTCGAATTGTTGCAGGGGCACAAACGGGCTGAACACGCCTCCTCCAGCGAAAAGTTGCAAGGGCAGCCCGAAATATTTCAGTAACGACTGCCTGTCGGACGAACTTACGTGCGTTGGACGTTGTAGGTCTAACTCGTAGCTGCTCAATAACGGCGAGCCGCTATCCTCAAGATGATTGATAAGATTTGGGATGAGCGAAACTAAGGCAAACTGTGTTGTGCCTAATACATCCGTGTCGCTGGCATAGAATAAAATTTTGGTCTCGAGCAGCATTGCCTTGAAAAGGTATAACACCTGAGCACCAAAATCATGAATGCACTTTTGCAAATTCATTCCCACATGTAAATCATTTTCATTAGTCCAGAGAGGCATTTGCACGAGATTGTGATAAAAATGATCGATTATCCCGCGGTCCCCAAAATTCTGCTGCGCAAAATAGCTACGCGTGACGACGGTGAGTTTCTCCTTGATGGGTCCAAAGAGCGGCTTGCTAGCGATCACGACAACGCTCTTCTGGACTGTACTTCGTGTGTACTCTTCGTCGCCACTGAGCTTCAGATCTGATGCGGGGATCTGACGAGAGCACGCAACAGCAAACAGGGTCGTTACGTTGCGAAAGTCGGTAGTTCCCTGGCGTATGTGGCCGTCCTCATCCCTGTCAAATGTGAGGGATGTAGCGGCGTGTCTATCGCGATCATACAAGAGCATGAAGTATGTCACATTTTCTTCAAACTGGTGACTTCCATCAGGTAAACTCTGGAACGGCAAATACGGCCACATACTGCTTTGCGACTCGTCAGGTCCAATCCAATACTCCACTTCAGGGCCGCGTTGATGATGGAAGCCCACTACGCAAACACCAATGATTGGGGGCTCACCTTTGTTGTCGTCGAGCTTGGGCAGCGGCGACTGCTCGTACTTATAAGCACGCGGAGAAGCAGTTGGAGAAGATTGAGGAGAAAATGCAGGGGGGGGCGGCAGTGTGTCCATTTTTTCGGAGAGCTCAAAGGACTCGCCTAACCTCGAAGCTGGCTTTTTCTTGCCGGAATCCTGGTCGCTCATATGAAGCTCATCCCCCAAGAAACTTGCTGCTCCCATCGAAACAGTGTCCACAGGCCGAGATGACACTGCACGTATAGAACCCGGTGACTTCGCCGAAGTGAGACTTTCGGGGTCTTTAGTGGTATTTGATGAGCCGTCCCTAATCCCTAGCTTCTCTGGACGCCTGATAAAATATTGCGCCGAGTTGTCGGGTGTGCGAAGCTTTGCAACGCGCAGGCCGCCGACGTTAGACGCTGCAGGCCCCTGAGGTATGGCAAAAGCCTCGCCCTCCTGCACGGATGTTTCAGATGCAGCTGCGTCGCGTGCATGTGCAGGATACGATGCAAGGTCGGAGGGTAGAGTCTGTGTAGCAGAATCCATGTCGAACTCATTATCAGCAAAGCGAGGAGACTCCTGAGTGTCCGGAGAGTCAATTTTTCGGACCGTGGCCGCGGTCACTACAACATCGTCCGGGCTGTCGAAATACGAGTCGAGATCGACGTCAGAGTCTGCATTGTCGCGCGAGTCGTCGATGTTTTCCAACATGACGGGTCTCGCAATCCTCACGGGCTGCCGTGTGGCCTCGAACATCTGCACAGTTTCAGGCTCTACCTCTCGCGCTACGGAACGTTGAGGAATTTGCGGCTCTGCAGCAGGCGACGTCAGCGATGCCTTGGAATCCTCTAGCGCATTGTTCTCAGAATGTCCCTCTAAAGGGTCATCCATTTGTGGATTCATGTCACTTATCGGCTTCAAGAGGTGTGTTTCATTCTCTGAATCGTGTGAAGAGTTATTTCTTGATGTATTCACAGATGTGTCTGACAGTTCAGGTTCGTCTCTATCGGCCGTTGTATCATCAAGTGTCGCCTGTTTTCCGGGTGAGGGAGAAGAAATATGCGCTTCATCATGAAGAGACTCGGCAACGTTGACGGAAGCACGCAAAGGCGACGCCGTCGAGTCATCCCGCTCGTGATTCAATAGCGAATTCTCTCGCGCCGCCTCCTCGAACTGGGCCACACGGGAAGATACTTTTCTTATCATGCCTGCGTCGCGAGTCGGCGCGTCTGGTTGAGGAGCCGGCTCATCTGGAACGCTGGTAGCAGGCTCAGAGGGTGACTTCGTGTCGGAGGACTCTGGAGTAGCTTCACGAGTTGTAGCAGACGAAGCGTTCTTGGACGGAGAACTTTGCCTGTTCTGCGTTGCCTTGCTTCGCCTTTTACCTTTGTTCTTGGCCATGGTCTTTTCAAACCGGTGCTGAAGTGCCTGCCCCAAGCCGACTTTGAAACACGCGTCGCGCGTTTGACAGCGTCAAGCCTCTCATGTAAGCAGAGCTACCTACAGGGCTTCCTGCTAACATCGCGTATCGCACCTGACTTTGATGGCATGGGTGTATGCAATGTACGGTGCAACATGGAAGCGACGACGGTGCGACGACGGTGCGGCACGCGATTCGGGAACTCAGACAAATTTTCGATCTTAGATATAGAGTGCACGGTCCGTTTTCTTTTGCGAATTTTACCAGGGATCTGCTATACTAATATCATCGTCGCACGTCACCGACGCACTACGTTTAATGTCATCAATTCATCAACTATGCGGCTTCATACGCTACATCCTAAAAGAAATAGCCTTTCATATTGATCAAGAGCTGTTCGGGCTGCCTTCCTGGCAAGTGGCCGCTCTTTGCCGTTCTCCTCTACCTGCACTAAAGAAAAATCAAGCACGGCTTTTCGCAAGGCTGAGACCCTCGGATTGCCGGTGAGCACTGATACTCTATGCGGCACGGTTGTCTCCAGAGGATCAAGCGCAACCCGCTGGCGCTGACGTCGGCTGAACCATTGTAGCGCAACTTCCATGCCTTTGAGCTTTTGCTGAACTATTGCGGCATCAAGGGTAGTCGGTAATTCGGCACGCTTCAGCTTTGCAATCTCAAATTCCTTTTGCTTTTTTGTCTCCTCTGACTCGGCCAGCAGGCTTGTCAGGTGTTTCTCTCGAATGCGCGCCTCGTTTTGCCACGCCTTGAGCCTGTCGATCTCGGCAGCAAGCTCTTTGGCCTGCGACAACTTTGATTCCAGAAATCTCGCTCGCAGTTTGAGGGATTCTACCTCCTGATTAGCACTACTGATCTTTTCCAAGAAATCAGAATTTGATTCCGTCTTGGCCTGGCTTTCAATTTGCTGCAGTTGAGACTGCTCAAGTTCTGTTTCCAAGTTAGTAACCGTGGTCATGTCAACGTCAACCATGAGCCTTTGGAGCAGCTTTTTGATGCCCGACGTTGCTTCCTCTCTCTCTGCACGCATTAGAACTGCACGCAGATGTTCGGAAGGACCACCCACAGCCTTCAGCAACTTGATCACTGCTTTCCAGTTTAGCTGATAAGACCTCTCGTCCCTTCCGGCTTCTCGGATCGCATTTTCAATTGCCTCAGCAAACTTTTTGGCTGGAATATCGCCGACTCGAAAGCTATCAAAGGCTTCACGCAACACGTCACTCAAGTTGTAATAGTCAATAAATGGCAGTAAGTGAACAACCCCTGGTGCATCCTTGGCGAATACAGCCTCTAGAGCATGCGGCATACCTGATTTCTGGACAGCAAGATCTAGTTCAGAGGCAGCCAGCTGAAGCTTTGCTGATGCCAGCTCTTGCCTCAGGGTTTCCAGCGCCTGGGCGCCTGTCTCGGAAGCTTGCAGTTCCTGAATTCTTTCTTCCGCTACTTGAGCGTCGCGTTGAGCCTTCTCGCTCGCTGTTGCTAGCGCAGCCTTGAGCTCTCTTATTACCTGGGAGAGTTCTTCCTTTTGGGCAACATAAGACTCTTCAAGCTCAATGCTCAATGCCTGAAGCTCTTCTAGCTCAGTAATACGGCTATTTAGAGCAGCTTTCGCCTCGCTCTCGGATTGGAGGGCGCTTTCCAATGCCATGTAACGCTCCTCGGCTAATTCCTTGTCAAGCATCGCCAGTTCAAGACGCTCTGCGAGCGTTTTTTTCTCCTCCCATATTGCTCGAACTTTTGACTCCAACTTTTGGATAACTCTCACGAGTCTGTCCTCGCGGGACTCGCTTGGTTCCATTGAGGTCAGTGGCAGCCTCTATTAGGCAACGCGTCGCAAGTGTAAACAACTTGGACGTTAATTCTATCCCCATCCACAAGCCTTGCCCTAGCGGCGCATGTGACCGTCGCGAGCCAGGTAAATGGCGGAACTTGAACCGCGAGTGGCATTCGTTGTTGCAGTGCACGATAACCCATGGCCACGAGCTCGCGCAACCTGTTCGGGGCTAGTGAAAAGACCAAACACGATGTTAGTGACACGGACCGGGAAAACGTGCGTGAGGTGTTCGGAATCTTCGACAGCGACAAAGATAATCGGATAGACTTCCACGAACTCAAGTGCGCTATGAAGGCGCTTGGGTTCGAGCCTACAAAGCAGCAGGTGAATGAAATCATCAAAAAGCATGATCCGGTGTCTCAACGGTATGTTTCGTTCAAGGACTTCGAGTCGGAGATGTACCGAAGACTTGCTGAACGCGATCCCGAATACGAGATTCGGCGCGCTTTCGAGGTTTTCAAAGGTGAGGACAACTCGACGCGAGGGATCACCATTGGCGACCTTAAGCGTGTGGCACAGCTTATCGGCGAAAACATCCCTGATGACGAGCTGGCAGCAATGATCGATGAGTTTGACTTAGATGACGACGGCGAGATATCTCTTGAGGAGTTCATGCGCATTTGTATGAGATGAATTGTCTAGCCTGGCACAAATCACTCAGGCGGCGATTTACGCGCAGCTGAAACCTGGTGACGTCCTTGGCCGACATGAGAGAAAAACATAGGAGATCCGAAACCTATGTAACTTTTTACGAACGTAGACCTGTATTTATTCAACTTGTCTTATCAAAGGAAGCGGAGCCAAGGAGCCGCGGCTGTTGGAAGAGGCATAGAACGCAACGCTGCTGCTTCAGGACACACGTACCAAGCAAGTTGAGCGTAAGCCGGGATGTTACAGATAGTCCACACTGACTTAGACTTTGATTTAAAAGCCTTTACTATTTCACTTAGCTCGTCAATAACTAACCAAGTAAGGTGATGATGGTGGTGTTATTTGTTTAGAAGCATCCGCGTGACAAAGCACCTTCTACCTGACAGTATGGACTTTTCGAAAGTGCGGCTGGATATCGGCAAGGCGCGCCTACGCGGCTTGGCTAACCAAAATTCGGCCCCGCCGTCTGCCGCCGAGAAGAGTCAGTCTGAGGAGCCGCTGGTCACCGTTGAAGCCGAAGTGCCTGGCGAGGTGATAGCCCATGCTCCGCAGTACACAGCGACTCTCACACCGCTGTCGCGGGACGCAGATCGTGCGGGCAAACTACACAGCCTTGAAACTGATGCCGCGTCGGGCTACACGCTGGCTGTTGTAGTTGAAGGCGTGCTGGTGTGGAAACGCGGGAACGATAGTACTCTATTGTTTCCCCTGCCGCCCAGTCATGATGTACAGGCCCGGTTTGTTCCGCCTCCCGCCGGGGAGCCGGCCAGCCAGCCCGGTCTTGTGATGATTGACTGCAAATCTGGCGATGTGACCTACTGGGAGTCTGTGAGCCGTGCGGTTGTGTCTGGCGCAGATGCTCATACTGACACGCAAATCGCGCTAGACAAGAGGTCGAGTGACGAACCAGAGACAATTACGTTTATTGAGCTTATTGCGCCCGTTGGATTAGCTCTAGGAACGTCGCAGGGAAGGTTCTATTTACTTTACCTACGTGACAGCTTGGGTCGCCGCGACGTTCGGGCGGCGGCTTTGCAACCTAGCAATGGTTTGCTCGCCCGTATTCGTAGTGTGGGTGCCTATGCGCGTGACACAAGTTGTGTGCGTGCAGGGCGCATTCTGCCAAATGGTGAACGTGAACTTTACATCATGAACATGTATGGTGACCTCGCGCTATGGCGAGTTGGTCTCTCAGGAACTGCAGTGCTTGCTCAAGAATCGCAGATTGGTGCAATGTTGCACATGCATATGAATATTCTATATCCAAATTCTGGACTTTCACTGATAGTTCATGACGTTGCTGTGGAGAACACTTACACTCATGTACTGGCAACATTTGCGCCGCGGCATGATTCTGATGTACGGTATTTCGTGGTAGCCTCATTGACGCCCGAGTTGGATGTTGTATCGGTCCAGCGCTTACAATCGCACGAAAGTCCAAATGGAGCGCTATCCAATCGCACTGCTCTTCGTGTCGTAGATGGTGTTTTGTGCGCGGTACTGGACACAGCAGTCTCGTTCCTGGACTCGCCCAGCCGCACGGCTCCTGGTGAGCGTCGCTGGGAAGAGACTGTGGCTTTGAAAACCGATGCCACCGTAATTGGTTCAATTGTCTCGCAGTCGATGCTCACAATCGCAACACACTATGGCTTCGTATCTTTCCACTTCAAAACAGACAGGTGCGCGGAATCAACTACACAGGCCCGCCTCGAGCAAGCCGTCTTCGATGGGTCTCCAGAAAATCCTCTCGACTTGACGAAATGGCCACCCTGGGAATACAACCCGGACTCGGAAGCTCCCAAGAATCTAGCAATCAAAATTGCTACAGCAGACACACCTTTCGTACCGGCGCAATTGCCCAGCATTTACGCTCATCTTGTGCTCCGCGCTGACGCCCTCACGAAGCTCTATTTACAATGCCCTACCTCAGACGTCCATGAGATAGCGCAATCGGTGGTTGCAGCAACAGCCTTATGGCAAAACTACGAAGCGGGCGCCCTTCAGTCTTTCGTAGATCAGTTTGCGAAAGATCGCGAAGTTCATGTGCGCGACCTTTTCGTTTCGCGTATTCTTGATATTTCCCAACTTGTGACTTTGCTAGCAGTGAATTCGAACGAATCCTCAGCTGCAGCTGAGGCTCTCGTAGCTGTGCTGCATGCCTGTGACTCGAACCCTTTGGGCACTCCTCAGTGGGCGAGAACACCAGAGATTCACTCCGCAGTAGAGACGCTCGCTGCGCAAGCGGCTGATGCTGGTGACGCTGACACGTTGGCTAATACCGTCACTTTGTTGTGCAGTGTGAGTACACCTGAGTCGCTGGAATCTGAACCAACTCGCCTTTTAGAGTCACTGGCTAAGCTAGGACAGGTGGATGAGGCCATCAAAACAGCACGGCGATTCAAAGTGTTCAGTGCCATTGCTGCTATTGAGGTTGGACTCTGGTTAGATAGTACTGGCAATGATCGTATGCGCACCCTCTCTTCGGTTCGCGCATTGATATCAGAATTTGGGAAGCCCTTGGCCGTGGCAGTCTATGATGCATGTGTTGCTCAAGGCCACGTAGCAGTACTAGTTCAAGAGTTGGCGCCCTTGGACACGGAGCTAGCTGAGCACATCGAGCTGTACCTCGAGTCGCGTCAAATGTACTCAGTTGCCTGGACACTCGAGCCAGCTACGCATCACTCTACCGAGCTTCTGGGTAAAGCTCTTGAAAACTCTAGTTCAGTTGACGCGCGGCGGCTCTTTGCTAGCCTTTATAAGCTGTCAGCTCTGAGCGTGGGAGCTGACGGGACACAGCTGGTTGTTGCCAACCGTGAGTTAGAACTTGTTTCCGCTCAAGAGTCCCTAGCCACGCAGTACTTCGGCGTTTCTTCTCTACAGAGCGCTATTGCGAGACACGCGTTCGCACCTATGTTGCAGTCAAGGCCACTCTCGCGCAATGAAGCGGTTGATCTCCTTGCTTTGGCTCCTCCTATATCCCCGGCGGAATCGAATGACAATTTTATTCGTGCTTTTGGTTTAGTCGACGCTCAAGATACGGTGAGGCAGCAGCTACTGGTGCAGCAACTCATTTGTAACTCAAACTGGGAACCAGTAGACAGTGCCCGCGATAGCCAACGTCGGGCTGTGGCGTTGCGCCAAACCCTCTTTGTTCATACTCTCACTCATATTGCCCCGGCATACGCTGCTTTGCTCTCTAACCCCCAGTCGACGTGGTTTGCCCCTCCGCCGTCAGAGAACGTACAGCGTGCGTATCCATGGGATGTCAATAGTGCCGTATTAGCTGAGCTCAGTGAAATAGCACAGCTTGCTGAAAGCATCGCAACCAAGTACAATGTGCAAAAGTGGATTGCTTATGCACAAACTATTTTGCGGTAGGAACCAGTGAGAAGCTCGTCTACTTAGAACGTGAACACAGATTTGCTAAACGACAATTTGTTCGCGCCTTGGCAACCTATGAAAACAAGCCTTGTCCGGTAGCATATATATATACTAAGCTGTCTGTGTAAGAATGTAAATATAGCAATTCTTGGCTTGACATCACGGTTGTTGTGTCTCATTAAATCAATCATTTCTGCTCACAAAGTATTCTTCGATGAGGTCGCGAGTGTATTTTCCCCCATAGGACCTCACATCGCCTTTCCAGCCATTTTTCGTAAGGAACGAAGTGATGTCCTTTTCAAGAAAGCTGACGAAAATAACATCAGCGTTAGTTGTCACATCGTTTACATTTTGAATTGCTTGAAAAGCATTGGGGATGGAATGTGACTTGTACGAAATATGAGGCACGTCATCGCCATCACCGCCCATATCGTCATGCGTGACATAGCCATGGTACCGCTTGTAATTAGCGGTTTGGTTGCTGTCAAGTGGCGGTACGTAAATTGATGTGGCAGGGGCAGCGGTTGGAATCTCGATGGAGGTTGTTCTTGACGACTCAATCAGACTGAGAAGCGATTCCTCACTCTCAGCCCTCTTGATATACTTGTAGTCCTTGTTAAGATGGTCGATAACCTTGGAAGCAATGTCCAGTGGTACATCCTCAGCATAAAGCCACTCGTTTGTGTACGGGCTCACGATGTACTTGCTATCCTCTGTAAATGGGCCTTTGAACAGCATATAGCGGAAATTTCCAGTATTGCACAGAATGTAGCGCGGCTTCTCATTCCGACTAACGTTACCTTTGAGTAATGGTAATGCTTTAGTCGCTGCCAGTCTATATAGACTGTTGCTGCTATTGAATGGCGTCCATTCAGTGAGATAATCTTGATCCACATGGGCATATTCATGATTTAAGGAAAGATTTTTTCGAGTTTCCGCAATCATTTGTGATACAGCTAGTCCTTTCTTTGTTTGAAAAGGAGGCAAAGTACGGTTCGCTGTAGCGTTGAGCGTAGTGTTTGTGTGGTGTGCAAAATTGCTGGGATTGAAATCGATGTACCGCCGAGTGAAATTCGTCGAGTTGGCTCCGAATTTGACGCTAGCCCAGCCAATTGTTTCAAGGTATCTTCCACTTTCGAGGGCTACAGCGTGGTCATCGAATCTGCGAAAATCCCTGACGTGTGTGTGTCCACCAAATCCTTGTATTGGGATTGTAGGATTCACCTTGCGTATTTCATGAACAACTGCGTCAATTTCTTTAAATCCACGCACTGGCAGATGTCCTGTGAGCAGAATTATGTCAAAGTCGTCCCGCCTAATCACTTCTTGGAACCAATTTTGCTTCACAGAGTCTTCTACTCGCGTAACTCGTGTATTATTGGCATTACCGGTGAAGTCGTACAAAAATCCAAAGGCGAGGACGCGAAACTTCCGATTCTTAGTCTCGAAATAGCGATACCTTCCGCCCGAAGGGACCCATTCACGATGTACATTGTCCCATATGTCAACGTTACTAGACAAGTAACGTTCACCGTAGTAAGGCCGCAACATATCGTATTCTTGTTGGGCAACATCTGACTCGTACAATTCATGATTTCCAAGGCTCAGCACGTCTAAGTCCATTTGAGCAAGGATTTGCTGGGATTTGGAGCCGTCCACAGGGGTTGAGTCACTCAAGCCTGTGCCATCGTGACGGTCTCCAGTTTCAACAATCAAGAAGTCTACATTGCGCCGGTCAGCCTCGGCCTTCATGTGCTCGGTGAATGAGATTAGATCGCCCCAATCGGCAGAGTACTGTTCCTGGTTCGTAAGATGACCAGACAGCCATCCATGAGTGTCGGTGACATGGACGAAGTTAAGGTCACCCCATTCAAGATCACGAAAGCTGCTTGTTTCAGGGGGAAGTGACGTACCCTCTTGAGAACGGGCTTTGAGGCGTTGGTATTCGTCATAACTTGCCAGTCGATTATTGAACCTGCCGTCTCCGTCGTCTCGGCAGGTGTGTGCACTGACAGTGGCTAGGACCCCAACCAAGAGAGAAACTAAAGGCACCATTGAATAAAACTGGGGAGCTTGTCGCAAAACTGTCTATTGAGCTCAATGCTGTTTGTCCCCGCTGCAAAAGCGCTCGCTGTACGCAACAATAGAACTACCGAGTCCCGATCCGGTAAGCGACTTCGTTTTAAATACTCGTGTTTTGAAGCCCTAGAGTTTGGGGCGCTAATGGCAACGAACAAGTGCCGCGCATTCCACCACGTGCTACATTTCGGTAAAAGCGCTAACCTGCTTTCATATAATCCGCGCGCCCCCCTAAACCGCGCCAGCCACCGCCTAAAAGCAGTGCTGCGGCCAGCATAAAAATATTGGGGCAAAACGGTGAGAATCAATTGTTTTTGAATGGTAATCATCATTATACATTAAAAAAGACAATAAATATATTTTAAGCACAGTCTACTGATTCTGGACTTAAGCACACACGTTAAGTCAAGCAGGCTGCCTTTAGGTCGCGCTATCTTAGCAAATTACGCCGAAATTTCGTGTAAGAGCCTCCTACTCCTTGAGGCTTTACCGTGGAAATCCATGGTACAGGGGGTTCGAGGCTACGATTGTGAATTCCCCATATCGGTAGTTGAATACGGCCTCGGCAAAGTACTATTCGCTTGTTTCCCAAGTCAAGTGCCACTGGATCTACTGGGGTCAACAGCCTTACAACACCATTCTCTAGTGACAACGACTGTACCACTGCAAGTCCAATGCAAGTAGATATTTGCCATAAGTTATCAGCGTCATCTTCGGCAAGTGCCACAGCAGGAAGGTTAACATCCGCATGAACCACGTTAATCGATACCAGCGTTCCTTCAACGCACACAGCTAAGTCCTCTCTGAGGTCTATTCCCGCGCTATCCATAACAGCAAATCCAAGAATTCCAGCTTTGTCTACGCCAAGCGGTAGCTCGTATGGAGCCCATTTCGTGAGGGGCTCGGTAGTATGCTCATGGAAATAGCACAGTAGTTGTAGTGCTCGAAGTTCAGCAGATGAAAACCCGCTTGCAGTTATCGTTGTTGCGGTTGATTCGTCCGATAACTGGTCAATCTTGGTGACCACTTGAACCTCTAGATCCCCCAAAACGAAGTCACTGGGTCCCATATGGACCAGCGTGGCAGGCTGTACCATCCGGGCGATAGTGGAATTGAGTTCAAGTCCAAGTCCCTTTGTCCATCCCGGTGTGTTTACGATGAGCACGTCGGTCGGCTTGGCCATTTGGAGGTATGTATCAAAAAGATCCTCACACATCGCTAGGTATCTGTGCGGCGCGTCCACTGGACTTGAGTATCCCAAGTGATGCGCCTTGATTGCATTTGGAAAACTTGCATGTACGTACGGAGGTGAGAAGTTCAGTTCAGAATCGTTTAACTCGTGCAAGGTAAGACAGCCAGGTGGACTAAATTCCGGTTGACCAGGGTCAAGCTCAAGGTAGAGGACACGACTATTGAGCAGCACTGCGCGGTTAGTCAAAAACCGTCCCAAACTGGACTTTCCCGAGTTCTTCGGGCCTAAAATGGCAACACGCTGAGCGCTGCTATCAATGGAACTCCAAGATTTCGGAATATCGTACAAGTTAGCGTTTTTCAGATTGTCAATCCGAAACAATGGGTGCCACAGCGACTTATAGGGCGGCGCAATAATACTGAGATCAGCAGGATTGTCAGCAGCCTTAATAAAGAGGACTGTGCTGTAGTCCTTGAGCGCCTCTATCTGATGATCAGACTTAGACTCTCGCGAATGGACGGGCCTAAAATACGGAAACGGAGCCACGGGTGCCGACACGTGATGGAATGTGGAGCTACAGGTAAGGGTGTTGCCACATAATGCAACCGCACCATGCACAACTTGAAAGTCGTAGTGACCTGACAGAGCAAGATCTTCGGTGCCAATACCGCAAAAGAATGACCGCTCGTCATGCTTGACTACTTTAGTGGGCCCCGCTGTGCGCAGCGAGGCTATGGCGCTCTGCATGGCCCTGGATGAGTCGCCTCAAAGGATTTTTGTGCGACGAATCTCTTTTGATGTTTCTCGTTGCGACAACGGACAGTCTCTATGCGAATCGTGTCCTGTAGAGAGGCGCATTTTTGCATGTCGTCAGGACGCTTTGTGATCCGAGTGGCTCGAGTCACGTGATTATAATGGCTAGAACAAATACTGGAGATGTAGCGCGCAATCAGACGCATACAGTTGCTTTTGTAGTCTATCTATTCGGGTTGATCTAGAGCTGGTATTATTATCAGTGAACCGCTGGGCTACTTGTTAGTCTAGCCCACCTGCTAACGCTTCAGCGCTAATTGGTCAATCGTACCGATCGTAATTACTAAACCAGTGATGGACCCTGGAACTTCCCGAGCTCACAACTACAAGCACTCTCTTTCGGAAGCCCAAGAAGATGTCTGAAGTGGAGAACCTAAGCGACAAGCTGCACACCGTCGGCAACGACGCGCGTTTCCCCAACCAAAACCAGTCGCACCGCTGCTACCAGAACTACGTTGACTACTTCCGCTGTATCAAGGCTAAGGGCGAGGATTTCCCGCCGTGCAAGGAGTTCTGGTCTACTTACCAGGCACTCTGCCCCACAACGTGGACTGATAAGTGGAACGAGCAGCGAGAGAATGGCAACTTCCCTGCCTATGACCTGTAAAAGCTGTTAAGACCTAAATGACGTGGATGCGAAAAAAATAGCTATGTAGCGCACTGCTTCGAGTCGCGAATATGCGAAATTGTTCCGAGTGCATATCTGAACTACTCTGGCGACAATTACTTTGAGTTATAGCACAGCGCCAATGCTACGTAGTTTCAGTCATGGCTACCTTGCAGTTAATTGTTCACGCGATCTCATGCTGTGTCAAGTTGTGGTTAGCTTGAACACCTTAGTCGTTTTTGTGGATGAGCGAGAACTTTGTAGCCTCCTTGGCGGTGAGATTAGTTGTTTTCTGTCGTGAAACGATGTCTTCGAGGGCGGTATTTACATAAAGTCGTCTTCCCAGTCGTCACCACGGTTCTGATTGCTTGCCCCTTGTAACGAGTCATCATCGAAGAGATCTGAATAGCCGCGGTCCTTCTGTTCTGCCAGGTGCTGATAGTGCTTGGCTGTCTCGCGTTCCTCTTTTTGACGCTGGCGGTGTTCCTCGTTGTACTTGCGTCTCAAGGCCTTTTCATATTCCAGCTTCTCGAGCTCTAGGTCCGGGTGTTTTTCTTGCTTCGTTTTATTCAGCCGGTTTAATATAGCCGTGTCCTTGTTTTTAACATGCGCCTTCAAAACATGCGGCGGTCCTTCGGCCCGGAATCCTACTTCACCCATGCTCATGGACCCGTTCTTCTTAAGATTCGGCCACATTGTGTACAAAACCTTCACATTGTCGCGCTTACTTCCACTGATTGAGTTCGCCTTGGTGAGCTGCGCACAATCTATCAAAACGTCATTAGGTATGTCGTCGAGGCTGGAGCCGTCTGGCAGCCGCAGATACACGTGGGCAGAACTTAGGTTTTCAAGGTGGAACCAAACGTCTGAAGCATATCCATACTGCAAAAGGGATTCATCTGGAGTGTTGAGTTAGTTCGTGTTCAGTTACTGTTTACTCGTTCAATGAGAACATACTTTCCTCCTTATCTTTTCCCATGTACAGGGTATACTTAGGGCCGCCTGGATTCGGCTGCGATTCAAAATAGTATACCATAATGATGCGGTTGACAATTCACTCTACTAGTAGCAGTCTGGAAACAGGGCGCCCGTGTAATTCCCTAGAGGTTTTCTTTCTGACGCAAGAGCGTAAAAAGTCGGCCGCCCATAGCCGATCACTCGCGGTTTCGCGTAACCACTTTAGAACGCGTCGCGTAGTCAGAGAGTGTCCAGGACGAGCCTTCATCGCGCGCCCTTCCACTAGCCGCTCCATCATCTGTTTGGGTCGTCTAACATAGATTCTTCAGTCACTCCCAATGGACGTGCCGGAGGACTACAATGACTTGGATCTGTACGAGGTTCTCCAAGCCGAGAAAGGGCTGGATCAGCCTGGGATTCGCAAAGCCTACTTGCGCCGGGCACTGAAAACCCATCCGGATAAGACCGGCGGTGACGACTCGGAGTTTCGTAAAGTATCTTTCGCATACTCAATTCTCAGTGACGAACGTCGCCGAAAACAGTACGATGAGACTGGCCAACTCGATTATCGTGAAGACGCTGCCATTGCTGATCTGTTTTCCAAGATGGTTCGCGTTGAAATCACCGAGGAGATGATTGAAGAAGACAAGAAGGCGTACCAGGGAAGTGAGGAGGAGAGGCTGGATATTCTTGCCCTTTATAAGAAGTATAAAGGTGATTTCAATCTTGTTTACGAAGGCGTGATGCACGCCACAGACGAAGACCAAAAACGTCTAATTGAGGTCATCAGTGATGCCATTGCGGCCAAGGAAGTGCCTAAATATGCGCAATTCAAGACCACAAGTGGAGCATCCCAAATTAAGAGGCGCTCCACGAAAGCGCGTAAGGAGGCCGAGGAGGTAGAGGAGGATCGGAAGAAGTTAGGCGTCGACACTGAGGCGGGCTTGGCCGCGCTTATCCAAAAGCGCCAAGCCGACAGAGGCTCCTTCGGCGGTCTCATTGACAAGCTGGAGGCTAAGTATACTGTAAAGAAAGCCACGCCAAAGCGCCGCAAGCGCACTTCCACATAAATTATGCTAATGAATGCTAACGCTAAAGTCTTAAGTCGTGCACCTTGCTTATTTAGGAAAGTCGTTGAGTGCGCCGCTTTAGAAGAGGCCCTGTGGGGCCTCGATATCACAAGAAACGCATTTCCGTCTACACCTATCAGAATTGCTATTTCATACCCTGTTGATCGGTGCTCCCTGTGAGACAGTTGTTCTACTTAAAGCGAAAAGGGCACATGAGACTCAGCAAGTCTATGGGTGTAGTAGCATTAGGCATCGACAAGCGATCTCGTGCCTGGTCTTGACACCCGCTGAATGAAGGCTGCCTTCATTCACGTTATCGACGTCACCTGGTACTTTACTTTCAAAGTCTTTCTTCACAACAACCTTGAGTGCTCTTATTTCAAAACTTGCAATCTTACTTCTTGGGCAACTGCGCATCTTTCTTGGCCTATATGGCCTTCAGTGATGCCAAGCAGTGCGCTCCTGAGCTTGAGCAATCACTCAGCTAACACTGGATAGAAATTAATATAATCGCGTCATTTATTGCTTGATCTGAGCAACCTGCAAATTTCCTCGTTGTAACTAGTACCTGATCTATAACTACTTATGTCGATCAACCTGCTGTCCTGCTGCGTGTCCAGCCAGCTCTTTTAGCGTTACATGCTCTTCAAACACAACACCTCAAATTAATGATGCTCCTATGGAAGGGCAACGCTCTCCTACCTCTGGGTTCTTGGTTGCCAACATCGCTATGCCAACGGGGGCTGTTAGATATAATTACTGCGCAGTACTTGAATAACGAAACGCTGCTACATGCGCTTTTTCAGATTTTTTTCAGCTCTACAAGAGTTCACTGCCCATAACCTTCCCAAGGCGTCTTCTGCTGCATATTGGGGTCATAGTAAGCCTGTTCAGGACGGCCTCCGTACTGCGGCGCTGGCCAGTACATGCCCTTTGGCGGCATGCTGGGGGAGTCTCCCTGCTGACCAGGCACGGCGGGGACGTGGCTCGGGGCAGGCGGCGCGTACGGTGCATAGTAGTAAGGCACATACTGAGCCTGCTCATAACCTTGGAAGTCACCGTATCCGTAGCGAGGCGCGTATCCATACTGCGAATACGCGGCGTACTGGTTTGCCAGTTCCTGCTGAGCATGAACAGCAGGGGAACCGGCAGGCCCTTGTCCGGGAACCTGCGGCACGACCGGCGCCACAGGCGGCATGCCCATACCCGGGTAGCCTGGGTACTGCGGCTGGCCCTGCTGTGGCTGTTGGCCTTGCTGGGGGCCAGGTTGACCCATTGGCTGCGGAACTGGCGGAATAGGCGCAAACGGGGACACGCCCGGGGCACCAGGCACGCCAGGGACACCCATTGGGAACTGGGGCATGAAAGGGGGGACAGGCATGACAGGGGGAATCTCGGGAACAGGCTGCTGCTGCTGATGTTGCTGCTGCGGCGGCTGCTGTTGCGGCGGCGGCGGTGGCTGTTGTTGAGACTGTTGTGGTTGCTGCGACTGTGGCTGCGGTTGCTGCGGCTGTTGCTGCTGCTGTACAGCCTGCACTTGAGCCTGCGAGGCCACCGGGGCCTGCTGGCCAGGAGCGTCTCCATGCGCACCCGTCTGCTGCTGAGGCTGTTCACCTTGCGCAGGCTGCGCCTGCTGAGTTTGCTGCTGTCCGTTCTGAGCTTCTGCTGCCGGCGCCTTGGGCAGGTCCAGCTTGTTGACCTTTGCAGTGACATCATCTTGCGTCGGTGTGCCCTTCTTACGGCCACCACGATTGCGCCGCTTGCCTTCGGTCTTTGGCTCAAGCTTCGTCTCCTTTTCGGGCGTCTGCTTCGCATCTACTGCGGCCTCGGCTTGAGTCTTCTGAGGCTGCTCTTGGAGCTTGGGCTGCTGCTGTCGTTGTGGCTTGGGCTGCGGCTTCGACTGCTGCGGCTCTGGCTTTGGGGGCGCCAGCGCAGCTGCCCAAGTCAGTTTTCCATTCGGCGTAACAGGCGCGGGTGCCGCAGCTGCTTTGTTTTCCTTAACCTTCCCTGAGTTTTGGGACTCTCCAGCAGCTTCCTTTGCTGGTTGCTGCACAGGCTTCTCCGACTCTTGCTGCTGTTGTTGCTGCTTCTGTGGCTTTACGGGCTTCTCCGTGATTTCCTTAGAGACATCCTTGGACTTAGGTGCCTTCGTCTTCACACCGCCCTTGGATTCCTCGGCGGTGACGGTCGCAGATTGCTCACCTTTGGCGGACTCCGCGGAAAGCACTTGAGCCCAAGACATACCAGCACTTACAGGCGCATCATCGGGCTTTGCTGGAGACAATCGTCGTGGCTCCTTAGCCCGCTCGGTCGTCTCTTTCTGGGGAACCCTGGGCTCCTTCGGGGTGTCCTTTGGCGCATCCTTCGGCGCATCCTTTGCGGGCTTCCTCTGCTGGTCGCGCGTGTGCTCGCGGCCCTCTCGGGGTTCCCGCACATCCCGCGGCTCGCGGGTCTGACGAGGACGCGACTCTCGTGTCTCACGACCCGCTTCTTTTTGTTCCTTCTCTCTGATCTCGCGAACCTCCTTACGAGACTTCACCTGCACAGACTTAGTGGCAACGCCATCCGCGATGCGCTGCACCGCGATGTTAACGTCGCCAAGAGCGTCCTGCAAGACGACATCCAGGTCGTCTGCAGTCCAGTCTGGAAACAGCTCTGTCAGCGCGCCGAGCCCATCAACCGGCTGCATTGCTGCTGTGCCATCACCTCCGTCGGATCGCTTGGCGCCCTGGCGGCCCCCGCGCCTCCGCGGCCTGCCGGAACGCTCTTTCGATGGCTCAGACATTGCTGGTTTTGTGGGGAATCGAAGCGGTATATGATTTTTTCGGGGTCGAGTTTTTCTATTATGACTTTTAGCCTTGCCGTTTCGCTGACTACGCGCTTCAAGTTTGGGCTGCTACTGCCGCCGCTACCCTGCTGGCGCGGTCTCAAACCTAGCCCTCGTACCGAAAATGCACAAGCGAATAATAATAATAAACACCACTGTTAAAGCTCTCGCCGTTGCTGAGCTAGTCAGTTAATGAATGCGCCTACGCATGCCTTGTCTAGCATGTGCTCATAGTTCACCCATGAATGATACTCGGAAAAAAGCGCCGTGCCGTCCTTGCCAGCGGCTCGCATTAGCTCATCAGATCCCCCAGGATGAAACGGTAGATAAGGTGTGATATTATATACTTTTCCGCCGAGCGCCGTCCATGCATCATCCCTTTTATTATGCCGAGACAGTTCGTGTCGCGTAATACGGCCGCTTAATGCATCGGGGTCAGAAGAGGGCGGGCCCCTCAGATCTGCATTCGACGCTTTGAGACGGGCCCAGTCCATTGGTGAGTGTCCAGGCGCCAGCGCAACTTTCTGCGGCCGCCGCCCTTTTCGAGACGTCGTCTCGGCGAGCCTATCTTGTGGCGCTCGCAACGACATTCTTTGGAGTGGAAGGTTGAACCAATAAGTGGCGCGACTTACACGACCTTTTATCACGTCACTATACGCCGACTCACTCCACCGCTAAGCTACTACAAGCCTGTTGTAGAAGAGCCGTGTAACTGGAGAGCGTCGACGACGGCTGCTAATGAAACTACTTTGATTAGCCCTTTCTCATCACGTGTTGCTGCGCTCACGAAAACAGTTCATAGATCGTGCTTTTTAAACCACCGACGCGACGGCAGATGCTAGACGCACTCGACCCACATTTACTGAGACGCATTCTATTAGTCTTCAATGTCTCAGCTCGCACACTCTCTAATAATTACATCATTGTTGCCCTCCAGGTGCTGGACTCTAGTGCCCACCACTGTTAAGTCTTTTAGCTAATCAGGCTCTCTTCATGATCGATATTCGGCCGGCACGAGGGGCAGACTTGCAGGCGATCCAACAGGCAAATCTGGCCAACTTGCCAGAGAACTATAGCTTCAAATATATCCTGTATCATGGTCTGTCATGGCCGCAAGGCTCGTACGTGGCGACTACGGACGATGGCAGGATTGTTGGCTATGTGCTAGCAAAAATGGAAGACGACACGACTGATCGCCAGCCGGACGACCCGCCTTCGGCGCATATTACGTCTATCTCTGTGATGCGGGAGTACAGGCGCCTCGGTATTGCTGCTAACCTGCTGGAACAGAGCCTTCGCAGCATGCGCGAATGCTACGCTGCCGAGCAAGTAAATTTGCATGTGCGCAAGTCAAACCAGGCAGCCTTCAAGCTTTACAAAGATCGTCTCGGGTTCGAGGTTCTCAGTGATACGAAGGGTTACTATGCCGACGGCGAGGATGCGTACTCGATGCGCAAGGTGCTGAAGGACCACAATTAAAGAGGCACTAAACAAGCTAAGCCAAGCCGGGTATAGTAGTACAGAACGACGGAAGATATGTGATGATAACGCGTGAAAGCTCTCTCAGCGGTTCTATGAAGCTTTTCTTTGGAGCTTCCATTAAGAAAAAACATCTAATTCCTTTGCTATGTCGAAACAGAATCTCTAAATTGCACAACGTACACCGTGCGATATGGGTGCTCTTCTGTTTCCATCGTATGAGCACTAACAGTTGCTGGGAAGCCTGAAGAGCAGAACACAGCCTCGATAACTCCCGCTACGAGAGCTGCACAATTCAACTCTGGTAGATCTTTTGGAACGCTCACAAACTCGGTGACCAAGGGATTGTAGTCGATGATCATGTACTGATTCTTGTTCTCGGTTGAGATCTGCATCGAGTCGGCCGGCTTCCCGAACAAGGACCGCCAGACATGTGTGTGCACAAACTGCAATATGCCCATCACCTTCGTTTCGCGCTTCGCCGCCTTTCCTTCGCGCAGAACTATGAGTTCTAGCACGCGCAAGCCAATGTGGTAGCCCATTTTATTGAGCCGTTGCTCGAGATCAGAGACGCCGCGCGATTGGCGGTGGCAGTACTGCACGGCCTCGGAAAATATGTATGCGAACGCGCTGAGACTCACATCGCTGCGCTTCCGATGGATGTTGCGGTCGTATATGCTTTGCTGGGACGGGACAGCAACCTGGGATGATGAGGGGCTAGACTCGGCCTGTGAGGACAGAGAGGAGACGGACGGGATCCATCGTGAATTCAACGTCGATGACGAAATGGATCGCGAGGGTGCAGACATCCGGGGTTGCTAGGCCACAAACGTTTCGCGCGTTTTCTGTAGCGAGAGCAGCCTGTTACGATGGCAGGCCTGTCACGCAGTTTTTTAATTAACCCGTCAGGCGTTCAAAGGCCCTTCAAAAAGCTGCTGCTACGAATTTACCACCGGCGAGTCCGCAGATCTGTAGCGGCAGCCCAGGTGTTGGAGAGAACGTGATACTGCGAAGCTGGCGGGTGCCACGCGGTACCGTCAAGTGTGGCGGTTGCGCGCAATTTGAGCGGAGCGGGATCTGAGATCAACCTAATAAAAACAACAATGACCGCTACCGCATTGCCGTCCATTGTAGCCGAGCTTTTGCGCAACAATAACTTGTTGCATCTTGCGACTTGCAAGGACAACGTTCCGTCTGTAAGTCTGATGAATTTCTCGTTCGTTGAGGCCACAGAGGACGCGCCGCCACTCATCATCATGGCATCGCACCCGGACACCCAGAAGAGCGTCAACATTAGGGCCAATCCGCAGGTCTCGCTGCTCATCCACGATTGGACCAGCCAGACGAAGGACGCGGGTCACACGAAGGACGAGTCTGGTGTCTCGCAGGCGGTCAATGGCCTAAGCTCTTTTCTCACAAAGCTGAACCAGTCGCAAATGAGCCAATCAAGCGCGACTTTCGACGGCCATGCTCGTATTCCTACTGGCGAGGAGGCAGAGTACTACCGCGCGAAGCACCTAGAGGAGAACCCGAGCGCCGAGTGCTACATCAAGAACGCGGATATCTTGCTTGTTGTGCCCAAGAAGGTGAAAATTGCCGACTTCGACAATCACCTACAGGAGTTCAACCTTTAAGCAGCCTGCAGTCCAGCGCCGGTACGCTCTTTGTGGCTGCTTGATCGGATGCGACGGCAGAAACAGATTGGAACTAGAAATAGCCAATTAAACATTACTATGTAACACGATGAATGCGTCTATGCTCATCAGCATTTAGAAACGGGCGCGAAGCCACGCGCAAGCCGGCAGGGAAGAGAATGGGGCTAACGGGCTTGGTGGGCTTTGATTGTAAATGCATGGATTCTGCAGCTGGCCTTATGCTGAATCCTGGGACGGGACGCTTTCTCTAATGTTCTGAAGCAGCCGCATTGTGCGACCAAGCACAGGCTTGACCGCGTTTATCTCCATGGCCCCTAATCCGTCCATTCTGAGGTGGCTCTCGTTGATTAGCGACAAGCCCGATCGGATTTTGGCCTGCCGCAGCTCCAGCAAATCCTGTAACAGCTGCATCATCTCATCTACGTCTCCCTGCACGTCTTCCGTCGCGTCTTTGAGCAGAATCTGGCTGATCGGCTGCCACATCCAAGGCAGGTCCGAAAAGCGAGTCTGGTCGGTTCTTTCCTGCTCTGCCAGTTTACGCAGCCGCGACTCCTCGAGCCACTCTGGCAGCACAACACGGCAGCGGTCCTGTTTCCGCAGAAGCATGGCAAACCACAGCGGCACGCTCACGCGCCGCAACGGCCGCAACTGCGGCGATCGCCATCCCGCGAGCTCGAGGGGTGCCAGCGCCTGGTTTGGTATGACTGTGATGGGCTCGTCCTCGGCTGCGAAGGCTAGCTCATCGGCCGAGAACACTTCGAGCGCGGCCAGCGGAAGCGCCATGGACCTCTGTCACGAACTGTGCGCTGCAATACCAGGGCGAGGGTGCCATACTAGAGGCTCGACGCGGCTTCAAGTAGCGACGTCTCCCGAAGCCCACGAATGCGCGGTTTGACGGCCCAAAACTTGACTTAGTCGATCATACTTGAGTCAACGCGGGTTATCAGCTGAATATTGAACTCGCTTGTTCTTGTAATGGCTGCGTGTTGCATCGCGGCCTGCGGCTGACCAGTCCTTGCCGCATGCGCTCAATGGATGATATCTTCGGTGTGCACAGCTACTTCGCTTGCGCACGATTCCAGTTTGTGCTGTGTCTCTCTCGCATAAACACCACCGAATTACGCTTTGGCTGTTGCTGCCCAACGGTTTGTGGAGATTATGCCCGTTGGGTCATCTGATCTGTCAGGCGGGCCCCGTCTGAGTTAAGCGGCCGGGCTAGCAGCACTATATAAATGCACGTAGGTCCGCCCCGCATGATTCGATCAGCATCAGCACTGTTTTTTGCACCCAAAAGTATGCTTCCTTTGTTTGCCCGCCGCTCGGCTCTGGCGTTGCGCCCTCTGCGCTCGTCGCAGCGTTGCTACTCATGGTTCTCCAAGCAGCCAGAACAGCCCCGCATCCGCATTGGCTCCGTAGCTCCCAACTTCCAGGCTCAGACCACGGCTGGCCCCATTGACTTCCACGAGTTCCTCGGCGGCAAGTGGACGGTTCTGTTCAGCCACCCCGCTGACTTCACGCCGGTATGCACGACTGAGCTTGGCGCGTTTGCCAAGCTGGCGCCCGAATTCGCCAAGCTTGACACGCAGCTCATCGGCCTGTCGGCTGACGACCTAAAGCACCACAAGGAATGGATCAGCGACATTGAGGAGCACGCCTCGAGCAACTCAAAGGTGAACTACCCCATCATTGCCGACACGGATCGCAACGTCGCGTATCTGTATGACATGGTTGATGAGGACGGTTTCAAGAATCTGCAGGGCCAGGCCATGACTATTCGCACCGTGTTTGTTATCGATCCTTCGAAAAAGGTGCGTCTCTTCCTCGTGTATCCGGCGTCCACGGGACGCAATGTCTCCGAAGTACTGCGTTGTGTGGAAGCCTTGCAGCTCAGCGACAAGAAGGGTGTCGCCACCCCTGTGGACTGGACTTCTGGTGAGGACGTCATCCTTCCGCCTAGTGTGAGCACCGCCGACGGCGAGAAGAAGTTCGGCAACGTACGCGAGCTTAAGCCCTACCTGCGCTACGTCAAGCCTAACTGAATGTACATTGACAAATAGACTATCGTAGTGTTAGACATGGATTCCTGCTGTTCTTAGCACGTAGGTGTCTTCTCTTGCTGCTGTGCACTGAACTCAGTGTTTCTGTGCAACCCTTGTTGTGCAGCGTGACTTTCTCTGAGTTCAGCTAAAACGTTACTTGCCGAAATTGTTTTCCTGTGTATCGTGGGCTCGAAATGGTTTTAGAATTGGGTGCGGAGCTCGGAGCTCTCCCTATCCAATTGCTGGTCTACCTTTGAGGCGGGGCGTGACTATGCCCCTTAATTAATGACTGCACATGCTGACGTCTATGTAGAACAATTTTAAAAGGCTAGTCTTAGTGTTATAGTACAAACGCAAAAATTTGTGTGTCCGAGTAATAGTAAACAAAACATTTAGCACGCAGGGAGACTCGTCATTCCGCGTACTCGGCCACGAGCGTCTGCACTCCCTTAAACTCAGCAGCTACCTCGAGGACCTCTAGTAGAGTTTCTGTTTGCCCAGAATTTTTCAGCATGCGAAAGATCTCGTCCAGCTTCAGCCGGTCTCCCCGCTCAGACAAGCGTCTCACATACTGCGCTATGTACCTGTGCATCTCGGCCGACGAATCGAGTGAAATCGCCGCCGCCACACGATTTCCAAGGTGAGCCAAAGACACAGCCTCCTCAAACCCCTGAAATCCTGTCTGCACCATACGATTCACGGCCTGTCTTTGCAGTTGACGTCCACGAGCGCCCGCTTTGAGCAGCGCTTCCTCGTTCGTGCGCCTTTCGGCCGTTGCGACGGGGCCTTGTTGTCCCACGCTTTTAAGGCCAGTGGAATCCCAAAACTGCGAGCCATAGGCCCAGAAACTTTCGCTTATTCGCTCCCAGACACACAACTGGCCACTGTAGTGGTACGCAGCGCCATTGCTTAAGGCGATCACAACATGCCCTTGTTCAGTAACAGACGCTTGCACGATCTGCGGTGCCTTAACTAGCCCGTTCTCCTGAATTTTGGATCCCAGATCTAGGCAGGGACCAACACTGGTAGGTGAAAATAAGGCCTTACGTTCGGCGGTATCCCACATGTAGACCATTCCTGTCGCAGTGATCGCACACAGGTATTGATTACACGACTCCAAAATAGAGACAGGTGCTCCCAAAACGAGGGGCGGCAGCGTTCGCGACCCACGCGGTGTATAGACGTAAAGCACGCCCGTGTCCGACGCGACGGCCCAGAAGTGCTCTGCCGAGCCGGCAAGCAGACTAGCGTATTCTGCGATGAAGTCCGTGAATACCACGTGGCCGCGAGACACCACTGTTATGCGCGTGGGGTCGCCTATGCGCGTAGCATTGCGCGCCTCAAGCACGGTTGACGCGGCCGCATCGCTGCTGAGGTGGGACAAAACCCGTGGTGTGGCCAGGCGCACTTGTGAAACAGTAGTAGACGGGTTCAGCACAACCGGCCGAATGTATGTGGTGTCCTCCTTATGCTTCTTGGGTGGTACCATGTCTTCTTCATTCTTCCGCTTATTGCCAACTATCATGGTGGCAATTCCTCCAGGAGGCAGGGCCGCCGACGGACGATCGAATTGCTGCGAAGTCTGAGCATTTGCCTGCTGCGTGGGGGTCATTGGCGCACTAGCTAGTGGCGCAGAGTTCCCCGAGGAATTCAGAAGCATTGGAGCCACGCGCTTCCGGCCGTCACGCGTGAGGGAGGTCTTTTGGCGCATGGGAGTTTGTGTTTGAGGAGCCAGCGTCGACGGTTGAGTTCGCTGGCTCGTCTCAGCAATGCGACTTGGGCTCAGTGAACGCTTTGAAGAATCATCAGGTGCGGGAGGGTTGGTTGCAGCTGGCTGAGGAGGCACTTCTGGTGCGTCTTGAGTAGGTGTGTTAGTGGGCGCCGAAAACACGTCATTAGACTCATTCAACGTGGAGCCATTCTGGCCTGGCTCTGGCTGGCTTGCCGGTTTTGATGTTGACTGAGTCTGTGTTTCTAAAATGTCGTTAGTGCTCAGCGACTTGTTGGTCTCATTGTCACCAAGCATACCTGTGGGTGGAGCGGAAGTACGTTCAGGTTGTTGTGGCGAGCTCTTCGGTGTGGGTGTTGCGGCTTTCGTGGCGGCTTTCTTGTCCTGAACTACCTTCGCAACGGAAACTTGCTCTATGCTCTGGGGAATATCCATCAGATCAGTCGCGTTGCCGTATTTCTCGAGTCTTTTCTGCGACTCTTCTAAAGAGAGCACATCACCGAGCTCTGATTTGCTGAACACAAGCTTTACAACGCTACCGTCAAGTGAGCTCACGTAGATAGCTAAACCTGTACGAGACCACACCATGTCAGTGATCATTTTAGTTGCAATGTTGCGCACCACCACGAGTGGCCGTGTGTTTTCTGTGCTCCACACCGCAACAGCGCCGTCCTCGCCGGCAGTAGCAATCATACACCCTGGCGCGTCGCCATGAAAATTGTACATTCGAGGCGAAAATCGAGCAACCTCGGTAGTGCCCTCATGACCAACAAGGCTAATCTGCTTTGTTTGCGGCGTAGACCACTGTCCCCTATCGGTAATAGCGACTGTAGGAATGGGGCCATTCGTGGCATTAGGGGTAGCAATCGATTCACCGTCGGGCGACCAACTACACCGACGAAAATAGGTGGTCAGAGGAGAATCCACGAACGGCTGGGAGACGACGGCCTCGACGCTGAAGCTCAGTTCCGTGGGACTAGCGCGCGAATACCTCACTATGCGCGCGGTTCGGTCATCGCTACAGGTAACAAAGAACTTATTTGCGGGGTCGAAAGCTACGCCCTTGACATGGCTTTGGTGCCAGTCCAATCGTTTCAGCTTCTCGAACGTTGTGCCAGACCAAACAATGATAGCGGAGTCCAGCCCTACCGAGACGAGCAGCTGGCCATCGGGAGACCACGCCAGATCCTGCACATCGTTGTCATGGCCCACCAGTCGCTTGCGAGGCGTCCACACTTCGTGCTCGGCGCTCTGAGCGGATCCAAACTCGCGCCGCGGCGCCCGCGACGTGTCGAGCTCGCTCACAAGTACGATTCGGTCGTCACTGCCGCTAGCAATGTATCGAGCATCAGGACTAAATGCTACGGCGGTCACGGCGCCCGTGTGGGCCGCCATACTTGCGAGCAAGCGCGGCTTGGTCTCGTTGTCGGGGTCATCGATGCCCGCCGTAGACCACACCTTAACCTTCGAGTCCAGACCGCCGGTGACAAGTCTTTTGTTATCTGAGCTCGCATCCAGCGAGTAAATCTCGAACGTGCGGTTCTCGTCTTGATGTGCCAGCCATCCGGGCCTCACCAATTTCATTGACGAGCCAATGATCAACTAAGCGAAAGATGCACATCACTCACGCGCTCAGCTTGTGTGCGCCAAGTCCAGAAGTGCGACACCAAAAAACCCCTCAATGAAAATAGCTGCAAATTTAAACTGTCTTTGACAACGCCGCCTTTATTATATCAATATTCATTTCCATCAAAATTGGACATTTCTCTGTAATGACCGTCTTGGGTTGAAATAGTAGTCATGATCATGCATCAAGGGACATTTGCACTTCGGCGCTCGAGAGCCGGTACTTCCTAAGGTCTAGTGCTATGGGTGAATATAACTGCATGGAACACGACTAGAAGACTTTACGATGAATCCAGCCAGCTGAGTGGTCAATCATTGAGCAAATTCTATCTACTCGCGCCGGGAACGCTTTCGTCCACAAGAATCCGTCTTCCTCCCTTGTGAAGAGCGCGGTCGCTCTTATCGCTTGGAACGGAATAGTATGCTGGGTGGTATGCTCCGCCCAGGGCCTTATCAGCAATGTCGACAGCACTCGGAGACGACTCATCACAGATGTGCGCTGAGCAACGTCCCGTCGCAAGACCTCAGGCACTCCTATATCGCAATTCGGCCAATCCAAGCCCCTGGTTTGGCCTTGAGCTCTGCTCTCAGCCAGCCATCGAGAACTGAGTCCACATACTAACTACTGAAGTTGAGAATAAACTTACTGTGACACGCTGTCCTAGAACACATGGTTAGAGACCGAAAGGTCGTAGACCGGGATTCAAAAATATTGAGACAAATGTCCCTAAGACCAATTCCTGCTTCCTCGGCTTTAAGAGGTCGATTTTGAAGCACGTGGAGGGCTTGAACAGTACGCACGACTTTCAACTAGACCAAAGGCTACGGCTCAAGGTTTTTCACTTTGAAGGTGCGTACTGAGCTATAACGTCAATGCCTAGATGGCCTTCGCTCTTTGTGCCCCAGCTTTTCACAACGTCTCGATGTTCAGTGCGAAAACTCAGCGCGCGAGGTGGTATCTCGGCACAACGCTCAGGTGCAGTATAAGGCGCCTTTCTCTAGCCCCAATGGCGTGACAGTTTTGTTATGTCAAGTGAAACCACGTCAACTCGCATGAGAGGCTGGCACCTTCTACAGGCAGGCGACTTGATAGGAAGCTCAGACGAGTGTAGCGTTCTGAGGGTGAATAACAGGCGTATTTATCTTGCTGAGAGTCTTGCTAAGAGTCTTCCGAAAAAGCTTGACCACAATGCGCCCCGGAGAGGCGATTGAATATTTTGTGAGTTCATTACGAGCAGGTCCAGCCTGTTCATCATCTACCGTAGATCTCTGATCAAGTCAGGGCGCCCCAGCAGCTATCTTAACCACAATTCCGAGCGTTACTATCGCTAAACTGATACTCAAGAGGAACACCAGCCAAATAGGTGCTCGCGTAGCCGGAAAGTGGCTCTGCTGTAGAACATGCTGCACATGAAAATATCGCCATGTACCAAGTACTAGGATCAGGCCGCCCGCGCCTATAAACAAACAGCCCATAACTATACTAGCAGTGTGTGTGAAATGATCACCAGGGGTCTCGGCGAGACGGAAAAGCTGGGTGAGAGCGACTCCAACACTCGCGAAAGTTAGACTGGTGCGTAGCCATGCCAGAAACGTGCGCTCGTTCGCCAGGTGGTCGCGTGCGACCGATTGCTTGTTCTCCAGTCGAGCACTCAGCGCCAGCATTTTATCAGGGGGGGGCCAGTCTTTTGCCCCGCTCACTCTCTTCCTAGCTACGAGTCGTAGCCAGCGCTTTCGTGTGATCATGTTTAGGGCAAGGTGATGTGCACACAACCTGCATGTGACATTGCATCACCCTGATTCCTCCCACTTACACATGCCCTCGCCCTAAACACAGAGCGACACGGTATGGTCAGTTAGTCGCGACTCCTGAAGCACGCAACGCAAGAGACTTGAGTGCGTGCTTTCACATGAGCCGATTTCGTGGATAATCAATGATCTCAAGGTCTCAGCAGAATGAAAGGCACGTACCCCAACCCTTTCATCAGCGTGTGGCTGCGCTCCGCTCGGGCCCGCTCACTAGGGCAACGTGAGCGTGCAGTTGAATACTAAGCTGAATAAGCGGATTCTGAAAATTATTTACCACTAACATGCATGACAAGATACGCTATCGCATAAGATAAATTCTGAACAACCACAATTGTGCCATCATTCAGGGGAAGGGAAACCACAAGTTATGCGGGAATCCGAGGACCTTAATACTCTATTTGAAGAACCGGCCGACTTTTCGACAGATGACGGGACCCCAACGTTCATAAACTACGAGCGTCAAAACCCCCCATTAGACGAGCCCTCTGAGCTCACACTACGACTCGTCGCCAAGTCGCCGCTTTGGGGTCACCTATTGTGGAATGCTGGCCGAGTTAGTGCTGAGTGGATTGAGAAGAATCGTGAGTTCTTGCGAGGTAAGACGGTACTGGAACTCGGTGCTGCTGCAGCGGTTCCGTCGCTGCTCGCGGCCCTGGTCGCGCGCAACGTCGTCATTACCGACTATCCAGACCCGAACCTGATAGAAAACATTCGCGCCAACATGGATCTTCTCAGGTCTCATTGCCCAACAAAGTCGTTCTCCATGTCCGCCGAGGGTTATATCTGGGGTCAAGACCCGCAGCCGCTTTTCGACGCGCCCGGCCAGAATGGCGAGAAGTTTGATGTCGTGATCATGAGCGACCTTGTTTTCAATCATAGCGAGCACCAGAAGCTTGTTGAAACGGCGTTGAAAGTAACTAAGCCTGATGGCCAGGTTCTCGTTGTATTCAGCCCCCACCGGCCTCGGCTATACCACAAGGACCTTGAATTCTTTGATCTTGCTAGGCAACGCGGGTTCAAGGTGACCAAGATCATTGAGCGTCGCATGTCTCCCATGTTCCAGGAGGACGAGGAGACAAAAGAATTACGCAGTATGGTTTTCGGGTTTATTCTTACGTTTCAGTAGATTTCGAATGTAAGTAACTAGCTGGGCCGTGCTCCAGAAATACACGGACTCAACGGACGTGTGCGTGGACAGCGATTGGTAAATGCGCAGACTAGGTTGCTGATAATTAAGCTTCTTTCATGTGTTTCTTCTTCATCGAAACTCCCATAAGAGGCACTACCTGATCGCCCCTATCCGCTACGGCGCCGCCAATCCATTCAATACTCTTTGACCGTGGCTCAAATAGTTGTACAGTACAAGAGCTGCCGTTTCGGTGATGGGGGTTTGCGTGGTTTGCGTGGCAGACAGCACAGGACTGGTCGGTTGGCTGCTGTAAGATCTAAATCATGAAGTGTTGTTGACTATGTTGAAGGGACATTTTCTACGGCGTGCGGCATGCAGCATGCGCCTTTCTGAACGCAGGAGGAATAGGAAACAAAACGATAGTGTTATTAGTATTACAAGGTTTATGGCATGGCACATGTTCAAGTGGCATCTTGAAGGGGTATAGTATTGGTTTGGCTAAATCTTAGCGCACCCAGCGAGTTGTGTAGGCAGTAGTCCACACAGTGTCGTACTCGTAAACCACGCCATTGCTAGTGAACTCGTGGTTCTCAGCAGATGTCGTGCGGGTGGGCGCAGGCCAGCTCGTCTGCGTCGTTGTCACGCCGGGCAGAGTCTTCTGGACGTAGTTCGTGGAGTGCACGGTAGACGTTAGAGGCTCGGATCCCGCGGTAGCACTCGCCGTGGACGTGCATGGCTCTGTTGTGTAGAATGTCTCATGAACCGTTACCCAAACGTCCTCGCCATTTGGTCCAGGCGTTGCTGTCACCTTCGTGGCCGTGGACGTCGCCACCGAAACCACAGAAGGTGTCTCAGCCGCTGCTTGGTTTACAGGCGCAGCAGCTGTGCTAGAGGTGGAGCAGGAAGAGGTCGTCGTAAAAGTCTCCTCCTTGGTCACGACAACAGGTGCTCCGTTGCTGGCATAAGACGTATAGACAACTGGTTGCTGTGGGGCACCCGTGGGCTCACCCGCAGGTCCAGCATTCGAACTCGAGGGCGCAGTCCACGCTGGACCAGCAGCCGAGCTCGATTCCTGTACTCCAGCGTGACCAGCAGCAGCAGAGCTCGACGAGGTTGTCTCGGAGATCCAAGCCGGGGCAGAGGTTGAGCTTGATGTCGGCACGCTGTCGGGACCTGAGCCAAAGGAGCTGGGCGCCGAAGTTTCCGGAGTCCAAGCCGGGGCAGCGGAGCTCGAAGTCGACGTCTCAAGTGCTCCAGCAGGAGCAGAAGAGCTGACGGCGGGTGGCTCAGAAGACCAAGCAGAAGCAGCAGCAGCGCTGGAGGACGACGACGTAATGGTGCTTGACGCAGGAGCGGGCGCGGGCGTCGAAGAGCTAGACTGGGGCTGAGCAGGCGCCGGACTGCTACCGTCAAGAATGTTCTTCATCTCTTGAGCGAAAGTGGTACCGTCGACATGGTTGTCATTGGCCTGAGCAGCATCCCAGAGCATAATACCGCCGAAGTTCGGCGAGGAATGAATCTGGGACACCGTCTGCTTAACTTGCTCGGGCGTTTCATAGCCACTGCCAGCCGCCGACTGGGCACCCGGAAGACCCAGGAAGAGCTTCACGTTGCGGTTGGGGGACTGGTTAGAGGCGAACGACTGCCAGGTATCCCAGTTGAAGCTGCTTCCAAGCGGCGTGCAGTAGTTGTTGTAAAACTGGATGAACAAGTAGTCAAACTGCGCGTGGGCGACAGCATCCCCAACCGAAGCATCCGGGAATGGGCACTGGGGAGCAGCGCTAACATAGTACTGCTTGGACGCGTCCGAAGCGTAGAGCTGACGCAGCTCATTCACGAATGTAGTGTACTCGGGAGCATTGAGGTTGTTCTCGATGTCGAGATCAAAGCCATCAATCTTGGCATCTCCGAAAGGACGCGTGGAGCTCTGGCCACCGCCAAAGGTGTTCCACAAGTCCTGGGCAACACTCTGCGCATCCGAGTCACTGCTGAAGCCGTAATTACCAGACGCACCGCCCATGGAAATAAGCACCTTCTTGCCCAACGACTGGCAAGTCTTAATATCCTGGCCAATTGTCGAAGCCGCGTCAGGCAACTGCGTGCCGGGAAGGTTGTTCCAGTAGCCGCTGACCTCCATAGAGAGTTGGCGCCCAGAGCCGAACGAATTCAGGAAGCTGATAAGATAAATGTCGCCAGCTGAGTTCTTGCAGTAGTCACCAAGCGAATCCTGGTGGCTACCACCGGAGGCTTGACCCCAGTAAAGAGCCAAATCAGAAGCAGATGCCATGGCCACTACAGCGGCAGACGAAAGAATGGACGTGAACCGCATTGTAAAAGAAAGAAAGACGGTGGTGGGATATCAAAGGAAAGAAGGAAGGAAGTTGGGTATCAAAAGAATGTCCTGAGGACGTTGCGGGAGGCGCGCAATGACGAGCTGGTTAACAACGCGAATTTCGGATCGACAGGGATGAGCCATGCGAGATCATTCTTAAAGCCGCGCGGCAGGAGCGGTCCGCGCAACCCTAGGTCTCTCTCTTTTCTGCTCTTGTTCGTTTCTGCAAGTTTTGGGCCGGGGTGGTAGGGCCTACGTGCCCGTAAACATCGTAGGGTTGGGGCCCGGGCGGGGGTCGAGCGTCAGACAACGCGCCCTGCTCGAGCAATCAATGTGGACAATAGGTGATGCTCGGTACTTGGTTGACCAGCTACAACGTTAAATATGTTTGTTTGGCTCTGGAATTCCGTTGCGAGTATTCTCGCAATTTTGACGCGCTCCTTCCGCGTCTATCACGTTTTGTTGAACGCGACTCGGTAATGCTAGACTGCTGCGAAATGCACTTATGTAACATGCAATACCCTGCATACATGCTAGAATCTTGAAACAACCGAAAAGAGCGGTGCTCGGTAGACGAGCCCGTTCCGAGAAAACGCGCCAGGGCTAAAGAGCGAATAAACGGCCGTAATGTTGTGAGTGCAGCAAACAGTCTAGGCTCTTAGAAAGTCGACTCACACGCGTTAAACGCGTGTAGTTCAAGTTGCATGCATGCTGATTACTAGACCACTTTGATAACTTTAAGGGGAGTTCGAGCAGAACGAGGAGTCATATGAATCGAAGGTCCGCCCATTTAGTTAACACTTATCGCATCTCTACAGTACCCCGCCCATGCCAAAGACGTCAGTAAATTATTCTGCGCACTCTTTCAACGATACTGTAGAACGGGCCCCTCGCTGCCGCCGTGCGGCAGTGAGGAATGCTACATGTTATGGCTGAATTGTAGATGACGCATGCAGGAAGCAGGTCATGCAGAAACGTGCATAACGAGCCTGCGAGATGACTTGATCGAGTTTTCTTGACTTCATTCTTCGCCGTATCTGTAGTGACTGGGGCGCTTGCTTGTAAGGCCCTCAAGAACAATCCCGCTTGACCAGCAGGGTGTAAGTCTTGCTGAGTGCGGTGTGGTTTATTGGCGGTTTGTATCAAGTAAGTTGTAGGATTTTGCACGTTTTCTGCATGACTTAACACAGCTTGCATACGTTAGCACGCTACGCACAATGGCCCCCTTAGACAATTACATTGAACACCGCGTCGCTGCATCATCACTCTGTCGCTGTGTAGTTGATGTAACCGCTGCGCACTAGATGCCGCTTCGAAGACCTTTGTGAAGCCACGCAGATATTAACTACTAAGGGATTGTGATTACTGTGGTAAGCATGTCGCTCTTTACAGTGAGGTCATGAGAATGTGCTGACTTTTTAATCTCTGCTTAAACAATTCGGCTGGCGATGGTGGCGACTCGAAAGGAAGGCAGACTGCTCGACTTGAACGGGGTCACCTGACAACGCTAGGCCTTGCCGTGTCTATCCACACGTTAAGGCCCTCCTCACGCAGAGCTTGTGGCGAGGGGTTACCCTCTACCCTGGTTAAGTATAATTCGTAGCGCTGTGCATTCGCTCCCTTTGGCCATCTGTGAACACGCCTATTAGAGTACCTTCTCGAATGCAGCTGCCCAGACCAGCCGGCTTCGCTATCGCAAAATTCGTCCTAGGCCCCTACTTCGTCAACCTCTCACTTGCCAAGCGTAGAGCCGGGAATTAGAACCCTGCGTCATGTCTGAATAAACAACGCTAATGTAACGATCTAGTATGGAAGTGACAAAGTGTTGAGCATGCCCTCACACCTTCGCGTCCTACCGCTTTTGTCTTGCTTCGGTCTGGTGCGCAAAAAGTTGCCAAGCTAAGCCCGTATAGCGGAGAAATGACATCAGTGACAATCATAAGGGGGGAAAAGCAATGCTAATCAATGACTCACTTACGAATGTTTCTATATAACTGGCTTAGGGGCTAATTCGTTAATTAGGGGAGCCACCCGCTCAGTCTTTAGTGCTCCTTGAACACTTTTGCTAGCCGCGTAAAAACGCTTCTGAATCGCTCGACTTCATACAGCAAGTATAGTTTGGGCTAGGGTTCTGTCAAGGTGGCTCATGCTTGTTGCCCGCCGTGCATGACATCTCTATCGTCAGCACAACCTTATTGCCTTGTTCCAACATCATTCACATATCACTCTTCCGGTCTATTGGTTTGTTGCGTGATTTCGTTGCACAATGACTCTCTATTACTCTCTCGTGTTTCTCGTGATGGTCGTCGAGATGGCAGTGTTCCTGCTGCTCGTTGCCCCGCTTCCGGACACACTGCATCGCAAGCTCATTCGCTTCTTCCGGTCGCCGCTGATGACGCGTGCCATGTTGAGCGTTAAATTCACATTCGTCTTCATTCTGGTCTTGTTTGTTGATTCGGTACAGCGCGTTATGCGTGTGGATGAGACGTTCGACACCACGCAGTCTAATTTGGCGGTGGCGGACCGCAGCGACTTCCTTGCTCGCAAGTTCTACGCGCAGCGCAATGTCTATCTATGTGGCTTCACCCTCTTCCTGTCTCTCATTTTGAATCGCACATACACGCTTGTCAAACTGAATAGCGACCTGCGCTCGCAACTTGGCACATCCACAGACAAAGATGAGTTCAGTCTGAAGGCCCAGGACTACAAGGAGCGCCTGGAGCGCAAGAAGAAGCAGTACAAGCAACTTGAGGAGCAAAACAGCGGTCTGCAGCGTGATTACGACCACGTCTGTGATGAGCTCAATGTCCTTAAGGGCACGCAGCGCAAGAGTCAGTCTACCCAGGCGAAGAAGGATCTTTAGAACTCAAACTGAGAAGCCTCTATTTGGACTTGTTACATTACATGGCTTGATGAGAATTTACAGCGTTTAAATATATACATAAGGCCGTAGTGTGAAGCCTTAGAGACAAGCAATCAGCTGCGTTGCCGACAGCGTCTCAGCATGACCTCATTATGGTGCATTCTTAATTCGTGTCAAGGTGTGCAAGCTCTGTTGATTACTGACGTGGAAACCGTATTCTCCTGTCCTCGCAGCGATTCTTTGTGCTTGTACAACAACCCACACGTAGAGTATGCGTGTGTATAGAGGCGCCCGCAGCTCCTTGGTTCATCGTTTTACTGAGTCGCCTTTTCAGTATGAAAACTTATGTGACCCGAGACGTGCTAACATGCAGACAATTTCATCGAGCACACGGAGTCACAAAGTGCTAATTGCGGATTCTACATGCTCACCCAGTGGAAACCAACTCACACAATAGTACTCAAAAGTCAGAGAGAGTAGTGACTCGGTCCTTTTCCAATAATGAACGCTACGACAGTGAAGAACCAAGAAGAGCTATTCCAAAGCGCTTCAAACCTAAAGTGTCCGAGGGGCCTTCAAACTCAAGACGCACTCTTGTGCTTGGGCTCAAACTTGAATGACTCTGGTGCCGGGCCTAAAAACATCTCAGTGATTTTGATCCAGTCCTTGTAATTCTGGCTTGACAGAAGCGCTTCTAGTTCGTTTCGCGGTTGCCAAGGCTCAGGACGGTCGTTGATTCGAGAGGGCAAGTACTCCAGAACGCCTACTGGGACATACCTTCTAGTGAAACTCAAAAATTCGCACAAAAAGCGTCTTGTCTGCTGGACGCCGTATTCATCAGAGCCCCAGTGCTCAAGTCCATAGCGTACATATTGCTTGCAGTATTCAAGGCGCTCGCTTGCTGACTTGTCCAAGTCCTGTTTGGCATCAATCTCCTCGAAAATCCAGGGCTTTACCAATGCTCCGCGCGCAACCATGCAGGCATCTACGTGGTGGTCGTCGAGGTGCGTGTACCAGTCTTGCCACGAGAACACGTCACCATTGCCGACAATCCAAGGCTTGAGGTCTAAGTCCTCGCGCTTGGACTTGACAAGGTCAGCAACTTCACGAATGTAGTCCCAGTCGGCCTCGCGGGTGTACCTCTGAGCGCGGGACCGGCCATGCAAAGTGATACAAGCGACCTGCTCCTCTTCCATCAACTTGGTGATCAAGTTGTGTGCCGTTGGCTTGGCATCTTTTGTACCCGTACGCATTTTTATCGTCACAGGAAGGTCACCAGATACACTGTTCATGCCCTTCACAATGCGCATTACTTTACCCTGTGTGTCCATGAGCGCAGATCCTGCCCCTTGACGGAAGACAAGATCAATCGGGCAACCACAATTAAGGTTCAATTCTGATGCTTCAGGTGCAAACTCGCCTAAAGCTTGGGCGGCCTTGATGGCTTGCCACGGCTTATTTGCAGCAATCTGCACGCCAAAGCCGCCGCGCTCCGAGACATGCATTCGAGGAAGAGCCCATTCGCTCTTTTGCCCCTGGACAAGTGGCATACTGAGGGCCATTTCACAGAATGTAATATCTGCACCCAGTGTCTTCATGAGCCTGCGGTAAGGCAAGTTGCCAACCGTTGTGAGGGGACTTAGGACCTTGGCACCACGGTAGTCCAGCCGTTTCTTTTCGCTAGGCTTCAATCGGCCTTCGAAAAAAGCTGCGTTGTACGCAAGACGATCTTCAGTGCTAAGTTCAGCCTTCGACTCCTCCTTGCGCTGACTGTCGAGCTCGTCCATTTTAGCAATAGCAATCTCGGAGATGCTCATATCATACTTGCGCTTCTGCAGTTGGTTGATTTGGTCGAAGGTGATCCGGTTAAGTTCGGTCGGGTCCTCCGCAGTGCCTGAATCTGGCACTTTGATTTCCATGCTTTCAAGCTTAGCGTGTGAGCCGAGCCATCGACATTTGAGACCCAGAGGGCAATAACCAATGGCCTCAAAAACGGGACACAGCCCACTGATGTCTGCGGGTTTTGTTGCTAGATAGGTGGCAACATCGTGTTCGTACTTACACTTGTCGCCAAGTTCACACTTGCCAGTTTCAGGATCTACCTTGCGCACACAGAGCTTAACGGCCTCGTGCTGTTGAGTGAGATTCCGGTTCTTGTTCTGTCCTCGCTTCTTCTCTTTCTTAGGCTTCTTTCCCCCGCTAGGTTCCTCAGAGCGACCTTCCTCCTCGAATCCGTCATCATCGTTGCTAGCCGGCACAGGCTCAGGGGCTTCCGTTCGCCTGAATTCGGGCTTGATGACTGCAATTCCCTTGACTCGTCCTGTTTTGAGACGTTTCGCCTCTGACGAAACTTCGACACTCATATTCTTAACCAAAAACGCAGGTCTGAAATTTAATTTTTCAGTAACCAAAAAAATAAATAAGACGTCGCGTTAGTCATGAAGTCAGAGTGCGCGAAACGGAGAGAGATCCAACGAAAGCACTGAGATTTCGACACTTGAGAACTGTTTCTGCAGTGCTTGCTTTATCCTCAAAAATTGTTCGCTTTAAAGAATTCTTACGTATTCCTAGGTCTATTAGTTTTATTGAGGAGCACACTGATGAGCTGCTCCTATGCAACATGAGAATCTTCGAGTCTGACTGGCCAATCTAAACGCTCGCCAAAACCATGCTCGCCACGTCTCCTTAGATCAAAGCGGGAATCGAACCAGTCTACGAGATCTGCTGTTGTGTTGTTTGTCACCAGTTCGCGCCTCAGCTTTGCGAGGTCACCACGACCTTTAAACATCTCCACGAAGTGATGAAGTATAAGCTGAAAGGGCAGGCCGCTGGCCATAGCATAGTCCCAGAAAATCTCTATGGCACTCCATGGACAAGTAGCGAAATCCGTTCCACAGAACAAGGCCGGATTGTTTAGAATGCCACGAGCGCTCATGATTCCGTCCACGTCAGTTTGCATTGCAATACGCTGTAAATCTTTCGGCGCTTTGAAATCACCGTTTGCTATGACAGGGCAACTAACGGATTGTTTCACTAAAGCTATGGCCGCCAAATTCACTGGCACGTTTCCACTACGATCAGCCTTTCGCCGACCATGGACACAGATCGCGTCTGCGCCCGACGCCTCGACTATCTTGGCAAATCGTACGGTCGTTTCCAGGTTCGTGTGGATACGGATCTTGGCTTCAACATAAAATCCAGGACACGACCGCTTCACGGCACGAATCATGCTTGCCACCCGGTGAGGTTGTGCCATAAGCGCTGCGCCTATACCCTCACGGCACTGCTCTGGAATCGGGCATCCACAATTAAGACCAATGCCGTCGCAGTACGGCTTGATCATCAGAGCCGCGCGAGCGAGATCGACGGGGTTTGAGGCTCCAAACTGAACAATAAGTGGAAAGTCCGAATCAGACGTTGTGAAGTCACCCTTTCTTGCTACTGCATTGCGAACAAATTCGCGAGCAAGAATCATCGGTGTGTATACTATGACGGGCTGCTGGGGATTGAATCTACGCCCCAGTTCACGCACAGTTTCTCGGAATGGTAGCTTCGAGTACCTCACCATTGGCCCAGCTATAAGTACAGGCTTGGTATTACATTTTGCATTGTCGAATACTCGGAGCGGGTGGTTAGCTATGGGCCTCGCATGACCTTCGCTAGGTTGCATCACAAAACAGAAAAGATTACAGTCAGCTTTGATTTAAAAAATTGAATGCACGTATAGTGAGTGACCAGTTCCTACAATCTGCAAGTTTAGGTGAAGCGAATATTTCTTATTTTGTAGATAGTCCTATAGGTTTGGTTTGTTAAACTGCTTGTGTGTTAGGATCAGTGTAACTATGACATTGAAAGAGTCATGGTAGCTTAGCCGACTCAAGACGAGTGCGACGTACGTAGAGCCACTACATAGAGATTGGTTGTCCTCATCTCCTACTTACCTCTTGATGTGTGCCATGTTCTCCTAGAGGTGGCGACCGGTTGACTGAGAGACTCAAAAAAAAACCCGGATGCTTCTGGGCAGATGAAGGAGGAAGACTGCTTACAAGCGGACACACCCAACAGCGTTCCAGGCTTTCTCCCATGATACGCTCAACATTGAGCACACACTCACTAGCTGGCCAAAGTCCTCGTGCTAAGAGCAATTATCCCAAGAAGGACCACTTAACACAGGCTCAATTTCTTGTGGTCCGTGATCGTGGTGGATAGCTCATCATGGACTAATTGAGATCGCAAGCCCGGTGTCCATTTGCAGCCAGGGCTGTGATCGTCTCTAGGATGTGTATGGTTGTGTCACAGACAGGGTTGCAGGGTGGGAGAGATGAGTCAACGGATTTTTTTCTGAAAAATATAATAAGCTTGGAGTGTGATTGATCGCAGGTCAGCGAAGTTCACACGAATATGCTGAATCCGATTCGATTGGCAGCTCACCGATTCGGAGCACAGCGATTCGCATCGACTGTTAGCAAGCCTCTCGACCGTGCGACGTTGACCATTCGGAATGGCCCCGTTTTCCATGGCAAGTCGTTTGGCGCCAACACCAACATCAGTGGTGAGGCCGTGTTCTCGACCGGAATGGTTGGCTACCCGGAGTCAATGACTGATCCTAGCTATCGTGGACAAATCCTGGTGTTCACGCAGCCTTTGATTGGCAATTACGGTGTGCCGAGCGGCGAGGCCCGCGACGAGTTTAATCTGCTAAAGTACTTCGAGAGCCCTCATATCCAATGCAAGGGAATTGTTGTGAGCAATGCGGCGATGGAATATTCGCACTGGACGGCTGTTGAGTCGCTTTCATCATGGTGCAAGCGCGAGGGTGTTGCGGCCATCACTGACGTGGACACGCGCGCCATTGTCCAGTTTTTGCGTGAGCGCGGCTCGTCTTTGGCTCGCCTGACTGTTGGCGAGGAGTATGATGCTGACGAGGATGCTGCTTTCGATGACCCAGAGGCGGTCAATCTTGTCCACAAGGTTAGTACGAAGGCCCCGTTCCACGTCCCCAGTCCCGGTGCCACTAGCCATGTTGCTGTCATCGACTGCGGCTGCAAGGAAAACATCATGCGCTCGCTCGTTAGCCGCGGCGCGCAGATCACCGTTTTCCCCTACGATTATCCCATTCAGAAAGTGGCTCATCACTTTGATGGTGTTTTCCTCAGCAATGGCCCCGGCGATCCAACGCACTGTCTTTCTACTGTGCAAAACCTGCGCGAGCTGATGGAGACTTATGACGGTCCCATTTTTGGCATCTGTCTTGGACACCAGCTTCTAGCACTTGCTGCCGGAGCAAAGACAATCAAGCTCAAGTACGGCAACCGTGCGCATAACATCCCTGCTTTGGACCTCCAGACTGGCCTGTGCCACATCACTTCGCAGAACCATGGATATGCTGTGGACGTCTCTACTCTGCCATCTGACTGGAAGCCGTACTTCACTAACCTCAACGATCAGAGTAACGAGGGGCTTTACCACGTCTCGAGGCCAATTTTCTCGACACAATTTCATCCTGAGGCTAAGGGCGGTCCTTTGGACTCGGCCTTCCTTTTCGACAAATACATGGGACACGTCAATGAGTACCAGCAGCAGAAGCTAGGCCGTGGTCTCAAGAACGAGCCTGTCAGCAAGCTCTTCTTGGATGTCGTGGCAAAGGAGCGCGTTGGTGTCGTGCCCAATCCCCAGGCTTAATTATCTCCTCTGCGCCTATAGGCAACTTGATGTATATTTATTACCGACGTGTAGCTAGAACAGGTTGTGTGGGCAATTGGGTTTTTAGTTGATACGACAGTCTGTCTTGCTCTAAAATCGGCTGGGCCAGAGCAACATTTTGGCAACTAAGGCTAAATGTGTGTATTTAGAGACCGCCACTAGGCTGCATAAGTCGCAACCTATTTGGGCAACCAGAATAAACGGTCTTAGCGCATGGCCAATGTTCAGAGCGGTCATCTCCCTAATTGCGAACAAGAAGACTCATATTACAGGCAATGCAGTGCGCTACAATGGCTACAGGGGGTGTTCAACCTACTAAAGGACCTACTAAAGGAATAGAGCGGCAGCTCCAAAAACAAGGGCCGCCGACTTCCACGCAACTCTAGTAGCTGCTACGTTCTCACCCGAACTGCTTTTCCGTGCGTTGATACTCGCGCTGCTTAAAGTGTTGTTGTTTGCATGCAACACTGTACCATTAGCAGTAATGTTCGGGTTGATTACGGTGCTATGAGCTTCTGACAGCGCACTCACAAAGGTGCCATTAACCACAAATCCATAAGTGGGGTCGTTGAGCGTGCGATTGGAGTCAGCGTAAACATCCGCAACTCCAAACTGATACGTGCCTGGAGTCGCGTAAATAGTGTATATCCCGTTTTCGAAGGATGAATTGAAGTACGTTCCATTCACCCATGTTGAGTTGGTCGACGCTGAGCCGTTAACGTAGAGGCCGGACACTGTTGCGTTCAGAGTACTGCTAGGGCCAAAGGGGCCGTAGAATCCGTAAGGACCTGCCAGATAGAATGGCGACAAAAAAGGCCCCACTGTAAGGATCTCGCCGTATCCGTAGGAGGCATATGGATAATACTGGCCGTTCCAACCATTACTGTAGGGCCCCTTATCGCCATAGGTGCCAGCGTTATCCGGCGCAGGGGGTCCCTCGGTCGAGTAAGGCTGAGGTATTATGTTGCTGTCTTTTTTTTTGCTCGACTCAGCGAGAAACTCACCTGTGTTTTCCGCGGGTGAGGCCTTGTTCACATGAGTATCATCAAGGGGTGTACACGATGCCAACGCCACGACGAGCAGTACCAACACCTTCATGCCGGTCAAGGTTTTATTTTTCACACGTACGTTCTCTTATAGATTTAACGTTATGCAAAAAAAACACGACTCAAATCGCCGCTTTTAGACGCGCCAAACAAAAGTCTCTGAACGCTTGGTGACGTCAGATCCACGGCTCTCCTCGCGCGTATGTGTGCGTCATCTGCAGCAGGCACACGATCGGCTACACTGTCGCAGCACGCTGAACATTAAAGCGCATGAGTACCTTTAGGTGCAATGCGATAGTACTTAAGCATTTCTGCACGCATATCAATATGATTTCAGCTGCTATTTTATAGGCTAGCTTTACTAAGTCTGCTGGAACGTGCCATCGTCTCGACTCGGTAGCCCTCAGCCTGGCTCTTTTGCCGCACACTCAATTCAGAGCGAAAGCTCTCCACGTGCCTTAGCAACAACTAACGGCTCAGGCAGGCTTCAGAAAGTGAGGTTCGTTGTAACTACAGTTCTAGTTGCCGACGCGGCCCCCGCTCATTGTGTTTCAAAGCACTCACATTAAATACATGATGATTTATACTCAGCTTAGTCGAAGAGACCCATGCCCATGTCGCCATCGGACTCCTCCTCCTCCTCAGCAGCGGGAGCAGCAGCCTCCTCAGAAGCAGCGGCACCACCAGCCGAGGCGGCAGGAGCAGCAGCGGCGTAAGCCTCGGGGTTGGCAAGACGGTCCTTGATAGCCTCAGAGCCATCGAAGGTGTACTCCGTGGCAATAGAAACAGCCAGGAGGTTCTTGTAGCTGTTGATGAGCCAGTGCGACACGGCAGGCAGCGTCGGGATCGACGTGGCCAGCGAGACAGTCGCAATGTTGCGCACGGCAGTGCTGAACTGGCCGAGGAGCTCTTCGTCAGTGATATCGAGGATATCAGAGCCGAAAACCTGGCCGTCGTCGAACACCTGCTCAACGGTCAACCCGTAGGTGAAAGGAGAGATGTTCAGCATGTTCAGAAGCGTAGCCTCCGAAGGACCGACACGCTCACCAGCACCAACGACCTGGATCTCGCTGACAATCTCAATTGTACCACGAGTGATCTTGGTCGGCACACCGAGGGCCTGGAAGAACGAGGTCTTACCAGGCTCCATACCGGTGTTTCCGGGCGGCACAAACACGTCCTTGGGGGCGAAAGCACCAGCACGGGCAGGGGCGAGAACACGGTTCGACAGAAGGCACTCACGGATCTCCTTCAGGTCACCGTTCGTGAACACGAAGCCGACGTTGCCCTTGATGTAGGGCAGCAGGCGCTCCAGATCGGGAGTCTCCTGGATGAACTGACGGAAAGCACGGCGAACCATCGTGTTCTTGCCCATGAGCACCGTGGCGCGGCCGCGAAGCTCGCGACGGACCTCGTGCAGCTGCTGCGAGCTGACGTTGTCCACACCAACGAGGAACAGCGACTTGTGCGCACCGAGCAGCTCCTTCAAACGGAGGAAGTATTCTCCCTTCTTCTCACTGTTGGCGCCTCCCATTTCAACTCAATATTGTTTGATAGGATATTTAAAGGCGGTTAGTATCAAGAGGGAAAGCTGGCTTGTGAAAATGTCACACTGCCTGGGTGGGGGAGGCTCGACACGTCACCACGGGATACCGTGAATCTCTTGTCGAGCACTGTATTTTGTGGTTTTTCACGCTTGGGGCCGGCAATAATAAGGGTTTGGTTGCTTGGTGTTGCCCTAAAGCCCTAGTCTTGTGTCGGCTTATAAATCGTCATACCAAGCATCCGGGGCCTTCTCACTTGAATTCGATGAAGTAGTTGTTGACCACCACCCGTGCGTACTCACTAATAATGTCCAGGATCTTAAGTTAGAACTCGAAGTTGCATAATGAGGTTCCTAGATAAATCACACCCATTTCAGAATTTATAACCTTTTCCTCAAGTTATGTCTCAGCTGCGCTCAATTGCCGAAGTAATGCTGCCTACGACGTGTTAGTGTCTATAACTTAAATCCAGGGAGTCGAAGACCATATCAATTCTGAACACACTAACTTGGTAAAACTAAAATTGTCGATCGTTGAAGTATTGTCTGAAGTAATCTAGATAATAATAGAGGCCAAGAGGGCTAGCGCCGCTAGTTTACCCTCTCTACTATGTAACCAAGCGTTGGTAGCAGCATTGAGAGCAGGCGGTATCGACAGGCTAGGTATGCCGCTGTTTATCGATGACACGGCTCCAATTGATGACGTTGGCTCTGAAGGTGGCTCTGGCGGCCGCGTCAACCCGCGAGATTCCACACTGGGTCCGCTCGCTGGTGTTGTCGGGGCAGTGAGAGAATTGGTTATCGTGAGAATCGCGAGAGACGTGGAATCAGGTGGAACGGTGTTGGCCTGGCGCGACGTATCCTCCGAAACTCGGGAGGCTCCTGAGAATACAGGACATGGAAGAGGTACCGAGGTTTGAAAGGTTGTCACCTCCGTGATAGTCGTTGGAAATGGTACTGCCGTCGTCACTCCTGAGCGCGTGACTGTGCTCCGTGCCGTGGTAATAACAATGCTGGAATTTTCTGTAGTAAAAGTTGTCCAGCAGTTTGGCACCGTGGCCGGAATTGACGCGGTGGAATTAGCGGGAGCTTGCGAACTGTCCGTTGAGCCACGAGACGTAACTTCTAAAACGCTAGAAGTTTTAGAAGAAAGTGGGCATGGCAGCCTGATAGTGGTCTCGAAAACGCTCACCTCTGTGATTGTGGTTCTTGATGGCACCTCTGTTGTAAGCCCGGAACGTACAGCGGTCACCTGCGTTGTAGTCACAAACGTAGACGAACTCTGCGTTGTAAAGGCTGTCCAACAGCTTGGCGTGCTGTGTTGGTCACTGCTTCCCGAAAAGGTATGAGTGCTGGTCAAGCTAATGCTTCCAGTTGGGATAGCGGTGCTGGACCCACCAGTGCTTTCAACCGTATCAGATCTACTCAGTGTTGTTGAGCTTATGCTGACGATATTGTTTGTGGCATTTTTGTTGAGCTGAGATGGCGTTGATGCCGGTGAACTACTCCTCACTGGCGTCCCATAAGTGGATACCCCCGACTCAGAGGTTATCACAGGCTGGCTGGGAGATTGATGCAGCCCCGTGGAACCAACAATTACAGTCGCCTTTGAATTAGAGCGCGTCAGCGGCTTGTCAGGCTCTGATGATACACTTGAAGGGGACAAACGGGATGAGGTCGTCAGAATGAAAGTAGATGACAAGCTCGAAGTGGTGGGCAGCTCAGAGCTTGACGAAGCAAATGTCGAGCTCAGTGCCGGGCTGGACGTCTTTGACAAATCAGTGTTAGAAGCGGTTGTACTGGTGGTCGAACTCAACACTACTGTCCAGGATGTGACCGGCCGCGTAGGAACAATTGACGTTGATAGGTCTGTTATAGTGGAGGTAGACTTCAACAAGGCAGATGAGCTCGCAGGAGAAGTAGGCGATAACACAAGGGGCGTCGAGGTAGAAAAGGTAGTGATTATCACTGTCGAAGAGCTCGAGCTAGAAGGCCTCAGCGAGACTAACGTAAACGAGCTTTCAGTAGCCGATGTGGTGGCACTAGGGATTTGCAGTGGAGTCGTAGTGAAAGAGCTCGATGCAGTGGTCGTCGAAGATACTAGCACAGGCTGAGATGAAGTTGAACTCGAGCTGGGAACCGACGTAGAAACGAGGGAAACGGAAGAAGTCGTGAACGTTGGGGTGTTACTGGAAGTTGTGGAAGTAACGATGGTCGTCGTTACTGAGTCTGGAACAGACACGGACTGTGTAGTACTCGGAGTAGTGCTTGTGGTCGAAGGGGCCTCGCTACCCCTGAACCTAACAGATAAGCCGCTGCTCACTGGCCGTATGACCGTGACGTCGGCAGAAGACTCATCAAGTGTAACTTGTCGCGTACTGGTGCCCGTAAAGGTTGATGTAGTTGCGTAACTGAGTGTCGTGGCCGCCGCAATGGTATACGTACGGCCATGGTACGTAATAGTCGTGGGTTCAGTCAAGTATACGGTCTCCGCTGCTGAGGCAATGGTGCTCAGCGCGAGGAATAGCGCGAGACAATCTCGGAAAGTCGGCATGTTGTAAACGAATGGCTGTCGCAACAGCAATAGAGGGCGTGCGCTTTATATATTGCGGGTATTGACTGATCTGCATTGAGGCAATTGCAGCATCTTGCATCAAATATCTCTGATGTTAGGGGATGTTCCGAGGACTTAGACGTCTGGGGCGTGTGCGGCTTCCAGAGATAAGCCGGACAGTGTGCACAAAGTGTTAATAGTATATTTAGCTTTTGACTGGCCAAAAGAGTATCTTCTTACCGGCGTAATTGAAGCAGATGGGTCTTTAATGCTACTGTACATAGCAAGCCGGCCGCCGCTGAATGTGACGGCTGCTTGATCTTGATGCCGCCAAATCCTCCAAACGGGCTATAATAGTCGAAGTGGGCACAACGCGCATGAAGTCACAAGACTACTAAAAAACACGCATCTATCAGCTAAATGTGTATAGATTTCGGCTCAGGGCTGGAGAAGGTGCCTTGGCTACTGTTCTTTTCTGTGTAACCTTGCAGATTCACCATCTCCAACTCCTCCAAGTACTTATATGTATACTTCACTCGAAAACATGCCTAGGAAGAAAAATTCTAAGCTTCGTGAATTGTTTTCACGAAGAGCATGATTTCGCTGCCCGCCACGGCTGTCTTCCTATTTGGGTAAGTGCTGGGCAAGGGTGCTCGAGACATTGGCGCATTGCATCGCCGCCCGAATGGCGAAAACACAAGGGTACCCTGGCACGATTTGGCTTGCTGGTCGCCTATAAGGTTTATTGAGTCAATCGGTTTGGAGGGTTATGAATACGGAAAACTAGATGCAGACGTGTAAGGCCCCATTTCCCGTACATTTTTTCAGGTCCCTTCTCGCTATTAAAGACTCAAAATTGATCGAAATAGTCGGAATGCTTTCAGGGCGTCTCATCATCACTGTGGGCGGGTGTCCTGCGAGGAGTCTTGGCACACATGTGTACATGCATGTGCAACTTGATTAGGTTTCATAGAGATTTGCATGGGAGACCAGGGAGTACATGAAAATCAAATTTTAGTGGACAAATAATGCCAGTTTGATGCGACTTCCTCGCAAATAAAAGGAGCAAACTACTATTGTGCTCAGCCGTTATAGCGGGATGGTCAGAGTGTGCAACATTGGCACGCCCTTATTTTTCTCCTAGTCTCGTTTCACATGCTCATGGAGTCGTTGAATAGCGGAAACTGCTGACACCGCTACGTGAAGCCCATGTGCGAATTAGTGCCAATTTTCCCCTAGTGACGTATTCGACAACCATTAGAGCTCGAAGCATGAACTAAAAAAGGCCCTAAGGGGTTTACACACCTAGAATATCGTTAAGATTCAAGCCTTAATATATAGTGCGCCACCAATTTGTGTACATCTCTCTGTGCTAGAGATGCGCAATGTATATACTGTGTGAGCTCAGCGTCAAACCTATCCTGTACGGTTTTACGGCCCACGAGCCACCATGGAAATAAGTCCGACAAAACGGTTTCATGTGCTATTTTCTTAAATTAAGACGAGGAACTTAGTTCTCCAGTTCGTGACCCGCTGTGAAACAGCTGGCGGATCACACACCCTGAATCAGCAGCGCCTCGCTGAAGTGTGACAACAGCCACCCTCTTACTGGTTGGAGGGCGACGGGTTCGACCGGCGCTTACCGTTCGTGAGCGTAACGTTCACGAAACGACGAGTGTACAACAACCGCTTCTTTGCGCGGCCCTTGGGGATCTTAGGCTTGTCCTCCTTCTTGGGGACCTTAGGGGTCTTGGCACGGACACGGCCGGCGTTCGTCAAGCTACCGTGGACTTTTCCCATTGTGTAGTTGGTGTAACAGCAGGCTTGTTCAAGATGTGGAGATAACTTGATGATGGCAACGTGAAAACTTTGAGTCGGTGTGCGCCGTATTAGCTAAGCTTAGGGCTCGGATTAAAGGATGACGTGACTTTGCGGTGAAATAATGTAAGCATCGTTCGAGCTTACAAAGCAGTAGACGGCCGTTGGAACCCGGGCACTGACTGCGCGTTAAAGCAATACGGGTAGCTACAGTGAAAGTGGGCCGTTGAATGATGGGTTTTAACAACTAAATCGGAGGATATAGATTTTTTTTTTAAATCAGTCAAATCTGGCGTTTGAATCTTGAGCAACAGCACGGGAATCCTCTCGTATAATGTGTCGCCGTACCATAATATGACGCGCTTGGAGCCTAGGGAAGACTTTGATATTGACTGTAGATAGTAATAAATCGCTCTCGTGTGAGTATAGGTCAGCTGCGGGGATTCTCAATATCGAGCTGGGTCTCGATCAGTATGAGTACTGAATATTACTTATGGATTGCTAGAAGGCTCGAAGACCAGGCTGTTACGTAGGACGCTTTCGGACATACTAATTCGCACAACCTGTTTTTTAAATATGTATTTGATCCTGACGCTTTGACGGATATAGCGTGCGCAATCCTTAAAATGATGTTCGAGCAGACTGGGCCCATGAGTGTCACAAAAAGACCTCAGTTTGGCATTACATGCGTAGTCCTGGGACTAGTCTTCGTTTTACACAACGTCAACTTATAAGGCATGTACACCAACCGTGATCAGCCTACAAGAGCTTACGGCCAGTTTTAAACTTACGTTCCAGCATTGATAGCCTTGCCACAGTGACATTAATGATAGCTGTGGTGGTAGCTGTGGCAGTTTAGTGAATCTGTTCGATAGAAATATGTTTAAATACAGTCCAATTTAACTGCAGCCCGCTTCCAGTGGGATATATGACGGTTTGCGGTTCACTTAGATGCGAGTGTGCGTCCGAGAAAGAGTCCGCTTGTTCCACGAGGAGTCCACTTTCTTTTCCACCTGACAATACAGAACCAAGGTTACCTATGGCCGGCGGAAGTAGTGTCTATAGTTCTGTAGATATACTACAAGCCTAGCTCATTAGGGCAGCTCCAGGCTGCTTTTATCAAGCCTATAACTTCTCATACTCAATGCGTCCCTCGAGCTTCTTGGTTTCGCCCACCTTGCGGACGGCCTTCATCATATCGTTTTGAACGATGTAGTCGCGGTCGTCACGAATGGCGTTAAATCCAGCCTCGGTAATGATGTTGCGCAAGTCTGCGCCATTGAATCCGTCAGACATCTTCACCAGAGCCTCGTAGTCGAATTCTCCCCGCTTTGAGACAGACTCCGCGTGAATCTTGAGAATCGCGAGGCGGCCAACTTCGTTAGGTAAAGGAATTTCGATCTTACGGTCCAGACGACCAGGACGTAACAGTGCAGGGTCAAGAGTATCTGGTCTGTTCGTCGCCATGATGACTTTGGTCTGACCTAAATAGTCGAAGCCATCCATCTGGTTCAACAGCTCCATAAGCGTACGCTGAATTTCGCGATCTGCCGAGGTTCCCTCACTGAAACGACGGCCTCCGATGGCGTCGATCTCGTCCATGAAGATAATGCACGGTTCATGCTCCTTGGCATAGCTGAACATCTCGCGAATGAGCCGCGCAGACTCGCCGATGTACTTATCGACAATGCCGGAGGCTGGAGAGAAAATGAAGTTAGCGCCAATTTGCGCGGCAACGGCCTTAGCAAGCAACGTTTTTCCTGTTCCTGGCGGGCCATAAAGAAGCACACCCTTCGGTGGCTTGATTCCGACCCTCTGGAATAGTTCTGGATTTTTCAAAGGAAGTTCGATGACTTCACGCAGCTCACGGATTTGCTCATTCAGGCCACCCACCCCAGCGAAACTCATGTCACCGGCGTCTAGAGTCGTCATGTTGTAGACGAGAGGATCGACTTCACGGGGCAGGATGCGCATGACTGTGAGAGTCGTGATATCCAAGGCCACACGTACACCCTGCTTAAGTTTCTCCGGCGGAATCGAGTTGCGAAACCCAACAACGTATCTGGGACCATTGCAGGCCTTCACTATAAGGCGTTCATCATCAAGGACCTTCAGGACTTCGCCAATAATCTGACCCACAGATTGGAGCGCTTTGATGTCATTCTCAGTCTTGTCGAAGTCGTTTGCCAAGTCGCGCAACGTGCGGCGCAGAGTCTTGAGCTTGCCGCCGATTTCGTGGTGCTCGCGCAACTTGCGCATGTATTCGGCCATAGCCCGCTGTCGCTCGCTGTCGGGCTCACTCTGAGCGGCCGTTTCACTCGGCGGGTTTGGCGGGTTCGAAGATGCGTCGTTATTGCCAGCATCGCCTTCCAGGGCCGCAAGCAACGGGTCCGACGACGACATGGGTTGTTGTGGCGGTGTGTGTCGTTGTAGCCAGCTTGGAGGCGGCCTAGTTAGTGATTGTGCTTATGCATCACGAAATGTGGCAATTAGGCGTACCCCGGGCCCAACCATGTTGGGACTTGGTGGAACTGCTTGCAAAGTAGAGACATCGATGTTACAAGGGCTGGACATTGTGTTGAATGTGGGTCAAAGTTGACAGCCTTTCGACTCGTGAGTGAATTCTGTTGTTGGTAGCATGGCACATGAATTGCGAACATTTCTCGTCATCACCTCTAAAAAGGGGCTCAAGGAGACAAGATTCTTCCTATTTGTAGACCATGCATAGTAACTAGATATTTAATTATACGCCGGTTTGGCAAGCAAGCGAGTTGTTTGAGAAGTACTGGGCTATCTGATATATGTGGCATCAGTTGCAAGCTCTGAACGCGCCGAAATAGCCAGAATTGTGACAGCTTGGGGCAGAAAGCATGGCCGGGCGCCAGGTTTAGGCTGACAAGTGGCAAAAGAAATGTTCAATGATGCGGAGTACTGTCATTCTCTACGAGAGGCATTTGCCTGTGATGAAAGAATTCAGAATGAGCCATCATTCGGCATCTTCGATACCTTCATCACTCCTAAAATCGGCTGAAGAGACTGTTCACAACGAATAAATTAACCTATTAGAGCTTGCTAAGTGGCCCGCGCGATTTTTACAAATACAAAAATGCCTCAACAGCTAATTTAAAGCAGGTAGGCAACAGCGGCAATGACACCGGCACCAGCACCAACGCCGGCGGCAACGCCGCCGTTGGCAACGACGGGCGCGGACGTGGGAGGCACAGCAGGGCTCTGCGGGGTAGCAGTGCAAGAGCAGTCCTCGACAGTGAGCGTGGTGGCAGCAGTCACGGTGTAGGTAGAGTTGCCGTAGGCGAACGTCGTGGGCGTGGAGCACTCGATGGTCGTGTAGTTAACAGCCTTGACGGTAGTCGTGGCGTTGAAGGCGGCGAAAGCACCAGAGAAAAGAGCGGCAGCGATGATGGCAGACATTAGAGAGAGTGGATAGAGTTGGAACTGTAGTGAAGTTCTTTGGAGGACATCTCGATCCTTATTTATACATTTTTAATTTGCGGAATGTTGAATGCGGAGTCCGCGCTTGCAAGGAGATGCAGAACCTGCATTAGGGCTGGGAATGGGCTATATCGGTGATCTGTCTGCGCCTGGTGATGATGATACTGGCCGGGTCACGACGGGCACGAGCAAAACAATGATGGGCAGAGCAGAGCTTAGCAAGTATATATAGGCCGCCGCTACTTGTCAGTATCAGTGATAAACCAACAACTTTACTGCGATGTCTTTTGGGTAGCAAAGACAAATAGAATTGGATCCTACGCCAAGGCATCTTAATCAGTGCCCACTCAGGGATCTCTTAACGGATCAAAACAGGTTGCGCGACGCGTCTTCCCTGCCCTCAGTTACCGAATCCATACCTCGCAGCGCATGATTTCCTTTTCGGACATGTTGCCGAGACTTCGACGCGTCGAGTAGTCAGCACCACTATCTCAACCCCAGGTGGACGCGTCCAACCTGAACCTTGACCGGCGGCAGTTGTCAGCCATTACACAGCCCCCTGTTTTTGGGCTTGTAGGCAGAAGCTTAGGCTGCCAAAAACTTTGGCGCGAAAGTGGCGACGCAGCAGTCAACTAGGGGGAATCGAGTACTAACTAGGCTATGGCACTGCGTTCCTCATGCGATCATCAGTATTCTTGAGCCGCGGTCACGCGTCGTCTGTGGACAAAAAAAAAACATGCGACAACCCTCAGCCGCGCTGTGCGGCTACATGGTTAGGGTCAACACTTAACAGCCGCCACAACCCGCCCCGCATCTCGGGAAATCTATAGCGGACGTGGCCTTGAGAGTGAGCTCGAGAAGCGGAGATAGAGCGCCAGTAAGGCTGAACTACTTGACACTTGTTTTTAGTCTCACACTCAACCGTGATGATAAGCGAGGAGAGCTGTAACCGCCTCATTTGTTCGTGATTGAGGCTAGGGTCTCACTGTTGGGTGGTCGCTGACATGAGAAGCGGAGGGGTCTTCCACAAAATCCACAAAAAGCGTTACCCTATCTGCCCTTCCCACCTCCACCACCGTAAACCCGCGCACAAGAAATATAACGCGGCTTCAGCTGGTGCAATTAGCACGCTTTTGTTAATATCAGGCGACATAGCTGGTCCTATTGTGGGAGCTAAGCAACCCACAGCTTCAAGCTCTAGTAACTGTCTCGGATCGCCCACAGTCACGGCATCCAAGGTTCAAACCGTCAATTCAGATCGTGCCGCCTTTTCTCGGCTCAGAGCGCAGTTCTCACCAACTTAGAATGCCGGAAGCAGTGAACGTTGTGACCCAGGAGCAGAATCAACAACCTCCACATATGTTTCTGCCAGGCGGCTCGGGCCCAATTTACTTCCCCTTACCATCACCATCATCGTCGTCATCGTCGTCATACAAACACCTTCCAGCATCGAATTCTGGCAGGGAAGCAAGCGACGTGAGTGATCAGGGCTCATCGTCACCCCAATCTCCCAGCTCACATTCGCCCCACTCTCCCAACTACTCGCGAGACGAGAGCGCCCACGCGCCGCGAATGTCGCGAGCGGCATCTGACCTGAGGCTTAAAGTGGACGAGTCCGGTGAGGAGATCTACCCGCCAGAAAGCGGTCTGGGGAAACCCCGCGTAAGTCTTGCGCTGTTGCTGGAGGCATCTGCTGCCGCTGCAGAGGCAGAGAGAAAGGCCGAGCAGCGCGCAAGTGAGGCTGCCCGAGCGCGACAAAGTAACAGCGCCGAAACGGACAAGTTCGTCTCAGAAGCCATTCATCGCGTGCAGACAAGTCCGCGCAATCAGCGCAATGTCGACTTGAAGCCTCTAGACCGCCGAACGCTTGATGTGCACGCCATAGACCCTAACTGGTCACGGATTGGTCAGATCGAGCGTGATCCAGCCCTGCTGGGTGAGTGCCGGCGCCTAGTGCGTGGTACACAGGGCTGCGGGCGCGAATGCGACTCCAAGTTCACGAACCTGGTCGAGTTTGCCAAGCATGTGGATGCCATGCACGACATCAATTTCCGGCCCTTCTTGTGCCCCATGGGTCGGTGTCCGTGGGCAATTATTGGCTTCCACGAGCGCAGTGAGTGCACGCGCCATATTCGCACGAAACACCACAAGGCAATGTACTCGTGCAAAATCAACGGTTGCAACAAGATCTACAATCGCTCTGATGCTTTCCGCCGGCACGTGCGCCAAGCCCATGCCAATCCAGAAAGCCGTTTTAACAGATTGTCGAAACGTGCGCCAGCAATGAAGGACGAAGAGGCGTATGTGGACACGGATAACGATGCTGTTGCATGCGCTGAATCGTCCTCATGAGTCTGCGAAGGCAGCCGCCAAACCGGTGCGCGGAGTACATTTTCAACTTGCTATTTATTGAACTACGTTTCCTCTTCTATTTATCCTAAGTTATTCACTACTATTAATCTAACTAACTGGTCACACACTTCTTTCACACACACCAAATGAGACAGTGGAGCAGTCATCGCAGTCGTGGCCTCTCAAACACTATACCAAAGAGAGTCGCGGGCACAGACACAAATTTATGAACAAGGTGCAATGAAAAACAAGTGCTCCTGCAACAGTTGTAAAGACTTTGTCTCCTTCGAATGACGTGCGGACTCTACGTCTCCCGGTGCCCTTCGACTACTCTATACGGCTAAACTGCGATCAGCTTGACATATCGTAACCGGTGCCAGAATAAATTCGTCAGTGTAGCGGAGCAGCGGTCAGTCTATGGAGTTTCAGGCGCTCATTCTGTGCGGGCCAGGCCACCGCCTGGATCCAATAACCAAGGGGCAGCCCAAGGCATTGCTTCCTGTGGGCACCAAACCACTCATTCAATACGTAGTTGAGTGGTGCGAGAAGGCAGGATTCAGTAACAACATTGTCGCCGTGACGGACAGCGACTTTGATGACGTGGAGGCCGCTTGCCACAAATTTGAGCTGAAACTTTCACTGTTTAGAATTCCTGAGAACACACCGTCCGGTCAGCTGCTGAAAGTCCTCCAAAAGTCGCAACTATTGGCCCCGCGGCGTGATCTCGTCGTTCTGCCCTGTGATTTTATCACTGATCTAGATCCAGAATCATTCGTCTCTGCCGTGAGGTCGCAGGATGACAACTCGGTGATCACAGGCTTTTATTATCGCAACGCCCTGCCTAATGTTGACAGCAAAGCTCTCGCCTCAGATGTGCTGCTCTACTCAGAGGGGCAGTCTGAACAACTGTTGCTCGACTCATACGATCAGCAAAGCGTCAAGGACGCGAAGCTGCTAAAGGTTCGCATGGCCATGCTGTGGCGATTTCCGCAAGTTGTTGCAACTACAGATCTGTTGGAGTCCTCGATATACTTTTTCCGCAAGGCCATTTTCGAAATGGAGGATATAGATTTCGACAAGCCTCTCGTCAAACTTGTGCGCGATGTTGCAAGGCGTACGTGGCGCCATCGCAGTCCCTGCGGTGCTGTCGTCATGCAACGGATTCCTACCGACCGCGCAGTATTCATTCGCGCCAACAATTTGCCGACATACATGGAAGCCAATCGGCACTTCTTGAAGCTAAAGGCAAGGCAGGTGCAGCAGCAAGATCATGTCAAGCCCGAAAGGGTCCCTGGTCAAGCCGTGATCGGCAACGATTCTGTTGTTGGCCCGGGCACCACTGTTGCAGAGCGGACAAGTGTGAAGTCTTCTAACGTCGGCACAAACTGCTCTATTGGAAAGAAGTGCCGCATCACTGGCTCTGTTGTGAACGATAATGTGACTATCGGCAGCGAGGTCACGCTCGAAAGTAGCACTATAGGCAAAGGAGCCACCATAGAGCCGAAGTGCAGGCTCGTAGCATGCACGGTGGAGAGCGGATACACTGTGGTAGAAGGAACGGAAGCTCGCAATGAGGTCTTGAAAAGCGCTAGCATGGGTGACTTGGATGAGGAACTTGGTGACCTTTACGAGAGCCTTAGTGACGAGTCGAGCTCCGATGGTGACAACGGTGACAGTAATGCTAGCGAGGCAGAATTCGGAAACGAAGAGGATGATGAAGACGATGACTTCTTTGACCGCCCGTAGCTTTGCGCACATGTGGGCCGTCATGTCAGGTTCAGAGGTCTTAGCTTCGCTTAGCGTAGCGTAAATCTATAGCCTTAATACAAAATGCTCAGTATGACAAGACTTATTTTTTTTTTATAGCTGCAATGCAAACGGCGGACCCAACCCATGTTGCACAGCGAGTCCACGATAGGTGGGGTCACTAATCAAGGGTTGCAAGTGTCCTTGATGGTGCGGGTGACACGCGTATCACTGAACAAGTCGAACATAGTCTGAAACGAAAGAAACAAGAAAGTTAGCGCCACAATAGCCCAAGATAATGCCTTGGAGACACAAGTCGGGTGAGATGTATAAGCATGTAGCGCTGGACGAGCGGACTAAATCTTGAAAATCTGGATTTACACATTCTATCGCGAAGATAAGGGCTCTCAGAGAAAATTGTAGGCCAGGAGAGACGACTTTTTAAGAAGGTCAAGTCACCACCATAGCGCGGCTTTCAAAAAATCAGTGACACTCCCCGGCAAACGAAGTAACTGCGTAGACAAAAGCGAAACCACGTTTATACCCCTTAAGCGCTAAGTAGCGTTAAGTAGCTTCTTTTATGTTCTTTACATATTGGACCGACCTAGACGTCTCTCCGATGCTGGACCTTCCCTTTGCCCGAGCGCCCAGAAACCAGAGAGGGTTAGGGCTACCGGACTCCACCCGACCCCAGTGCGGGTTAGACAGCCACCTGCTCAGCGGGCAACTTCAACAACGTGTACTCACCCATTCCACCAGATCGAAATTTAGTCTAGCAATGTCAAGCCAAGAAGATCATCCCTTGACCCTTATTCCGGGACCTATTGAGTTCGATGACGACGTTTTGAACGCCATGTCTCACCCCAGCGTTGCGCACACGGCCCAGCCGTTTGTGGATGTGTTTCAGTCGGCGCTGAAGCACCTGCGAACGCTTTTCTTCAACGAGGACCCCGAAGCACAGCCATTTGTGATCGCGGGAAGTGGCACTTTGGGCTGGGACATCAGTGCTGCTAACTTCCTCCACGCTGGTGACAATGTTCTTTTGCTGAACACGGGGTTCTTCTCACATTCATGGGCGGAAGCCCTTCGGACCTACGGAGTGCAGGTGACAGAGCTGAAGTCTGAGATTGGTGACGTTGTGCACTTGGATGTGGTCGAGAAGGAGTTAAAGTCGAAGGAGTATAAAGCAGTCACTGTAACACATGTCGACACCTCGACCGCCGTCGTGTCCGACGTTGAGGCTCTTTCGAAGCTCGTGCACAAGACTAGTCCCGAGACCCTCGTGTTTGTTGATGGTGTCTGCTCGGTTGGCGTAGAACCCTTGAAGTTCGATGCCTGGGGTCTTGACTACGTGCTTACAGCCTCCCAGAAGGCGATCGGCGTGCCGGCCGGGCTGCACATCTCGCTGGCCTCAAAGCGAGCCCTTGATGTTCTTAAAACGCGCAAGTCCCCAGTCCCTGGGTTTTTCACGAACCTCGAGAGATGGCTTCCGATCATGCGCGCCTACGAGGGCGGCAAGCCAGCATACTTCGCAACTCCTGCCGTGCAGACCGTTTGGGCACTGAAGGTGTCGCTAGATGATATTGCGCCGTCGGCAAGCGCTGTGGAGGAGCGCTGGAAGCAGCATGCCCGCGCCAGCGACAAGGTGAAGGATACGCTTGCTGCCGCTGGCATTAAGCTCGTTGCCAAGCGTGAAGTGGCCGCTCATGGGCTCACGGCCGCCTACCTGCCTGATGGCAAAGAGCTGCCTGATCTGCTCCCGGTGTTGCTGAAACAGGGGTATGTGATTGCTGGCGGGATTTTGCCGCCCATCGCCCCTCGCTACTTCCGTATCGGCCACATGGGCGTATCTGTAACAAAGTACGGCCATATTGACAAGCTACTGAATGTGCTGCCGCAAGATCTGCAAAGGCAGACGTGACTAGCTTCGCGGATGTGAGAATTTAACTTGGAACTCACAACCGAGCGCATTCTAGTCGACCATCACTGAACCACGTCGCTACACCTCAGTAGTGCGGTACGTATCGCGCTGGCTTTGTATGACTGCTTATTTGCTCTTACAATTTAGTTACAATGTGATACAAATGAGTGTTAGCCCTGCATACGGCAGTAAATCACTAAGCTGTAACACTTTGCAGTTGCTGCACAACAATATATTATAGACACATTTTTTAGTGTCGAAGACCTGTTACAAAAAAGTCATCGCTTCGAATATCTCTTTTGTGTGAGGTTGGTTTCCATATATTCAGATAATATTTGGAAGCAAGTATGATCCAAGAGAGTCAAGTACAAATCAAGTACAAGTATTTTCACACGCTTACTCTTGTGAAAAATGCTATAGACCTCAATGGAATACTTGAACTCACATTGCGTGCCCATATTGGGCTGTCACCACCACCACTCCACACAAATGAAACAATTATTTGATGTGTAATAATATCATCATCATCATCCGCCGATTATCGATCCACTGATTTTACACGAGCATATAAAAGCCGCTCCCTACTCTGGATGCCATATTGACTCCTCACAGCGTTAAAATGTCAGATTCTGAGGACTGCAGAAAGATTCTGCTTGTGCCTATTGCCACCCTCGGGTGTGGGAAGACCACGGTGGGAAATGGATTAAATATCTTGTATGGTTCACGTATGGGCCACATTCAGAATGATGAGATTCCACAATCCAAGACTAAGAAACGAAAGTTTGTCGAGGGCACAAAGGAACTTCTCGCCCTACACACTATCGTCGTGATGGACCGCAATAATGCCGAGAAGCGAGAGCGTGCCCAAATTTTCGCCGATATCAGCTTACCGCAGAGCCAGATTTTGTTTGTGGCCCTGAATTTTCTGCCAAAGGGACCAAACCGGCATTCTCGTAGAGCAACGCGACGATTGGTGTCTTCTCGAAGTAATCATCTGATGATTCGCGATATGCCCGAGTCAAAAGTTGATATGATAATGGCTAACTGTGAGAAGCGGTTCGAGCCCCTAGACGTCACCACGGACCCCGACTCGAACTTCCATGCCACAATAGACCTTGCGCCAGGCGACTCTCTGCGGAACATGAAAACAATTGTGGCACAGTTGGACAAGCTTGGTGTGCCAAGCCACTTCACTAAAGAGGAAATTGCTGCGGCCTACGAAGCTGCTCTGAAATACGAGCCTAAGCTTGTCAAAATCGGTGAGCCAGAAGCTACTGCGCCAGAAGCAGTCGCTGACCATAATACTGGCAAATAAGAGCGCTAAGACAGTGCAGCTCACTTAATATCCAGGGTTTCAGGCCCGCTCTGTTTGTCTGATGCAAGATCACTTCCAATGTTTGAGGAGCCGCAGTTTGCTATCCATTTTGCTGCGTTATTAGCCATTTTAAGGGGCCGATATCTTAGCATAAATCATTAAGGAGTCGTTAGTGCTTCATCGTTACGTTACTTTTTTTTTTTAATGTCTACTGAGCCAAAGTCAGCCAAAAAATGTGCTTCGCAAATGATGCAGTGCTATCATATCGTTTTCTTTCAAAAAGAACTAGAAATAGATCCGACTTGTCATGACACTGAACGCTCTCACGAATTTCATTACTAAAATCACATTTTTCATTATGGAAGGCCGATCAGACCGTTGCCGTTGAGGCAGTGCGTCGCCGTACAACGCGGGTCTGCTCGGTCGTGTTCCGACCATGCAACAAGTGATTCAGGTTAGGGTCACGCTCAGATCATTGATAGTCCTGCAGTGCCTGGGAAGTCCCTAACAGAAGAGAAGGCAAGCAACCTTCACTTATGAGCAATCACCTGGGTTTCCTCATTGATTTTCGGCAACGATTTCCAAATTAGGCTTATGCGGCCCATGCTCGCCCTAATTTCGCGCCTGACTCTGGCCTGGAACGTAAGCACACAGCCGCACGATTATTTTGGTGCTGCGATCTCACATTTCGGGGCTAGGGCAGGGTATGTCAAAAAAGCAGGCGTCGTCAGGGGCGAACGGCTGTGCGGAACAGCTCCAGACGACAGGCGCAGCAATTGTCACAAGACAAACCGTTAATTGTTGTAAAGGGAGGGGGGACGAATGCAAGAACGCTGTATGCAGAAAACATGCAAAGGTTTGCTGTAGATGCATGTGAAACGACTCGCAGGTGGGTAAACACACATCACGTGATGGAGGTGAGACTCATGGATCCTCCTCCTACTGCTAAGTTGTTGATCCTTAGCTAAGGCAGGGTCAATACTGAGCACAGGTCTCTAATTTGTATCGACGGTCTTGTCTTTCAAAACCCGTCTCATACCCATACATGTCGGCAGCAAATGGCGCGCCTGCGCCTCCAAAGGCTCTCAATGCTTTGGAGGAGACCAAGAGGGCAGACCACCAGGACCGCGAGCCTTTGCAAATGTTCATGACTCTAATTTTTGGTCACATTCCAATAATTAGAGATTGGTTTGACTTGCATAAGAAGAAGCTGAACCTGGAGCCGAGGCATCTTTACTTCAACACCGCAATCCCCGAAGCAGAGTTGGACCCCAAGACAGGAACTCCAAAGGCCAAGTATACCACGAACAAGATCCGCACGACAAAGTACACTCCTTTGAACTTCCTGCCAAAAAACATAGCCTTCCAGTTTCAAAACGTTGCGAACATTTACTTCCTTGTGGTCGCGATTCTGTCGGGCTTCAAGATTTTTGGTGTCAACAACGCAGGGCTTGCGGCCGTGCCTATTATCGCCATTGTCGCTATCACCGCCATTCGCGATGGCATCGAGGACTGGCGCCGCATGTTGCTTGATCTTGACATGAACAATACTATAGCTGTCGTGCTTGAAAATGTCGAGAACACGAACTCGCCGTTGGGGAGCATCAGTGCTTGGCGCAAGTTCAAAAAGCGTTGCAGCCGTTTCTATCGTGAAACATGGTACAAGATGCGTGGCAGAGAGGACCCGCTCATGGATGACGATCTCGCCGATGATAACGAGAATGCGAGTGTGCGTATGTCGATGGGAGATGGTGCATTCGGGAGAGAGCCGAGTCGCCCATCTATGGGGTCCTCTCTGCGCCGCCGCAACTTTTCAAGTGCAACAGCAGCAGCTGAGCACCTCGAAAAGCAGCCACAATTTCACAAAAAGTACTGGAAGGATGTGCGCGTCGGCCACTTTGTTAAGGTGTATGCAGACCAAGGCGTTCCGGCGGACTTGCTCATTATCAGCAGTAGCGACATTGAGGGTGACTGTTTTATTGACACTCGTAATTTAGACGGTGAAACGAACTTGAAGCCTCGGCGCGCGCTGCAAATGACCCGGGGATTGCGCCGCGGGTGGCAGATCAACAAGCAGAAGTTCGAACTCGAGATCGAGGGGGCCAACTCTGATCTCGACTCATTTGGTTGGACATATCATGACATGGAGAGTGGTAAGAGCGAAGCTATCGGACCGCCAAACTTCATGCCTCGTGGCTCCACTGTGCGCAACACGCGTTGGGTAATTGGCTATGTTGTGTATACCGGCGAGGAATCGAAGATCCGGCTCAATGCGGGCGAGACTCCCACGAAGCGCTCGCGCATCTCTCGTGAGCTGAACGTCTACGTTATGATGTCATTTACGTTCATTTTTATTCTGTGCCTTGTGTCAGGCATAGTTGAGGGCGTCAAGTTCCGCTCCAAAAAAAATAGCGCATACTATTTCGAATTCGGGCTTACTGCTGGACACCCCTCTGTGAACGGATTAGTGACTTTTTTCGCAGCTATGTTGGTTTTGCAAAATATGGTTCCCATCTCATTGTATATTTCAATTGAGATTGTGCGAACATGCCTCGCGTTCTTTATTTATTCTGACACCTACATGTACGATGAGGTTGTTGACTATCCTTGCACGCCAAAGTCGTGGTCGCTAAGCGACGATCTCGGCCAAATTGAGTTCATCTTCAGCGACAAAACAGGTACCCTCACGCAAAACTCTATGGTATTCAGGAAGTGCACAGTGAATGGCAAATCCTACGGCACTGCTTTCACGGAGTCTATGGCTGGTCAAGTAAAACGTCGCAACGGCGATGTTGACGCTGTCAGAGCAAAAGCCGAGAAGGAAATTAGCGAGGAACGGGAAAGCATGCTGCTACGATTACAGGATTATTACAGGAATCCGTATTTTTCCGAGCAAGAGCTAGAGCTTGTGAGCGAGCCCATTGTTGCCGATCTTGAAGGGCAAGCTGGCGCTGAGCAGCGGCAGCGCCTGGAGCAATTTGCGCTGGTACTTGCTTTGTGCAACACAGTTGTGACAGAGTACAAGGAGATCAAGCGTCCTGTTAACGGTGGAGAAAACGGAGACGAAGATGGACTAACAGCGCCACCACCCGTAATGTCGTCCGAAGTGATTGGTGCTCCTTCTAGGCCATCTACAACTTCAGCAAACCGCTCATCTGCGCGCTCCTACCAACATCAGAATGCTGGACGTCCATCAATAAGCTCACTGCGTACGAACCGTTCGTATGCACTGGGACGTGTGACCACGCAAAACACAACGCGCACTTTTCGCCCCAGTAAGGCTGCGGCAATGGAGGATATGACGCTTGTGTTGAAGGCCGAGTCTCCAGATGAGAGCGCGCTGGTAAAGACTGCCCGAGATCTCGGATACACACTGATAGATGACGGGAAGAAACACAAGGTCGTTGACATGCGTGGTGTGCCTCACCGGTTTGAGGTTTTAGAAACTATTCTCTTCTCCTCGCACAGAAAACGGATGTCCGTGCTCGTTCGTAACGAAGCCAACAGATATTTTGTCCTATGCAAAGGTGCCGACTCCGTGATTGAACAATGCTTAAGTTCAGAGGCACGTTTCACAGACATATACAAACGCACGATGAATGACTTACAAGACTATGGCGATGAGGGATTACGGACTCTCATGGTTGCCTACCGTGAGTTAGACGCAAGATATGCGGAAGATTGGGCCAAGCGATACAGCGATGCAGTGGCGTCACCCGATCGTGACGTCCTGTGCGAGCAGCTGGCAGCAGAGCTCGAGAATGATCTTGTTCTCCTTGGAGGGACGGGAATTGAAGATCAGCTACAAACTGATGTGCCTCACACGATAGAGCTATTGAGCAAGGCTGGTATTAAATTCTGGATGTTAACTGGAGACAAGGTGGAGACGGCCATCAGCATTGGGTTCTCTTGCAATCTCCTGAATACATCACTCGAATTGCTAATTGTGAAGCATCCTGAAGAACTAGGTGGGCGCCTTGCCGAGATTGGACTTGAGGTTAACAAGAAAACAATGGCTGAGGCTGGTGCCGACCACAGCCCAGCGAAGGGCAAGCATGCTCTTGTAATTGACGGTGCAGCTCTTTCGGCGGTTGTGAGCAGTGATGTGTATCGTACGCAGTTTGCTTTACTCGGGAAAAAATGTCGTGCTGTTCTATGTTGCCGTGTGTCTCCAAGCCAAAAAGCAGCAGTGGTGCATATTATGAAAAGCGCCTTCGATGTGACAACGCTTGCCATTGGCGATGGTGCGAATGATGTGTCGATGATTCAAGAAGCAGACATTGGCGTTGGAATTGTCGGCGTCGAGGGTCGCCAGGCCGCAATGAGCGCAGACTACGCCATGGGTCAATTCCGGTTTCTGCAACGTCTGGTGCTCGTGCACGGGCGTTACTCGTACTACAGAATTGCGGGCATGGCTGGAAACCTTTTATACCAGAATTTCATGTTCTCTATGACCCTGTTCTGGTATGGGATTTTCATGCAGTTCGATGAATCCTATCTTTATGACTACACCTACTTGACGTTGTTCAACTCGGTATTCGTATCACTTCCGCCAGTTATACGAGGGATTCTTGATCAGGACCTTCCGGACTATGTACTCTTGGCTAACCCTCAGCTCTACGGCGAAGGCATATTACGGAAAGCATGGACAATCCCCAAGTACCTCCTCGTCGCGGTTGACGGCATCTATCAGAGTGCTGTGGCGTTTTTTTTTGCTTATAGCATCATGTTCAATGGAAGGTTTGCACATATGACTGGCAGGGATATTGAATACCGTCAAGGCATGGGAACGTTCATTGCTCATACAGCGGTATTTGCCTGTAACTTCTATGTCATGTTGTGCCAATTCCGCTGGGACTGGTTTTCAGTTCTTGTTGCCATTGTATCATGCTCGCTGATCTTCTTTTGGACGGGAATCTACACGGCGTTCGTGTCGTCGAACTTCTTCTATAAGACAGCGCCTCACGTCTACAGTGCGCTATCCTTCTGGGCTTACTTTTTGCTTTCGACAGTGACGGCGCTAATGCCAAAATTTGTCTGCGAGTCGGCGAAAGCCATCTGGTTCCCGTCAGATGTTGACATTATCCGAGAAGAATACAACTATCCGAAGCAGGTTCAAAAGCAGCGGGACCATGAGGCTGAGAAAGCTGACGGGCCATTTTCACCGGCACAAAGCGGAGACAATAGCCACTACCACCAGGGACAAGATAGTCACGACACAACGAATACGGTTGTTGGCGATGACGACTATCAAGGAAGCCGGAGCCCAAAAAGTACGGTTTTCAAAAACTAGAGCTATGATTATATTGTAGCTAGCCTTAATACCCCATGCATAACTATGTGCGCGTCACATTAAAAGCTCTCCGGCGGTTGAAATGGTGGCGTAGGAGGCGTTGCGGCCACAACGGACATAGGAGATATTCATGTGGCTGAAAACCTAGAGCGACTTTGAAGGCAGCAGATACCCTAGTCAGAGGTTACGAAGTACTAAGCACGTTGCGCCGAATGTTTCTATTTATATACACGGAGCACTAATATGACTTTACCAATCAGTGAGGAGTGATAGGCTGCTCACGAACGCTGACAGAGTGAATTCAGGCAACAACGGCCAACTTCGCTTGTTTGGCTCGTCTATTTCGTGAAGAGCTTGTACGCTGGGGTGTGTGATAAGCGTTGCCGTAAGGAGACTGCTGCGAATGCTTACATACGAGCGAAATGATGAGGAATTCAACTACCCTTACCGCTAAATTTCGAAGAAACAGAAACGCGCAGACGCATTGCAGGAAAAGGCAACGCAGTGCTGAAGTGTTTGAGGCCTAGCACCAATTAACCGAGATAAACACGTTTTTTCAAGTGCCTCTTCTCCACCCAGTGCGCCAATAGGCGTGCTCTTAGCTTGATTTCGAAGAGCAGTGTAGCACAGATCTCAAGGCATTTACTCCAGCCCTAGCCCGTTCCGGCGCGTCAAGTGATATTTTATCCGCCGATCGGCATGGCAGGGCTGGCAGTGGTGGGCTGGTGGTGGTGGGGCGGTGCTTCGTCCCGACGCGTGCTGAGATCTGGTCGCTCACTAAGGCACGAATTAGATCAGAAAGGCGATCTCGTAAGAGAAACTCAGACTCAGCATTTCACTCTTCTAGGACGTGTAATGGCGCAGAAAGAGTGTGAGGATAATGGCCACTGTTACTATACCTTTACAGACGCATGGCATGTCTGGGGCCGCTGGCTGCTGCTGGCTATTCTCGTTGTAGTTATTATTTTGGCCGTACCTTTCCTTGGGTACTTGATGTCACGAAAACGGATGAGCAAGGGCTATCCACCGGTTCCAGGGTGTGGTTGGATGTTTCCAAATCCCTACAAAAACACGCCTGCACCTGGCGACACGGAGAACATGGTGCCGCGCTACCGAGCGCATGATGAGCTGCGCGAATACCAACGGCAACAGGCCATCGCACAGCAGCAGACGCCTACGCAGATGTCAGGCCAGCAGTATTCGGAATTTGCGCCAGAGTTTGAGACCACGGACATGACCGATCAGTCTTTCCCCTCTGAGGAAAAAGTGAACATGCCGCAAGTCTCGCGATACTAGATCGACTCAAACCTGAGCAGCATGTGGTGTACTCTATCGCCGCAATTGAGGGCCAGCCGGTGCAATATACTGCGGCCCTTTTCATCGTTCGATCGGCACTACGTGTCGTTTGAATTCATCTCACCCCCCTATTTAAGTGTTTACAATAGCAGCTGCAGTCTGCCCATCCACTATTTCATATGACTATGCTACTTTACATGCAACATGCAACATGCAACATTTCATGAAGCATAGCTGAGCTGAGATCTGGCCATATTTGCTCACCCAGCCCATGCATCACCGATATGAAGAGCAGCGACTTGCAGGTAGGCGCTGTGAGTATGCGTCCCAAATGCACTTGTGCAAGACCGTTGCATTTGAGGACGTAAATTACTTTGGCATGCTGGCCACCGAGCTTCAAGCCTCTTCTTAGCCGAGCATACCCAAATCCACGTTGGTTGCTATCATTCAACTGAAAGCACTCGTTTCGGATTGCTTGTATATACATCTACATTGATTGAAGCATGCATACGGGCTGGTAGGTGGCTTAAGCCGCCTTGCGTGCGCGACTTCCTGGCCAATTTGATTAAAGACTCGGCCGCCGTGCTACTACACCCCATATGCCGCCGATGCTCTGCACGACATCAACAAAGGCCGCCGAATAGAAGGACAAAAGAGAAAGATGCCGGCAAACAGTGATCGCGATGCTCCTTCATCTGCCTACTTGCCCTTGAACAGCGCTGCTCTTACGAGACCCTTGCTCAAGGCGCGTTAAACGTATATAATAACTAAGTCACTTTGATGTCTATCCACTCACGGTTTTTGCGCCTATTCGTTATCTTTTTGCGACACCCAGGTTTTTCGCACACACAACCTTCATAGCGGACCTTCACTCCACCTTAGTCAAGCACGCGAGTTTCACGTTTGGCTGATCTCAACACGTGTGGAGCGCGCATCTGGCTGGATCCTACAAAAGGCATGCCGATTCCTACCAACGCCACGCTAGATGAGCTCGTGGACTACGTTGGGGATACCCAATTCGACGCTGTAGCCGCCATCAACTCGACTGTGCGGCCCAACGTGAGCTTAGAGGAACAGTACTCAGCCAGTGTTGAGCTCGTTGCTCAGCTAGATTCGTACAGCCAGGACGTGGCGGGGGCGCTCCAGACAGCGCTGGATAGCGTACAACGTAGTGAGAAGCGCCTGCCGCATCAGATTGATCTCCTCAAAAGCGATCTGCGCAGTTTTAATGCCTCACAAACGCGCGCCGCCGCGAGTCTACCAGATATTATACAGCCATCAACAAAGGCGCCGGTATTAGCACAACTGGAGGAGCTCCATGAGGTGAGGAAAAGGGTCGAACAGGTGCAGGAGCTCTTGAGCGCCTCGCGCTCAGCCTCGTATACGTCTGACGCGGCCCAGCAATTCGCTACGGTGTTTGCTGGAACACCCGAAGAAGCAAAGTGGAAGCAGACAGGTGAGGACTACTACAATATTATCAACAAGATAATAAAATGAGCGAATTGGCTTGATGAAACCATGTGCGCGCAGCTTGTTTCACCATGCATTTAAGAACACTACTGAGCAACTGATAGACTAGTTTCCATGTGGCCGCTGGACCAATTGATTGAGAGCAGCTCGTGCGCACTTCTTCGACATCATAAATAGAACAATAAATTAGGGCGGGTCAACAGACGTGCGGGTCAAGACATTGCGTGGTCTTAGATCATGCGCTGTTGCTCTGGTGTGAAAACATCCACGCCCTGCTTCAGGCCCGCAATGAGCTGGCTCAGAGACGCCGGCCCGAAGTCATTTGCTTGGCGCAGTGCAGCCAAATCTTCGCCGAATTGCTCGGTCACCAGCTTCAGAAATGCTTGGTTGAAGTCGTTGCTTGTCTGACTACTTGGGACCTTTCGCAGCCGTTCGCGCGGCGTTTCGTCGACTGTAGTGGGCTCTGCCTCCTGTCTGAGCGGCTCGTCCTCACCAGCATCGCTCAATTCGCTTGGCGCCAATGACTCGTCGGCCTTCATGTCAACATCGGAGGAGGACTCACTTTCCGACGAAGACGAGTCATTACTTTGAATCCGCGACTTCTTTCGGCGCCTTTTCTCTACTGGAGCCATGTGTTGTAGTGTAGATTATATTACTTTGGCCAGTTTCAAAATTTCAGCTTACGTACCCGGGGTGGGGAGTCTCAGGAGGGCCACTTTCTAGTGGGAGGGTGGTCAGACAGTCGCCCATCAGGTAAACTAGGCTACGCAGCTAAACCCACCCAGTACAATAGGTTATTTTAGAAAATACGTGGCAGCAATTTGGTGCCCTCATACGCTTGTATTGTTGTGAACATGAAGGCTCTTAAACTGTCTAACGGGAGCCATTGAGGCGTGCTGAGGCCGGCCACTCAACTTATGCTCCTAAACAGCTTATCTGTCAGGGGAATGCCTTCAACAAACTATACATTCAGCGCGTTTTCCGATGTTATACTTAGGAGCCTTGGCGTGATTCCAGAGTAAAACATGTACGAGGCACGTGACGTTTCATGTGCTCGGGCCGACACATCAACATGCATGGGCGTGCAGCGGGTTATCAGACCTGCCTGGTCTTTCAGAGGAAAAGTTCATTTTAGCCGGGCTAGACAGCCGCTGGTGTCCAAGTAACGAATAATCGCCACCTAAAATCTGGGCACTTCTATCATTGAAGGGTTTACCGTGTCACGTCGTTTTTGACACCATCTAATCAAATTTAGCAGCTAACGTCGGTGACACGCATACCTATTCGGCTAATGTAATGGGGTAAAGCGATTGCTGGTTAGTACAATTGATTAGCTCACATGCCAACGAAGGACGCCCGCAAGTGCGGGACCAACGCCACACGGCCTAAATACGGCATGTACCATGCTCGGGGCCGCAGTCGCACAACGCAGATATGGCTATGTTACCGCACGACAAATTGACTTCTTGAGCATACTTCAAAGCCTTTGATTTCTGGCTTGGTTTCTTCAATTGGATGGCGCCACTCGGGGAGCTGCCGCTGAGGCGAGGCATCGCCGTGCGTGCTCTGTGGGTGACGTGGCGGCCACGTTATCTTGCGCGGCTCGCAGATAAGGGCGATGTGCCTAACCCCGTTCGAATAAAATGGCGTGTTTCGAATCATCAGGCACCAGTGCATTCACAGCAGAAGCAATTCTTGTAAGTCACATTCAATGGTGTTCGAAGCTTTCCGAGTTACTCCCGAGATCAAATTGGATTCATTTCAAACCAAGCCGGGGTCGACCGTAGAGGGCACATTGTATGTGACGTCCACATCTGCGCAACCGGTCGAAGTCAAGGAGATCTGGATCAGCTTCGAAGGCCGATGCAGCATTAAGCCGAGTACTCAACACTCTACAGATGTGGAGCATGACCGTTCAGCAAAGAAAGCTAGTCCTGAGAAAAATGACGCTCGCACCGATAGCGCACAAGTCACAGGCTCCGCATCCAAGAAATGGATCACTGACTTCAATATCCAATTTGGCCCTCTAGAACTTGGATGCTCTGAAGATGGAAACAGAAGCAAAGAAGATACGAGCGGAGACGTTAGCGACGACAGTGTGCCGCAGCAATCCACGCGTTCGCCGGATCAGCAGCCATCAAGCAGTGTGAAAATCACCGTTGCGCAAGAATCCATGCCACTGCGTCTGACCACTACGGAGTTCACCCAAGGGGTTCATGCTCTTCGTTTTTCCATTAAAGTGCCACTAGACTACGAAGGGCAGCCGTTGCCACCGACTTTCGACTTACCGGATCAACAGGCCTCAATTCAGTACAAAGTAGGTGGTACGCTCAAGTTTTCACCACTGATAAAGCGCAATGCACAGAGCTACGTGCACATGAGTACTGGAGATATACCTGGGTACGACGTGCCGGATTGGGACAGAGTCGTAGAGCTACAGCGCACGGTGCCAGTGGGGACTTGGCTTAGGGATTCCACGCAGCTCTGGCAGCTCGTGAAGTACTATCTTGGTGGAGACACTGCAGCGAGATGGTCTGAAATGACTCTCCACGCGACGCAGCGAAACCTGAAGAAGAGGCTTGGGCTTCCAGTCTACTTGCAAGACTCGCTTGGGCTAAGCATTAGACTTGTTAACGGCATTCCGCCTGTGGCTTTGTATGTTGATCGCGTGCAAGTGGGCCTGTACACCACGATTTTAGTCAGTGGCGAGCGCGTCGCCCGGGCAAATCACGACTTCGAGATATTGGACGCCCGAGACATCAACTTCCCAGTCAGTTTCTCCGCCGAAAAGCAAACCGCGGATATCACCGCTGTCTTGAGCGGCGCTCGAATCCCCAGTACGGTGCCGCCAACTGTTACGCTCCCCAACATTCAGATTCAACACTGGCTGAAACTTAGCGTGGGATTGCGCGCTGGCAGTCCAGACGGAACCAGACAAGCCGTAGCTCAAACGGAGCTTAAATCTATCATCGGGCTTATTGCGGCGTGACTTCTCTCCAGCCTCGAGACGTGTGCTACTACTCTCTCCCTAAGCCGCACTACTACTTTTTCCCTTTTTTTTTCTTACTTTTTTTTTAACTTTCTTAAATCACCTTACTCTACAAAAGCCTCAAGACGATACCTTCTATATAGCGAGCCTATTATTGTTGAGCCACCGTCTCCCTTTCGGAAGAAGCTGAGGTGTTACGCCAGCCTGCAGCAAACATTTGACAAGCGCAGATAATATATTGGGCTGACACCAAACTGCCCTGTCGTACAAACAAACACGGTAACGGGGTGTTTCTGTGCTACACCAGTCTTGAAAAGCGCAGCACGCACGAGGGTACTGACGCCGGACCAGAAGAGGCACTACAACTTGCGTGCACGGCTTTTACGAACTGCATTTTTATATTTCGGTTAGCTGTCCAAATGGAAGTGGAGCAGGAGGGTCATCAGTAGCGGCAGACTCTCCAGAGTTTTAAACAGCAGAGCCTACTTTATGCAAGGGAACATGGACCAGGCAAGCCGTAGCTCACACCGAACTCAAGTCCATCATTTAGCTTTAAGCTCGGCTAAAAATGAAAAGTCATTTTCTAGTCTTCACCGGTGAAAATGATTTCTTTAGTGCCGACTCTCTATTGAGCAATTGTCTTCTACACTCATGCAGCCACACACCGCTGCAGAACAGGCGGAGACAGAAGAGGGCAAGTGCATAATTCACACCCTCTCGCTCGACCCTTTTGCCCAGCCTTGCTGTAAATGTCATATTTAGAGAACTCTTCGGTAGTATAGATATAAAGACAAGAATTCAAGAAAAGCAAATAATGCAGAGTACACTTAAGTTAACGCTCAGATACGCCATTCTGATTCGCGACGCATCGTAATACTTGCGCAACTATTGATTTGAGTGCTAACATAGCATTTCTAGCCGAGAAGACTCTATTAAGACGTGCTCAGGAAAAACACCGTGAGTTGCTCGTTTCGGCGCGCCCAGAAATTCGTCCTTCCTTGTTGGTGGTGATTGTGGCTTGTGACGCGTCCGGAACATGTTACCTAATCGTCTATTTAGCGCGTGTCGCACTTTCCTCCCTTCCACGCGTCCACCTAAACAGAATGTCTTCAGCACCTGGAACGAGCGGCGACATGGGCCTTGCTGCAGAAATCAACTCGAGCATCACATCCCAGGCCTCTCAACCAGCCAGCGCGTCGCGTGCCGACCCAGAGGCCTCTGCATTACAACAGCCCGCGCACGCTCCACCCGCCGCGCCAGTCGCGCCTACAGTGCTGCGGCGCAAGCTCACGTCATTTGTAGGCTTCTCAAATCTGCCCCAGCAGTGGCATCAGAAGTCTATTCGCCAAGGCTTTGACTTCAACATGCTGGTTGTAGGCGAGAGCGGCCTGGGTAAGTCAACGCTCCTGAATACTCTTTTTGAGGTGCCTGTCCACGACCTCGACACGCCGCACAACCATGACGAAAAGCTGTCGCTCCAAGAGACTCATGTCGAGCTCGAAGAGAGCGGCGTCAAGCTGAGGCTTAGGGTGGTGGACACGCCAGGATTCGGTGACAGTGTGAACAACCTAGACTCCTGGAAGCCGATTGTCGATGAGGTCGAGGCGCGCTTTGACCAGTATCTGGAGGCGGAGGAGTCTCTTGATACGGGTGCCTCAGGGCTCCTGAAGGACAACCGCATCCACGCGTGCCTCTACTTCATCGAGCCTACGGGTCATGCTTTGAAGCCACTTGACGTCATCACCATGAAGAAACTGCATCGCAAGGTGAATCTTATTCCTGTAATTGCGAAGGCAGACACGCTTACCGATGTAGAACTGGCGCAGTTCAAGCATGCTGTGCTCGCCGACATCAGACTGCAAGGCATCGAGATCTTCACGCCGCCGCGTTATAACGACGACGATGAGGAGAGCGCCGCCGAGCTGGCCGAGTTGGAGGCCAAGGTGCCATTTGCGGTCGTAGGTTCCACGCAGCTTGTCGTGAACCGTGATGGCCGCCAAGTGTTGGGCCGCGAGTACCCGTGGGGTGTTGTTGAGGTCCACAACGAGGAAGAGAACGATTTTGTAAAGTTGAGAAGCCTTCTTATTCGCGGACACATGGAAGACCTCCGCGAGCGTACGGCGCGAGTTCTGTACGAGAACTACCGCACCGACAAAATGCTGGCGCTGGGCGTGAAACAGGACGAGGAAGTATTTGACCAGATGGACCCGATGGTACGACAGCTGGAGATGAACCGTGCGCACGAGCAGCGCCTAGAGAAGATGCAGGCTGAAATGACAGCAGTGTTCCAGCAAAAGGTCACAGAGAAAGAGGCGAAGCTGAAGAGTAGCGAGACGGAGCTGTTCCAGCGACACAAGGAAATCAGCGATTTCTTGAATGGCCGTCGTGCCGAGCTTGAGCAGCAGCAGCTCCGGCTCGAGCAGAGTCTTGCTGAGAAGGGCCGTAAGGTTGCACGCGCACCGAACGTCTAAACGTCGCTATCTATTTCACTTTTCTTCATGGTTTTCTAATAAGCTTCATTGTTTTATATATAGACATGTGATGTTCATGTATTGTCTTGTTGCGCATCGATAAAGACGTGTCCCGCACTTCAGCTAAAGCTGAAGTGCCAGTGGTACATACATGCCTTGCGTTCGCACTGGCTTAGGTTCGCAGCGGCTTAGCTCGGCCAAGCATTGAGCGGGCTGAGCATGTTTGATAGAGGTCGATAAAGCTTCAGGAAAGCCTCGCATAGCTATGATGTATGTATACCCTGTACGTCGTTCTGTTCGCTTAACTGCTTTCAAAACATTGGAGCAGATGCTTGCGTTTCCTCCTTATTACAATGTTTATACTGCGATACTGGCACTATTAGTGCGCGCTGTACGGAATTTCACATGCATGCTATTTTAGCCAGCTAACTAACTAACTTACTAACCGAACGCGCGACGCGTAGCAAGCCCTGCTAAGCCAATATGGCGACTGCTGCTGGTTCTCAATTAACATTCCCAAAAGCTATGTCGTTTTTTACCCTTAACAGGACGTTGAACAAGCCCGCCCTACGACGGTCCTACGAAGTGGGTAAGTGCGCCACGCGCAGCAAGGAGCATAGATGCCTATTTGCATTTGCATTTGCATGTGCGCAATCTCACGCTACACCTAACGCAACGCAACCCCTTCCCGCAGTACCCTAACCGTATTTGTTTGGGACTTTTAGGTAAGTTTAGGGGACGGCGATGCCTAGCCAGCTTTGCTTTCCCACTTGACGACTCTCCACACTTTCCACCCACAAGCTTGAGTAGGAGTAGGATTCAGACAATGTCTTCTAGCAGCGCTTACCCAACATCCAAGCCGACGGTCAAGCCGACGACCACTGGTGCCGCGACCGGTACTACGGCCGGTGCCACGACTGGCTCCACAACTGGCTCCGCAAGTGGCGGCGCGGCCGGTTCCAAGACAAGCTCCACATCTGCGCACACGCAGACTGCGGCTCACCGCATTCAAGCTCTGGCAAAGACGGCTGAGTTCAAGTGGTTTGTAGCGCACACCTTGGTTGTGCTGAACACGACGCTGTCGACACTGTTCTGGCGCCTGCACCCCATTTCGATTCCGCTTTACCGCTTCGCGTATCTCGCGGCCCTGGCCAGTTTCGGCATCATCCTCTACCAGAAGTATGGCAAATCGCGGCCGTCGTTTAACGTGCTGATCCGCGACGGTGACTTTCAGTACGCTTTGTACTCTGTGTTCTGGTTCCTGACTGCGCGACGCCTGTTCTCGCTTCTGCCGCTGGCGATCTTCTCCCTCTTCCACATCCTCACGTACTCGCGTGCCTACCTCTTGCCTGCGTTCGGTCATGGTCCTGACAGTACTTATGTCCGTCGCATCGAGGGATTTGTGAAGAACTACAACGAGCCACTCACGGTTGTGGCTGCCAACATCGAGTTCCTGCTTGCCGTCCGCTTGTTGGTTGGTGCGTTCACGTTTGCCAAGAACAGCTGGCTCCAGCTGGCTGCTTATGTCGCATTCTTCCGTCTGCGTTACGCCACTTCTGCCTACACGCGCAATGCCGTCAAGGCTTGGGAGGTGCGTGTTGACCAGTTGCTTGGCCACCCGAAGGTTCACCCGTCTGCCAAGCAGTACTGGGTCCACGCCAAGGGCGGTCTTTCGCGCATTCCTGGCCCTAGCGTCACGCCTGCGACTGCCAAGACAAACTAAGTGCGTAATGTCATTTATTCCGTAGAATTATCCAAAGTTGTTGATCTCTTACCCTGTGCTACTAGTACATGCCGTGATTAGGGGCATTTTTCGTCCCCGCCGAGCAAATCGCCTTAGCTGAACATTACTGCTAGTACTTGGAAACGCTTAATATGCGGTTCACACTGTTCGTCAATTATTGTTCTCCCTAGAAGTCACACTTCTCCTATTATTTACTGAAGCACTGACTGCTAGGCGCAAGCAGAATTAGTGGATCAAGTGCACACAAGATCTCGCCATAAGGCGCGCGCGGCAAGGATATATAATGTGCGTGAGCACAACATAGCAGAGAAATCCGGAGGTTCGTATGAACTGTTAGAAAAGAAACGAGCAACCACGGGTTCCCTGTGTGATTACACCTTAATGCCAGTTTAAGTAAACACAGATAGGAACACAGTGGCGAAAAGAAAGCTGCTGCATTTGCCACTGGCCGCATCATGTAGAGAACACGAATGTCACAACTTTGTGTGTGCACCCTCGAGGCTTTACTTGAGCTCTTCAAACAACGCGTAAGGCAACCACAGCTATAAGTCCACCGCAATTGCCTGTGATGTTTCCAGATGTGTATAAGCAGTTTTTTCGCTGCTATCCAGTGACGCAGTTGAATGCCAGCGAGGAGAAGCGACAGGCCGCGAACTACGGGGGCAAGATATATCTGCCGCCTTCGGCGTTGAGCAAGCTCACAACCATGCGCATTTCATACCCGATGTTGTTTGAGATCCATGCCAGTGACTCAAAGCGTGTTACGCATGCCGGCGTTCTTGAATTTGTGGCGCCGGAGGGTCGTGTGTATTTGCCGGAATGGATGATGACGACTTTGCAGCTAAGACAGGGGTCGCTTGTAGAGATTCGCAGCTGCTCGTTGGAGCTGGGGTCTTTTGTCAAAATCGAGCCCCAGTCAGTGAGCTTCTTGGATATCTCTGACCCGAAGGCTGTGCTTGAGAACGCGTTGCGGAGCTTCTCCACACTGACGGTCGATGACGTGTTCCAGATCAGCTACAACAATCAAATATACGACATCAAGGTGCTCGAAGTCAAGCCAGAGACTGACAAGCATGGCATAAGTGTTGTGGAGACTGACCTGGAAGTAGACTTTGCCCCGCCGGTTGGTTACGAGGACCCAGGCTCCAAAAAGCCTCGTGTGGGCTCAACTGGTACTGCCGCCGGCGGCAGTATTGGCGGTGCTTTTGAAAGCAGCACGGGTGCATCGCTATCGAACACTGAGACGGCCAAGGCGTACCACACGTTGGTGAAGAAAACGAAGCAAAACGGCGAGGGGATTCGTTTGAGCGGGAAGTCAGTGGGCGTAGACATGTCGCCGGTCGACAGGTCTATCTACAAGGACCGCGATGCACCAGCGTTGCCGTTGCCCGAGGGACAGCTGTTCTTCGGATTCCCTCTTGTTCCTGTTGATGAGCCGGAGCAGGGCGAGTCGTCGTCTCCGTTTGCTGGCGGCGGAAATGCGCTTCGCGAAAAGCGGAAACGGAACTGAAAGTGAGCTGCACGAGAATCGCTTCACCGCTGCAGGGGCTAGCTGTATGACCTAGATACCTTATATTTTAGCTATCAAAACGCGTAGGGCACTTGTTCACTACTTGCACCGCGTTGCATAAACCCTGAAGGCTAGAGCTCAAACGCGTTCTTCACATGCAGAGTGTGATCTTCTGGACAGTCGGTCTAGCGTAGCTTCTTCATACTCCTTTGTGTAGCTAGCTGGCCGCCAAGACGCCTTCAGCGTTGCTCCAGAATGGGAATCAACAAAGGCGCGCGCTTCGGCGACTGTAGCAAAGGTGCGCGACCCATCTGATAGCGTGCGAGACGCAACAGACGAGGAACTCCGAGACTGTTCGCTCAGCAAAGCGTCCAGCGCTCGGCGATGCTCGAATGATTCCTGTCGCAAGAGGTCGAGGTCTGCTTCTGCGTATGCTGCCCTCTGCAATGGTGCAGAAGCGTCCAGTTTTGCCTTGAGCTCTCGAATTCTCTCGCCTTCATTTGATTTCAGCAGTGAGTTCGCCGCTCGTTGGGCGCGAATCTTGTCGAACTCGGCTCGTTTCGTTGCATCAGTCAAAACGGCCAAAGCGCGACCCAGCATGTCAAACTGGTCCACTGCAGCCTCATCCGGGTTTTTATCCGGATGATACTTCAATGCTGCTCGTCGGTAGGCTCTGCGTATTGCGCTCTCATCGGCAGAAGGCGCAATTGCTAGCACCACATACCAGTCAATGTACACCATCGTGAAACATGTTGGCGGTGCGAAAGCCCCTTCAATAAAAAGTAGGGCAAGGACCGCAGCAGCAGCTGTGGTGATGATGGAGTGTGGATTAACGCGGCGATTACAAGTTCAGCACAGCCAATTCAAGATATCAAACAATCTGAGGAGTCATTGATGTGAGGCAATCGTAGTGACGAGCGTCATGAAATTACGAGCTACGTGAAAGACAGTTGTCCACACTGGAGGGATCATTACACTCAAGATGGAGTGAGAGCCCCGAGAAACCGCGGAGCTATCAAGTACTCTACGAGGACATTACTTATGGCTACTACGCATTAGTTCAAAACGAGGATCCACATCAGCGCGATCTGGCACACAAAGCCGTAGAAGAACAGAAAGACTATACGCTGCTGCTTCTTGCTGCCCTGCACCGACGTTACTGCACTATCGGTGCTAGCCGCTTGATTCTCTGGTAGCAAGACGTACCGGAGCGAACGCAGCATGAACACAGCCACGGCAAGGGCGGAATAAGAAAAGACGCCCCACTTCACCAGGCGACTCTTCGTGAAAAGGGTCACGAACGCTGTAAGCGTGACGGCCACAAATTTGTAGCCAGAATATGCAAAGAGGTCGAAAAGCGACGACCCTGACGCGCCGAGCAGATACGTACATAACTTGAGCAAGACAAGCTCGCCGATCTCAAACCCAATCGCCTTGGACGTGACGATTCCGAAAAGACTTGGGTGGAAAGCGTGTGCCAGGCCCTGCACCAGCCCAGACACAAGCACGAAAGTCGAGAAGGCCATGATTGGAATATACATGTCTGGAGCATTCAAATCTTCGCTGGGCAGTGCGTATGCGCTTGCGCCGCTTGCGCCAGCAACGGGCTGCCATTGCCGCGACCACTGCCGGACACCCCATGGACACAGTAGCCGGCCAAGCTTGCGCAGGACATATGAGTTCGTGACTTGAAAGTAGTACTGTAGTGAAGACACGTAATAGGCGTAGATGCCGAAGTTCTGCGAGATGTACCGCTGGCCGTAGTCAAAGGCCATGCGCCCTATTTCGTTGTTGCCCATGAACCCGCCAAGTGGGTTGTATGGGTCGCCATTCGGCGGCGGGACCCGCCCGTTTGGTTGCGGCGGTGGCTGCTGTGCATGCATATAAGGGTCCTGCGCCGCGTAGCCGGCCTGCTGAGAAGCGTAGGCTGCCTGCTGGTAAGCGTAGGGCCCATTAGCAGCGTCAAAGTTTATCCTGTGCTGCGGGACGGGGTGATGCAACGGGGGAGACTGCATTTTTGTGTGTGTGCAGACCTCAAGCAAGGGATCTAACTGGAGGTGCAGGTGTTACGCTAGTTACGTGGTGGGAACTCCCACTACCCGTAGCATGATGCCAATTTTGCAAATGTTGGCGGGCAATTACTAACGGGACGATGAGGTGGGTGATGATAATAAACGCTTTCAACGCCTTGTGGGAAACGGAGGCGCTGACTCAGCAAGACCACGTTAAATGACAAAGCAAACTATTCATTGGTTTTTTGCCAGCTCGAGCTGCATTTCACAGGCTTGTGGCATAATGGTTTACGGCAAAAAGCTAGTCGTGAATACAAATGCTCCAAAGCTTTGAATAAACATGCGATGACTCCACAATGCCCAATCTCACCGCGAATCTTGTGGCACGCCCACTCCCAACTGAAGAGAAACTCACGAAGTAATCAGTGGGGTGAACGTCACCTGCCTTACCACACCCCTACAGCTAAGACCACCACCAGCTATAACCAGCCGGATGCGAAAGGCCACTCTTGCTCGTCAAGGCCTGCGGCTTTATTCTACTACTCACTTTGGATATAAGACAGTTCCGACCGAAGATAAGGCGAAGCTTGTGGGCTCTGTGTTCTCGAATGTTGCGGCTAACTACGACTACATGAACGATGCCATGTCTGCTGGCGTGCACCGGCTGTGGAAGGACCACTTTATCACGAAGCTGGATCCCGGCAAGCGTCCTGGTGGTGAGCCCCTGCGGTTCCTCGATATTGCCGCGGGCTCTGGTGATATCGCGCTGCGCATTCTTGAGCATGCAGCCAAACAACACGGCGACTACGAGTCGAGCATTACGATCTCTGACATCAACCGCGAAATGCTGGCTGAGGGCGCCAAGAGATTCGAGTCGACGAAGTATCGCCAGGGCTCGCGACAGGGCGATCGTGTGGACTTCCTTGTCGCGAACGCTGAGACTCTCGACACAATTCCCGATAACTCGCAGGACATGTACACAGTGAGCTTTGGTATCCGCAACTTCACGGACATTCCGAAAACTCTGCGCACGGCGCACCGAGTGCTCAAGCCCGGTGGAGTGTTTGCGTGTCTCGAGTTCTCGAAGGTGCAGAATCCCGTGCTGGCCCAGCTGTACTCTGCGTACTCCTTCAACGTGATTCCTCTACTGGGCCAGGTGCTTGTTGGCGACCACGACTCGTACCAGTACCTTGTGGAAAGCATTGATCGCTTCCCTGACCAGGAGACGTTCGCGAGCATGATTCGTGAGGCAGGTTTCATCACTAATGGCAGCGGCTACGAGAACTTGACCTTTGGCGTTGTGGCGATGCACGTCGGGATTAAGCCGCCAGCGTCAGAGGTGGCCCGCGAGGAGTCGAGCCCCACTGACGAAACCAACAAGTCTGATGTAAAACAATAATAAGTGTACAAATACTTAAAGGTGTCATATTTGAGCGGAATTTAGAGAGGCTGTGTATGAAGCAACAATTGGGGAGCGCTGGCTATCGGCATGCTAGCGATGGAAATGCTAGCTATGGAACTGCCAGCCATGAAAATGCCAGCCATGGGAACGCCAGCCATGGGAACGCCAGCTGTGGAGGCACCAGCTGTGGAGACGCCAGCCATAGAAACACCAGCTATGATTGTGATAGCAATAATACCGAAGGTGGAGGAAGCTGTACCGGAGGCACTTGGTTCACACTTGGATCAGATCTGTGCAGTGATGCGGTCGCGGAACTGCTGGGCGAGGTGCCCAGCGTCCAGCTCGGCCTGCTGCAGGACCGCCGCTAGCTCATGCTCGCTGAAGTCGCCTAAGCTCTCGCATACAATAATCTGAGGTGTGTGTTTGCCTGCAAACCGGAAGGCCACCGCGTGCGTGGATTTGACATTGCCTAGCTTCGCCGGCGAGTGCTGGCCTGTCACTGCGATGACGCCTTCCGGATCAGAAACAACATAACTAGCAGCACACACAAGCCCATTGAGAGGCACGCCTGCATCAACAAGCGCCAGGGTCGTCACATTGATGCTTTCGGCCACCTCAGCAACGAAAGACGTATCTTCGTCACGCCAGGACTCGAGAAGCTGTACTACAATCTGAACCAAGCTTCGTGGCATGAGCTCCCGCTTCACAATCGACATCACGCTGGCGTATATTCGGTCCTGAATGAGCCGCTCGCGGATCTTGGGCAGCCCAACGTTGCGCCGGTACTCGATGCCCAACGTCGCCATTTGCGGCAGCTCATCGCGCACCTTGGGCTCTATGGGGCCGTTCACGGAGCACAGAAATCGGATTTGCCTTGGTGGCACGCCGCTGGTCCATGCCGCGCTGCCGTCGCTGTTCGCCAATGGTCCAGCCATAGTGAAATTTCACACTGGGTTCGAACAAGGGTCACGTTTATAAAACACCACCACCACCAAAAGCAGCACCGCCCGCCGCCTGGGGTGTGGGCAATAAAACAAGAAGGAGCTAGTCAACAAAATGGAATCAGCTCAGCAGCAGAAAGTAAGCTCTCGAATTTGATTTCAGTGCGACCCAAGAAGTGTGCAACGGCCCTCAACTGCAGTGGCTGTGCAGCGCGGGTCTACAATGTACCGATGCCGGCGCTTCGAGTCCACGAGCCATAGCCACAAAATATCAGTTTGAACTATGCTCGAGAGAGGCCCGTAGCCTCAAGTGGCGGCACACGCTCGACGCGGCCGTTACAACGGTCCACGCGTTCCATGCAGGGCGTCCTCCCACCTAACCACAACCTTGGGGCCGTCCGGTACTCACTGCTTAACGACCCAGCCAGGCGACAGTGAGATCAATTGGCAAATGACTGCGCTCGATCCAGCATGGGCTGCGCTCGAGAGGCTGCGTGGGATTGGCCCTCTCGTACACTGCATCACGAACACAGTGGCGGCGAATGTCGCGGCTAATGCAGTCATTGCCGTTGGGGGCTCGCCAGTCATGGCGTCCGAGCCGTCCGAGGTAGCGCAGGTGACGCAAATCGCCGGCGCGCTCACGGTCAACATCGGGACGTGCACGCCCGTACTTTTCGAAGCCATCAAGAACGCGGCGTCGAAGGCTAATGAGCGCGGCCTGCCCTGGGTCCTGGACCCGGTGGGCGTGGCCGCGACAAAGAACCGCCAGGACATGTGCCGCGAGCTCATTTTGCATTACAGTCCGGCCGTGATCCGCGGCAACGCGTCGGAGATCATGGCGCTTGCCGTGTGCACGCAGGCCGTGTCCTCCGACAGCGCCGTGGCCACGCGCGGGCTTGACAGCGCCGTCACTACGGAGTCTGTGCTGCCGGCGGCCCGCACACTGGCCGCGAAGTTCGGGTGTGTTGTTGCGGTGAGTGGTGAGAACGACTACATCATCGACGGCAAGACAAACCGCAGCGCGCGCGTGGCAAACGGCCACGCCATGATGGCGCAGGTCACGGCCACGGGCTGCTCTTTGACTGCCATTCTCGGCTGCTTTCTGGCGGGAACAAACGACGTCTTCTGGTCCACCGTCTACGGTCTTTCCTACTACGCCGTTGCCGGCGAGTACGCGGCGCGCAAAAGCAAGGGCACCGGCTCCATGCACACGAACCTCCTCGACTATTTGAGCAGCCTCACGTACGACGAATACCACGCCGTAGCGCGGAGGCCAATAGATCTTTCCCTGTACCTAGTGACTGACCCGCACCGCAACCGCGGACGCCCTCTCAGTGAGATCGTCGAGCAAGCAATTGCTGGTGGCGTGTCGGTCGTCCAGCTGCGGGAGAAGGAGTGCGACTCGGGCGAGTTCCTCGAGCGCGCGGTTGCCGTAAAGCAGGTCTGCGATAAGTTCGGCGTTCCCCTTCTCATTAACGATCGCGTGGACATCGCCCTGGCCGTCGACGCCGCCGGAGTGCACATTGGGCAAGACGATCTCCCCGTACCGGTGGCTCGCGAGCTGCTTGGTCCCTCCAAAATCATTGGTCTAAGCGTTAGCACCCCCAGCGACTTCGAAGTGGCCGCCAGGCACGCGAAGCTCATCGACTACATTGGTGTTGGTCCGGTGTATCCGACAACAACCAAAGCAAATGCTAAGAAGGATCTCGGGCTCGAGAAGCTCGAAAGCGCTCTGCAAAGTGTCTCGTACCTCGCGGTTGCCATTGGTGGTATTAACGCAACGAATGCGAGAGAAGTGCGCAAGATTCCTGGTGTGTCTGGAATAGCCGTCGTCACTGCTCTGACCATGGCAGACGATCCAAAAAAAGCCGCAGCCACTATGCTAAACAACTGATAAACTAGTGATTAACGATGACATTCTTTACCATAAACATTGGGCAATGTGATTGTCGAGACGGCCTGAACTCGGGCTCGGCATGAACTTGCGCTTGGATGCTGCGACTTACGCGCCAGTTATGTGGCAACTACACGTCATTACTCTTGCGTGAAGTGTGGTTTCAAGTTGTTCCACTCATTAACCCGCCGCAAGCGATTGTTGTCCTTCGGCGGTAGTGAGTGTGCGGCGCGTGTAGATCCCGCACGGCTCCTGCCTAGTACGGCGGCGGTCTGGGTTTATTCTTATGTATGCAGCCCCTGCTCTTCTACACCGCCGCCGCCTCAGGTCGGCTCTCTGACGCATGCCAAACCTTACCGCAGCTCAACCCATCCGCCATGCCTGGGGTCCGAGTACCCCGAGGTTACAGGGCATCATGGCCCTGATTCTTACCTGATTGACATCATCAATCAAGGACACTGCAACTCCAACAGATGACGTGGAGCGAGGAAGCGTGGAAGGCTGCTGAGCCTGTGTACGAGCAGATCCTGGACCTGGACTTCATCAAGCAGTTGGGCGACGGTACGCTGTCGCGGGACCGCTTTCTACTATACCTGGAGCAGGACAAACTTTACCTGGCCGACTACGCCAAGGCATTGAGCCTGATCAGCGCCAGGGCTGAGTCGATCGAAGACATGGCGCAGTGGGCTAAGTTCGCCATTGGCGCTGGCGTTGCCGAGCAGAGCGTGCACAACTATTATCTTCACGAAACAAGCAACGAGAGCACTGATAAGAGCACGGACAAGGACAGCAGCACATCGACGCGTGCAGCGCCCGTGATGGAGAAGAATCCGTCGTGCGAGCTGTACACTTCGTTTCTGCTCAAGCACGCGGCGCTTTCCCCACTCGAGGTGGCTGCCGCCGCCGTTCTTCCGTGCTTCTGGATCTATGCGAAAGTCGGTGCTTGGCACTACGGAAAACTTAGCGCAGTGAAGAACCACCCCTTTGAGAAATGGATTGCTGCTTACGCCGGTGAGGAGTACGAAAAGGGCGTCCAGAGCGCCATTGCGTTTGCCAACAAGCTTGCTGACGCCAGCACTCCAGAGCGGCGCAAACTCATGACCGAGGCGTTTGTGAAGTGCTCCATCATGGAGCTTATGTTCTGGAAGGCCGCGCACGACAAGGAGAAGTGGCCTTACCCAAAAAGCGCCTGACGCAAGCGGCCGGAAAATTGCAAGCACATAGTCAAAGTAGCTCACTTAACAACTAAACTAACAACCAGGAAACGCCAACAACCTAGACGCCGCTTAGTACGGGCAATGGCGCTGTCGTTGTCGCAAAAGCGTGGTTCGAACCGGCCCATTTCGCGCATCGCCCCAGTTCTTGCATAAATCTCGCTGCAGTCAACCACTACCCTTGCATACTGGTCGGACCCACGGCTCATGTGGTTAGGGTGGCGGTATCTAAGGCAATTACGCGCATATTGTGGTGTTAGAAGTCCCGCGAAGCTTAGCTGCTCACAGAACGTCACGCACACGCCATGCACACAGCTCTCACGATAGCAGGCAGCGACTCCTCAGGGGGTGCCGGCATCCAGGCAGATATGAAGGCGTTCAGCGCCAACGGCGTATACACGCAGACCGCGGTCGTGGCCGTTGTGGACGAGAACACCATCAGCGTCAACGGCATTCACCAGATCCCACCCTCGTTTGTCCAGTCTCAGGTGCGCTCATGTCTGGATGATATTGGTGCCGACGTCATCAAGATAGGCATGCTGGGGAACGTCGAGGCGGCCAGGGCTGTGCGCGACGTGCTGCTGGAGTACAAGGGCAAGTGCCGCGGCGTCGACAACGTTGTTCTGGATCCTGTTATCGTGGCCTCGTCGGGGTCTCCGCTCTTGGAGGACTCTGCCCTCGAGTTCCTTAGGGACGAGCTCATCCCTCTGGCCCGCATAATCACGCCGAATCTGCCTGAGGCCGAGATGCTACTGGGCCACACTATCACAGAGGATCAGTTCGAAGACGCTGCGCGCGAGCTTTCGCGCCTCGGCAAGGACAAGCCCGTAAGCGTCTTTCTGAAGGCTGGCCATCTTAAGCCGTCCAAGACCGGCACTCTGGTCGACTATGTGTACAACGCCGAGACTGACGAGGTGCTGAAACTTCCGTCGCCGTACGTCGACACAAGAAATACACACGGTACTGGCTGCACCCTGTCTTCAGCCTTAGCAGCCAACATAGCTCAGGGGTACGACCTAAGCTTTTCTTCTCGGGAGGCGAAGAAGTACATATCTAGAGCAATTGCTTCGGGCGCCGTTGTTGGTCTTGGCAAGGGAATAGGCCCTGTTCACCACTTCTTCAATTGGTACTGATTGGTCAGAGTTAAAAAAAAATACATATATTCTAGGCGGTTGCAAGAACTTTAAGACGCTGCAAGTATTATCAAGTGCGTCAGAACACAAGACAGCTACGTGGCGCCGATAGCCGAATTTGTTGCTTATTTTCCTAGTGTTTTATAATTCACGCGCAGCCTTTCACAAATTCATAGGTATATCTCGCCTGAACAGAGTAGCAGCGAACACCCTTGCCCTTAATATTACATGGGTGCTCGAGAATCACACGCGTCGCGTCTAAACATCGATTCTTAACGCTGATCTGCGCACATGGCCCATTTCAAGCGCGGGGAGCAGCCGCAATACATGGACGCTCCTTCTGCCGCTTCCCGGCTTGAGGGAGCAAGAATAGTCGATGAGATAGACGCAAAGATGGGCTTCGAGCGCTTCGACACTGGCTCGCCACGCGTGGGGTGGCTCGTGAACTTCCAGCCGACCATATTGTTCGACGACTCTTCAGAGGAGTCCGCAAACGGGAAGTCGGCTGTTGATTTCTACTTTTTGGACGAGGAAGGTGGATACTTCAAATCCACCGTTCAGTACGACCCCTACTTCTATGTGCGGTGCTCGAGCCGTGAATCCGAGGTCGAAGAATACTTGCGCAAGCGGTTTGAAGGCGTCCTGAAGACTACGCGACGCGTCACAAAGGAGGATCTCCGACTCCCAAACCACCTCCTTGGCAACAAGCTATCGCTCATCGAGCTCCAGTTCTGGAATGAACAAGACATGTTTTCAGTGCGCCGCACTCTACAGCCTCTCATTGGCGTAAATAAAAAGCGCATTGAAGTATATGGTGACTCGATTAGTGACCGCGAAGATCCCGGGGCGCTCATTACCGATCTTCGTGAACACGATGTCCCGTATCATGTACGGTTGACAATAGATCTCAACATCCGTGTCGGTAAGTGGTACACTGTCATAGCACCGGGCCCTCATAGTTCGCAGCATGAGACGATGCGACTTGTGGAAATGCCGGAGCGGATTGTTCGCGCTGATCCAGTAGTCATGGCCTTTGACATTGAGACCACGAAACCACCTCTAAAATTCCCCGACGCGCGCTCTGACGCGATTATGATGATCTCGTACATGATCGACGGCCGAGGCTATCTGATCACAAACCGTGAAATTGTGAGCAAAGATATTGCCGATTTTGAGTACACACCCAAACCTGAGTATAAAGGCGAATTTACCATTTTCAACGAGCCTACAGAAAGTGACGTCCTTGTCCGTTTTTTTGAGCACATTCGAGATGAGAAGCCCACTGTGATTGCAACCTACAACGGTGATTCCTTTGACTGGCCTTTCGTGGCGGCCCGAGCTGCCGTCCACGGGCTTGACATGTATGCAGAAATCGGGTTCAGAGTGGATAACGAGGGAGAGTACAAGAGCTCATACTGCGTTCACATGGATTGTTTCAGGTGGGTCAAGCGCGATTCATATTTGCCCCAGGGCTCTCAAGGTCTCAAGGCCGTTACCACGGCTAAGCTAGGCTACAATCCGCTGGAAGTTGATCCTGAGCTCATGACTCCTTACGCATCAGAAAAGCCTCAAGTGCTCTCCGAATACTCGGTCTCAGATGCAGTTGCAACCTACTATCTCTACATGAAATATGTGCATCCGTTCATCTTCTCGCTATGCAACATCCTTCCGCTTCGGCCTGATGAGGTTCTCAGGAAGGGTACAGGGACTCTGTGCGAAATGTTACTCATGGTACAAGCATATGAGGGCAACATTGTTCTGCCTCATAAGCACGCTGACCCGCCGGAGCGCTACTACGACGGCCACTTTATTGAATCCGAAACCTATGTTGGTGGCCACGTTGAGTCACTCGAAGCCGGCGTGTTCCGCAGTGATATACCCACGAACTTCCACGTTGATACTGGGGCCATCGATGAACTGCTTGATCAGCTGGATGCTGCCTTAAAGTTCACTATCACGGTAGAAAATCAAACGCCTCTTGACAAAGTCACAAATTACGGTGAGGTAAAGCAGGAGATTGAGTCCATGCTTTTGAAGCTCAAAGAGCAACCGAAGCGCGTGGAAGAGCCATTAATCTATCATGTCGATGTTGCATCAATGTATCCCAACATCATGACATCGAATCGACTGCAACCCGACTCAATGAAGAGTGAGCGCGACTGTGCAATGTGCGATTTCAACGTCCCTGGCAAAACCTGCGACCGTCGTTTGCCCTGGTCATGGCGGGGCGAGTTTTTCCCTCCAAAGCGGGACGAAGTACTCATGTTGCAGCAACAACTCAAGCGCGAAATGTTTGCGAGGCCCTTTGCAGGTGCTCGCAACGGCGAAAACAGTCGTCGCTCGTGGGAAGAGCTCTCTAAGAATGAACAGGTTGCTCACCTGCGACAGCGTGTTTCGGACTATAGTCGCAAAGTTTACCACAAGCTAAAAGAGTCTGAAACTGTTGAGCGTGAAGCAATAATATGCCAGCGCGAGAATCCATTTTACGTGAACACCGTGCGAGACTTTCGCGACCGTCGCTACGAGTTCAAGGGGAAACAAAAGGTATGGAAGCAGAACTTGTCAAAAGCGGATTCTGCCATGACCAAAGAGGAGGCAGCGAAGATGGTTGTCTTGTATGACTCTCTGCAATTGGCTCACAAGGTGATTCTTAACAGCTTCTATGGCTACGTTATGCGCAAGGGCTCTCGATGGTACTCGATGGAGATGGCGGGTGTCACTTGCTTGACAGGGGCAACAATTATCCAGCTCGCACGGAGCATGGTTGAGAGACTGGGACGCCCTCTTGAGTTGGATACCGATGGTATCTGGTGTATACTGCCAAAGAGTTTTCCTGGTGATATGACTTTCGACCTGCAGGGCGGGAAGAAAATTCCATTCGCTTATCCGTGCGTGATGTTAAATCACTTAGTGCATGAGAAGTTCACCAATCATCAATATCAAACGCTCGTGGATCCCGAAAACCTCGTTTGGGAAACTAGTAGCGACAACACCATTTTTTTCGAGGTAGACGGCCCATATAAGGCGATGATGCTGCCATCTAGTCGTGAGGAAGGCAAAGGCCTGAAAAAACGTTATGCTGTCTTCAACTTTGATGGTTCTTTAGCAGAGTTGAAAGGGTTCGAGATGAAGCGCAGGGGCGAGCTGCAGCTTATCAAGACATTCCAGACACAGCTTTTTTCTCAATTTTTGAAGGGCGAGAGCTTGAAAGAGTGTTATGCGGCCGTCGCCAAGGTGGCCGACTCGTGGCTCGATGTTCTTGATTCGAAGGGGGCTACACTAGAAGACGTTGATCTTATGAATATGATCAGCGAGAACAAGAGCATGTCTAAGTCTTTGGAAGAATACGGCTCTCAGAAATCCACGTCGATTTGCACTGCGCGTCGTCTTGCTGAATTTCTAGGGAAAGAGATGGTCAAAGATAAGGGGCTTGCATGTCAGTATATCATTAGCGCTGAGCCCTCGCATGAGCCTGTGACAAACAGGGCAATTCCTATTCAGATATTCAACGCCCCTCCTGCTAAAAAGCAAGAGTTCTTGCGCAGGTGGCTCAAAAAACCACTATTAGTTGACTTTGACCCGCGCGCTATTATAGACTGGGGCTACTACCGAGAGCGATTAGGTGCGACTATTCAAAAGTTGGTGGTGATTCCTGCAGCTCGCCAGAAGATTCCTAATCCTGTTCCCCGTGTGCCACCACCAATCTGGCTAGCTCGAAGAATTGCGAATGAGAGCGACGGCCTAAAGCAGCAAACGATCGGCTTTGCTCGGGTGAGCAAAGAGGAAATGGACCCCTGGGGCAGCAGCGAAACGCTCGTTGATATCGAAGATTCTCTGAGCTCCTCGGCCAAAATTAGCTCACAGGTCGGCCCGCGTAAGGCGGTCGTCAAGCGCAAGGTCGCCGAAGTTGAGCGACCGGAAGAGGTTGTTAGTGCAGAGCATGCTCCAAGCCCTGATTTAGACTATCGTGCTTGGGTTATGTACATGAAACGCGTGTGGCAGCAGCGTAAGGCACAGCACGAAGCTCGTCGTCAGTTGTTCGGCTCTCAAGTAGGCGGAAAACGCGCTCATGGTATTCAAAACCTCATTCGACAGCAAACCGAATCTGCATGGGCATCAGGTGGTGGGATCTGGCGAATTATTGGTCTAAGAGCATCTTCTGATCCAGGCAAGGTTCAAGCTTCAGTCTACGTGAATGGTCGATTGCAGACGATAAACATCTTGGTGCCTCGCACGCTGTTTGTCAAGATGCGTCCTCACCACAACTTCCCAGCTCTACATTCAGATATTACCGTGGAGCCGAGTGACTGGGTGCTGCCGTCGGGAAACACATCCTCTACATTGTATCGCGTCATTATGACTGAGCGCCAGTTTCAAGCGGAGCAGGTACGTGCCGGTGGTTTGTTCAAAAATCGGGGCGTAGAGTCTACTTATGAGGACCACATCAGCGCTGTGGACCGTGTGCTACTAAAGCTTGGAGCGTGTTGTCGGTTAGAGAGTAACGGAAGCCTTGGGTTACTTGGGCGTGGCCTAGATACAGGATTCGAACTTGGATGGCTGGAAGCGGTGCCCACTGAGGTTGGTCTTGACATAAAGCCGAAGCTCGATTATGCTTTTGTGCAGCATATCGAAGTGCATGGGCGCCAGATTGTAGTGTTTGCCGCTTCTTGGAATGACACCGTAAGCATAATGGAGTACACCCCAAAGGCTGCGCTTAGCACTGGAGACTGGTCGATGAATCTATCATCAGAGTACGCCTCTCAACTGGCAATGTATAACCCCGAGCAGCCTCTGTTTCATCTACCTGAAAGCATCCAAGTTATGAAACCAGAGAGCTTCTCAGACTTGCGGAAATTTTGGAGCGTAGTAGCGAAGAAATTGAGCGAGATTGTCGGGCAGAAACCGCGCTCTGCCATTTCTGTCATCCAAAGCAGTAGAGGGCTCTCTTGGCTCAATGTGAGGCTTAGAGTGTTGCGTGAACTGCCAACAGTTAGTTTGACAAGTTCATTCGGTGCAGTATTGCCATCGGTAGGCTGGGAGGCTATGCTCGCGAAACGTGTTGTAAAGACATTTTTGCGCACACAGTATTCGCTCGAGACACTGCGAACTCTTGCAGAACACGTAAATGTGCCTCTCAGTAATTTACCGACTGGTGAAGATGTGCGTCGCGCCGTTGACATTGTTTATGCCCGTAGGCTTGTTGCCGCGAAGCACATACTTTGGTGGGGAGAGGCCCACACTAACTCTGCATTGACGGCCATCGATCTCGCGAATGCTGCAAAGGATTTAAACACTCGCAAGAATGATGATTCAGGCATATATCCACACGTCTGCTTGGACATGTCGCTGTCAAATCTTGTCGTGAATACCATTCTTACATCACCTTACCTTACGGCTGCTGAGGGGACTGAGCAGGCTGATCCTGCCCTCCTTGTGGATGCCTTTAGTCCTGTGGCCTGGCGAACTTTGGTGGCACTTACGCGTGAGTGGTGGCAGCAAGCATCTAGTGGCAACGAGGCAGCAGATATGTGTGTTCAGCAGTTGTCAGGTTGGGTAGCATCCCCAGGATCCCAGTTGTGGACGCCGAAGTTGGCTCACCAGATACACACTCTCAGCCAAAAGGCATTGTCACAGCTTGCTGTGGAGCTTCAAAAATTTGGCACCACTGTGGTTTATTTCGAGCGTGACGGTCAGCGCCTACTTGTTTCAACTACAAAAAAGTCCGCGCCGATGGCACTGGCGTTCGGCGGCCTCGTAGTCAAGGAGATCAAGAGCAAAGATATGTTCACATATTTGGATATCTCTGTTGACGAGGTTTGGGATTTCCTAGTGTGGATGAATAGCGCAAACTACTGTGGCAGACTTTTGAGCAATTCCGGTGCTGAAGACACTGTAGGCGAACTTGAGTACACCTCAACGTGGCAAATTGCAGATTACTTGCCCCCTATGCTCCACGATGAGTTCGTTGAATGGGTTTTACAGTTTTTGGCAATAATTGCTGAAAAGAAAGATTCTGCAATTTCTGCTCCAGGGGGTGGGAGCACGAAACCTATACCACCCGACTTTATGCACCACGCACTTCAGAGGCTGGAGAAGCCTCTGACAAACCGAGTGCGACAGCTTCAGGGTCGCTATCTCGATGCTGTATCGCGTGACGAGAATAACGTCAACTTTGCTATGCCCGTGCGCGCTGGTTCAAGGCCGGACGTCACGCCTGACAGCCCGGTGCTTGCGTTTGTGAAGACTATCACCGCAGTGTTTTCCCTCACGAGTGATACAGATGAGTTCACGCAACTCAGACGCAAGTTATTGGGTATGCTGCAGGTTGGAGACTTCGACCCAGCAGCTCAATTCCGCGACCCTGCTGCGAAACTCGTAGTACCGGAGGTTGTATGTGGAACCTGCATGGCCTGCTCAGACGTAGATGTGTGCAGTTCAGACACGGCGACATTCACGTTTCCATGCCCGAGCTGTCACTCCGACCTTGACCGTGTACTTCTAGAGGAGCGTCTTGTCCAGATGTTGGTAACAGCGATGGCAGGGTTCCAGCTTCAGGACTTGACCTGTGTGAAGTGTGGAAAGGTGAGGCCAAATGACCTCGCTGTGCATTGTCCCTGTTCAGGACAGTTCCAAGAAACGAAGCCGGTGCAAGAGATGCAGAAGGAACTTGCTGTGTATAGGCATGCGGGAAAGTTTTATGGTCTGCGTCTGCTCAACGATTTAATAGCGCAATACTAAGTTGTGCACGTTTTTATTTATTATATAACTTATGTTTTGCTGGAATCGGGTGGCTCAAGAACATAAATGAAACAGTATGTGGGTCAATTGTGATTAGCATTTCCGAACTAGCTTACCTGCTTGCACTTCCAGTTAGTTTGGTCGAGGAGAGGAAGTGAGGCACCAAGACACCAACCCAACTCATTGCCATTGATCTTCTTGGCGATGCGCACCTCGCGGTGGCCCTTGATCTCGTAGCCAGTGCGAAGCAATGCATCCATGTAGTTGAGTTCGGTGCACCACTGTGGGTTGTCTTGAAGAGCCTTCACGGCACCTTCGTGAGCCTCGAATGCAGAGTACGCGGCTTCGCCTTGGCACACCAGCGCAGTCAGCTGGCGCATCTCGTCAAGGCTGAAAGACTGCGGCATTCCTAGGGGTGCTGTGCGATCATAGAAGTATGAGAAGACATACATATCAGAGTCCACAGGGAAAGCTTCAAGAAGTTTTGGCTGGTGAATACCCCCAAAAGCACAGGGCGGGTTAGCGCAGACGGCGTCCTTATCAAGAATCTTCTCAGCAAAGGAGCGACACTGCAAGGGCGAGAAAACTGAGGGCCCTTCGAACACGACGTTCTGGTTCTTCAGACTTGCCCCTTCCTTGGTAACGCTGCCATCAGGCACGTCCATATTAACCTTCAAAGTCGTATTAGTAGGCAAACAGGGGTTTCTGTAAACCGCCTTTGGACCCTGTTGTGCCACGATATCGCGGTTGATCTTTTCTCGCGCTTCGTTCATACCGTAACCCAAGTAAGAGTGTTGATAGAGTACAAAGTCACGCCCTCCGAAGCTAAGCTCATATTTGTGATCGCCATCAGAGAGTTTCTTCTGCACATCCTTGAATGTCGGCTCGAAGACAATCTGCGTGGAGCCTCCGCCGAGGTCAAACACGGCTACCGTAGGAGTCTTGTCTGATGAGCCAATGTTGCCAAGAAGGAAATTTGCGGTGACCCATGCGTAGACGCCCTCATCCTCACCGCTCATGATAGCAACTCCTTCTTCATCGACGACCGGGAAGGGGTACTGTTCTGTGAGGTATGTGCTTACCGCCGCCAAAATTGCGTCAGCGCCTTCTTTTCCAAGCTTACGCAGACCAGCGGTTGCCTTCACAGCAATTGGTGAGCATCTGCGTGCGTCTTCAGGGACACTTTTTACAGCCAAGGCCAGCAAAGGATCTAGGCTCTTTGCGGCAGCTAGTGGGTCGTTTGCATACGCCGAAAGACCCGGTTCGATCATTTGAAATTCCTCGTTGACAAGGCGCGGCATTTTCTCGCAGTTGTTGAATTGGTAAACGTGCACACGCGACCCGGATGAACCCGCGTCAATCATGACCACGTATTGGTTCACAGGTTTCTTTCCGTCATATGACTTTGCACACTCGAAAGCGCCGGCAGCAGCACTCACAGGCGGAGTGCCACTGGAGCTGCTGCCTACAGAGGGGAGATACTTTGCATAGTCCGGTTTATAAGGGGACGGGCCCAGGATACCCCATAGAGCGAGACCGCTCAGCAGAATGGCGCCCACGAACCCCGTTACCTTGAACCGAGTTGAATATTGCATGCGCCGCTTCATGTGTGGGTTATCGAGATCGCTGATGGGCAGAACACTGCTCATTATTCCTTACGCCCAAGTTGACCGCGTGTACGTGTTCAAACGCGGATTAGACCACTTTTGTCAGATCCACCACCACGCGTCTCTCTGGGCCGGGTCACGAGATCCTCACAGATACGTGTCGTGTCTAGGGTTGACGCAGCTCAACATCTTGCAGGTGGAGAGAGAGTGTCAGATAGTGAGAGATGCATGAGGAGTATTTGAGAAATGTGCGAGCATCATTTGCGAGACGCCAACAAAAAAAGTATATAAGCAGTCCCAGTCTTTCCTATTTCATAAAGTAATATCACCGTTGATTTTCATTGAGAATGCGTGCAAATCCGAAGCGCCAAGCTAACACTCACGCAAACCGCCAAACCACCGACCAGCCCACGGGAGCCTCGAGCAGGCACAAGGCTCGCGTCTCTCAAAGGACTCAGTCTGCAGCCGTACAATCAGTTTGGGGCCGCCAGAATTGGCCGACTAGGGCCGATACCGAGAACCAAGAAGACCTGGCACATCCAAGTGGTGAGCTGAATATCTCCTATTCCTCCCCACCCGCTATGAAGATCACTGATCTAGTCACTGACAAAAACAGGCGTGCATTTTTGCCGCCGCGGACCACGAAGGATCAGCCACCATTGCTGAATTTTGGCAATGATTACTCCGATGTGTTTGTGCATCGCGGGATTCTGCCGCAAAACTGGGTTCAAAACTCGAAGAATGTGTTTCAAGGTTATCCAAAGCTACAGCGTTTGCACGAATTGAAACGGGTGCAATTTGAACGACATGCCCCGCCCGCAGTCTGTGTCCGGCGACCTGAGCACGAGATCCATAATTCACTGAGGAACATGATAGACCAGCAAATGCAGTTTGATGTCATCATGATCCATGGCTGCGTGGAGGCAATGGCATTCGACAACTTGGTCAATCTTCCAATTGATGAACTTGCGTCGCGTCCGTCGTTGTTGTACCTTTGGGTCCCAGCTACTAGGATTGCGGAGGGTCGAGAGGTTATGGAAAAGTGGGGGTATCGTAAAGGAGAAGACATCACATACATTGTCAGCTCCTTCGGCTCACGTCATGCTCCAACTGTGGACTCTTGGCATACCGAAACGCTTGTATTTCGCCCATCAACCTGGCACTGTCTTATGGGCCTCAGGGGCACAATGCGCCGTAGCACGAACACGGAGCTTATCCACTGCAACGTCGATACTGATGTTATATTCGAGAGTCCTGAACAACGTGCTAGCATCGTGCCAGAAGAAATCTACTCACTTATTGAGAATTTTACCAGCATGAGCCGCAAGATCCATATTTTGCCCACTGCGAGTACGTCTGACCTACCGGTCAGGCCGCGTCAAGGCTGGGTGATCCTGTCGCCTGATGTCTTCTCGGTCGGGAGCTTGAACCCAGCTAAATATCGCGACAAGGGGACTATCCCGGTCAGTCGCGAAATAGATTTGCTCCGCCCGCAAACACCACCAACATCGCGCTAAAACACGCTCTAGAAGCATTATTTTTTTTCATTGTTTTCATGATAGGCATCACCAGGGGTATCAATAAATATCCAGATAGTTATTCGAATCATCTCGACGCTTCAATAACCACGCTACATAAGTCACAGCAGCAGCACGCCCATACGACGACGTAAGTTACGGCTCTCCCCGTAGATCATAGCTAATTATTGCTTATAGTGAGTTAAGTGCCATTTGATGTAATAATTTAAAGGCAAGCATACATTGGGCGGGAATTAGCGACTGACATTAGCATCGCTGTCCCATTTTCACCCAGGCAGTATAAATCTTCCGCGCATATTATTCCTGAAGCCACTTGTTACCCTCGCGCGGCTGAGGAACTTTAAGTCCAAACTGGCGGGGTATATATTCAGCGCGATGAACCTTATTCAAGTTTTTGCGCATAGTGATCTGGAAGCAGGTAGCTGAACCCTGGCGCGAGACGATCGTCGAACTAGCAAGGAAGAACTCCCAGATGCGGAACCACTTCGAGCCATACTTGGACACGACCTTTTCCTTGTTGCCCATCCAATTCCGATACCAGCGCCACAGCGTAGCCGAATAGTGGACGCCAATTGTATCCACAGAGGTGATTTCGAATCCGGTACCCTCAAAGGCATCAATAGACCAACCAAGGGGTGTTGAGGCATCAGCGCCCGGGAAAATATACTTGTTCATAAACAAACCCCAAATTAGGTCCTCATATTGCCAAGACTTGCGAATACCAGAGTACTGAAGGAAAAAAACTCCATCGTCGTCCAACATGTCGTAGCACTGCTGCAAGAACGACGGAAAATTGCGTACACCTACGTGCTCACTCATTTCCAATGCGGTGATTCGCTTGTACTTACCCTCAGGCACTGGCGCATCACGATAATCCGTGCATAGAATGCGCGACTGAGACAAAGGAATGCCATCTTTGGTGAGGCCACCATTGCCCCAAGCGGTCTGGTTACGTCCCAGGGTAACACCAGTCACTTCGGCGCCATACTGGCTGCTGAGGAAGCGAGCAAGCGTGCCCCAGCCACAGCCAATATCGAGCACACGATCACCGGGCTGAACGCCAATCTTTTCGGCCACAACACGAAGCTTGTTATCCTGCAGCTCCTCAAGCGTCTCCTCTCTGTATGGATCCTCTATGATACCACTTGTGTAAACCATGCGCGGACCGAGGAACCAAGCGTAGAAATCGTCACCACGATCGTAGTGATCACGCACTTGTTCCTCGTCCTGAGATCTAGAGTGCATGATAACTTCAGGAATCATGCCAAGCAAGAAAAACTTGAACAAGCCCCAAGTGAAGGAAAACTTGGCCCAGTCGTGACGCATCTCAAGAATATCCAGCATATCGCCCTTTACGTCAATCTTCCCCTTGAAGTACGCCTCATAGAATACCTCATAGGGTATTTTCGCATGGCCCTGGTACTTACTAGCAAGCTCAGGGTCTTTGATGTCAAGGTAATGCTCTATCGGTCTTCCAGGAAGCTTGGCATCCGAGCGCAGGGGTGGTGAGATGTTCGACGCGACCGTCCAGTAAGCCATCAAGATAGGGATTGCAGTCAACAAAGCAAGCAATACATAAGTGAAGAGGCCGCCTCCGGTGCGACGCTTGATCAAGTAAGGTACACCCAGGAGTAGACAAAGCAGAAGCTTGTTGGAGAAAGATTTCGCTCCAGCTCCTTCAGCAACGAGAACTCCGTTTTTCAACGTCGGAAACTCTGTCGTACGCACGCCGGTCGCAGTGGAGGCCGGCGGCGGGGGAGGCGCCGCAGGCGTCTTGATAAATTCGACAGACATGCTAGTGAAGAGGTGAAAGGAATCGCTGACTCGACGTGGAGAGGACGAATCGTTGTAGGGTACATAGGGCAAGGGCTGAGACGCGACGCGCGTTATATCCATGATACGGCCTTGCGCGACCCTTGAGTGCCGCTCGTGAGTTGCACGGCTCTTCTAATCATAATGCTTCTGCCATTTCATTCTTTGGACTTAGCTTGGGAGCGCCACGCCAGCTGCTAATAACAGAGTCGCTCCTGCTAGACGTATAACTCATAGAATAGTGATGTGATACAATTGATGCGGAAGATCCTCCCGAGTCACAAGGGTTTTTTTCACTTGCCTCCTCCTCCTCCTCAGATTGGTTTGAAAAAAAAGAGAAACTGCAGCACCTTCTGTTCTCGTATGGTCTCCCACTACAATACTTGGTAAGGCCCTCAGGTGTTTAAATAGGACTGATCGGACGGGAAGTCTTGTATTCACCTGGGTTTGGCCGCAGCTGATAGTTGTTGTTATGCTACTATTTTGAATTTGTTGCTTCAGTTATAGGTTTACATGTCACGATCTTGCATTGGCGTGTAGCGTTCTGTTTTTGATGGGCATCAACTTCAACACTGCACTTGTCTTCGACACATGCTTTTTGAGATCAGTGGCTCTATTGAACGCTGCTAAAGTTCACCTGACACTCAGGTCGACATCTTTCAGAATGTGCTGAAGGTTCTAAGGTCTGTTTGCTGCACTAGTTTGAGTACTAAATCAACACCTATTTGGGTCTCGTGATTGGTGTTGAACTCGTTCATCACAGCTCGACACATAGTGTCAAATTGCCGCTCGAAAATATTCTCGAGCGCAGTTTGTTCCTCAGAGGTCAGACTCACATTAACAGCGTCGGGGTTGTTTTTGTTGCGAACTTTACGCCTCAAAGAGCGTCGCGAACGCTTCTTCGTCACACCGCGTGGATGGCCAGCGAACCCTGAGCCACGACTAGAAACGTGTTCCTCAGCTGGCGAAGGGCAATTTGAATCTGGCGATGGTAGAAAACCAGACACAGCATTAGTTTTGCCCTCTAGTTGGTCATCAGAAATACGTGGTGCCGCGATCTCGGCTGAGCTTTCCATTGGGGGCGATAGGACCTTAGGGTGCGTTGTGGCAGCAGCACCTGATAAGGATCGCGGATCTATCGGCGTGGAAAACGAATCCTGGTAAAGGCTTGCATACTGGTTAGCTCCAGTATTACAGAAGTACGAGCTTCCTTTTGTGCTTATATCCTTGTGGGTGTGGTAACTTGTATGATGCACCCACTGGCTAGCTTCCCCGCCGTGACGCATGGCTTGTGCTACTGTATCCGTTGGCTTAGAAGGAAGCCTCGTTTTGGAATTGCGTTTCTGGTAACGGTAAGGTCTGCGCATGAAACTAGGCTGCTGCAATGGATACTGCTGGCATTGCTGTAGACTAGGATCGACATAAGATTGCGGGAGGAAATCTAACGACGCAACTTCATCATTAATCGGATAGGCGAGCCTAGGCGCATAAGCATAGTTCTCAGGACTATTTTGAATTCCAGCCGAGGCTGTATAAGAAGGAACTTGCGGATCTGTTGATGAAGATTGTTCGCCCGCATGCATCGGTGTGCTATAATAGGCAGCATAAGCTTGCCCGCCTGCTGCAGTAGCTTCGTCAGTTATACCATGCAGCATCAAAATCAGAAGGATGATTTAGGAGCTCTAGGGTGGCTCAAGCTAAGTCTCCGGTACCTCAAAATTGTCTCAGGGTGAGTGCGCACTGCGCATTTAAAACATCTGAGGCCGTAAGCGTCGCATAAGGCATTGGGGCGCACCTGGAATGCAGTGATCAGTGGTCTAAAATAGGAACTGCCGCCATCGGCTTATGATTTGCGGCCGGAAAATCCCTGCGGCCACGTCATTGCCCATCTTCCACCATCACCACGACTTGGATATCTAAAAACGTTGGACGAAAGCCGAGGAGAAACTAGAGCTCAATCGAAAACTTTCAGGCTATCATAGCTCCTGCTATCAAGCCCCTTTCATCAAAGATGACTTGCATTTCAGAGGAATGCCAAGCGCCAGGGCGGGTTAGAAAAGGTTTCACTTTCTATCTGCAGCCCGAAACTGAAAACAAGGGTAACCCTCACAGCACAAGTTCAATTTGCCACGCCTTTTGTTGATGGCAAAATGTTTCACTCTATGCAATTACGTGGTCGGCACTGATGCTCGCAACAAACGCGCTCCTAGCTAGCGAGAGTAATGACTACCCATCCGAGTGTAAATTAGTGATTGAAGTCCCACACCACTTCCTTTCTCCGTTGCTCCGCAAAATAAGCTGCCTTCCGCAGTTGCAATCTCGGGCCATAACGCTGAAGTGCTGAAGTGCATGTAATACTTTCACACATGCAGCATCATGCGAGAGATGAGACAAATTCGTAACCCTCAGGGGGGCGTACACCTGCGCAATGACTTGCCGATCTAGCGACTCTTCTCTTTAACACGCATCGTCTTGACATCGCTTCTGGTCCACCTAGGTCCAAAATCTCAGGTGGTCAGCCAAGAGTCAGACCCGAGGACGAATATCGGGTTAATCGGAGCGCATCACTTGCTTTTGGTGCATAGTTGCATGGCTGCACAAGTGAGACATGTCGGAGTTTGCCCGTACCCATCATGCAGGGCTCAGCGGCGCATGCAACGCTACGCACGTATGAAACAGTTGACGTTCATGTGACCATGTGCTGTGGAATGGCTCACGCCCCGCTGCGCCAGGCGAATGTATGAGCGAAAGACGCAAACAAGAAGTGAGATGTCTTAACTGAACTGCATTGAGGCCTGTTTTGCAGTTCATTGAGTATAAAGGTAGAACTATAGGATGATGGCCATAAATTTCTGGAACGCTCAATGCGGCTACTTGTGCCAAATAATGAATGTGATGGGCGCCATAGCTAAACGAATGAATCAAAGCTTCCTTGTCATCTTTACGAACCGTTTTCCGAGATTCTCACGCTGTCTTCTGGCTTTTATTGCTTTTTGAGGTAACAAGAAAAGGCATATGTGCCACGCTGCAGGAGTTGCGGCACTCTCCGCAGGATTGCTGCAGGGACATGCTTCACTGGCCAGAGTAGGTAGAAAAATATTTTTTACAAAAACTGCAACTTATCTGGGTCGTCGACACGTATTGCAGAGCAACTCTGGCTTGCTGCGTTGTCGTCAAGAATTTGTGGACTATTTAATAGTGCGAGTGTTAGCATGGCATGCATGCTCATGCTCATGCTACTTTCAGATACTTTCAGTGCAAAGAACAGGTTAAACTAAACAGAGAATATATTTGTTATGAAGCGACTAGGATTTATCAACGGATATGTGGATCTTGGCGCCATGGCCCATCTCGACGACGTGCAGACCTGAATGCAGGTCCGTCTGCGTCTGTCCGATATCCGAGTGACGGTGGAGCGTCTTCACTGCTAACAGCTTAACACCTAAAGGTGTTTCTGGCAGCGTTCTGACATCGAAGGACTGCCCAATATCAGCGTGTCCGTTCTCAATTTTGATATTTCGCGATCGGAAAAGTTCCTTGTCACTTCGTCCAAGTAGGAAGCAGCGAACCTGCACCTCGCCACTCTTCACATTTTGAATGTCTTCCACGCTCTCTATTGTGACGGTGAAGTTAGCATATGCGTCTTCATCGAGACCACCGACATCCTCTTCACCCTGGCCATGGTGAGTGATCTTCTGCAAAAGGTGTTGAGGGGCATGAACAGCACTCCCCAAAATGCCCGGCGCTCCAGATGCAACCCCTCCGCCAGCCAAGCCAACTAGTCCACCAGCAGCCCGGTGGACAGTCGCACCACCTAGGAGAATGTGATCACCAGCGTAATGAAGGTGGCCCGGCAAGAAGCGTAAACTCAGTTCAAGTGTGCCGGTAGATTCTTTTTGATGGAAAATCTCGAGCTTCTTCTTTATATTTTCAAGATCAACGACGTAATCTTTCCACACAAGTGGCTCCAACTCGTTGAATTCGAACGTGTATCCACCCAAAAAGTCGTCACTGTTACCCATGTCCCAGTCGTTGACGATTGCTTTCATAAAGCTGTTCTTGTAGTCTTGGACATCAAATCGGAACCTCTCTTCCCAAACCGGGTCAAGAGTCTCTTTAATAACTTGAGACTTGTAAACGCGGTCGGAACTGTTGTTCAAATAGAAAGCCGTGTAAGGATCAGACAGACCCGTTGGATCAGCAGGTCTGACACCACTGGCGCGCTTGAGATAGACTTCAATAGATCCATCGTTGCCAATGTCCTCATTCTCGTCGATGATGAGACCGGGCAAGGGGAAAAATCGGACCTGCAATTCAATTTTAGCACCGTTGGCCATTTGGAACTGCTTGGGCTTCAGGCTAGCTTCAGCTATAAGTTCACGGCAGGGAATGGTAATCTCTCCTGCGTTACGGTCGTGGGCCAGAGCAGCCTCATCATGATTGTCAACATCAACGTCCTCAAATCCCTGCACACCACCTTTACTACTGAAAGCGCCAATCTCAATTCTCAGCGAACTAAGCTTCATTTGCCCACTTATGAAGTCGGGGCATTCTTCTGACGTAAACCTCTTTCCGTTGCGTAGGACTGGTGATGAATAAATCGGATACGAGCCATTGTTTACAAACGCTCGCACCGACTGTCCAGGCATGTGTCCTTCCAAGCTCACAATGGCGAAGGCGAAAACGCCAGCATCGTACTGAAGCTGGTCTTCAACAGGCATGTCCACGCCAGCGTATTCAAGACGCTCTTCGCGAGCGGCGAGATCACCACGTTCCTCGTCGGTCAGGGCTTCTTGAGCATTGCCACCAGCTTCCTTGATCTTCTTTTTCAGCATTTCAATTATAGTCTCATTGTTGCGGATCCGCTCCCGTTCCTCAGGAGATACAATCGGAATGGCAGGGTAGAACTCTAGTGTGTATTCTAAGTCACCCTTGGGGCCGCGATTGGGCATTACCAAACGATTTGAGAATTTCTTGTCAGAAATGAAAACCTTATAATTGTCATGCTCGTCGTGTTCGATGATATTTTTCAGCGAGATTTTGAATGCGCCCAAGCTGCGGTCCTTGCCATGTTTCTCAACATCCATGACTTCAATGGTGATGTCCTGAAGTTCGCTTTGCACCGGAATGTATAAGATCTCATTCCACACTGGGTTCAAGTCATTTTTGAACCACTCGGTGCGTGCGACCAGGCGGTTACCCAGAAACACGCGTGCGTAAGGGTCAATCTTGCCAAGGTGTTCAAGGTTACGCAAATTAGTAGCACTGATGATGTTGAGTCTGACAACGCCCACAGGTTCCACGTAGTTGTTTGTGGATCCACCCACCTGGATATTCGCCGGTTTCCACTGCGTGACAATGTTGACCTCACCCTTGTCATCCTCCAGATTGAACCATTGGCGTTCCTTTTCCCCTTCGATAAGCAGCTGAGACAATCTCAGCTTGAACGTCCCTACCTGCGGGGGTCGCGCTATAGCAGTGCGATTATCCCGAATGCGCAACGTGACTAGGCACGACTGCTTATCAAGAATGATGTGCTCAGCACTGTAGTTCCACTCTGGATTGTTCGTATCCTTAGAAATCTTAGTGGAGTCAACAAGGTTTCCATTGAATTCAATGTCAGCAAACGGCGAAAGACGAGCTGTCTTTGACTCCGTCGGGTCAAGATTGCGAGCACCCAAGACCTTCAGGTTTAGAATTCCAGACTTCGTGTCCTGAGGACTCTGTCCTTTCTCATCCTCGTTGTTCTTCGGCATCGTGACTGGTGCGTAGTGAGCCACGTACTTTATCTTACCAGAGCGGCGTCCGCCACTTGTGATATCAGTATACACAAGCTCAGAGCTTTGAATCTCATTGATTCTGATGGGGGTTGATCCGATAACCCGATCTGGCGCGTCTTCATTGAAGTCTAAGATCTGAAGCAGAACGTTGTCATTAGAGTTGGTAACAATAGTGTGGATATTCTCGTCCCAAACAGGCTCTGTAGTGTTTGCTTTGATCTTGGTGTGCCCCAGCCTCTTTTTGTTCTTGCTAAGAACAACAGCGAAGGGGTCCACGCGTCCGTCAGTGTCGACGGTGAGGTTGTCTGCACCAATCATGCGGACACTTAGTACTCCGACACCACTGTTGACGCCAACACCAGCTAAGAGCTGTTCAACATTGATTTGGAAGGCGTTGGGAGCATAAAACATGGGCCCAAGGTTGGCGTTGACCATGTCCTTGATGAACTTGGACAGGCCAGGTATGATATTAATGTCGAGTCCGAACCTGTCACCGCCGATCGGCTTCAATTTGAAGTCAAACATGGGTGGCTCAAGGAAAGAGAAGTCAACTGTTTGGATGTGCGGCGGGCGTTCAATGAGACGCACGCGCAACCGCATTTTGCCTCTAAAATTCATATCCTCCAGCAAGACCGGGAGATGCTTGGATATGAAACTCTTTCCAACGCGTACGCCAAGCTGAACTTTTGGGTTGACTTTCGTCTGCAATTGACGGGCGGTGAGATCCATTGTCTCGTTTGGCGTGAATGAAGCGCCGAGGTCAATTACTACAACCTGAGGTTCAGTGCGCGGGAAAGAGCGTACAAAGTCGATCCTTGGGGCCTTTGTCCCGAGTGTAAACTTATCAATAGCCATTGATTCCACGAAGCCGGGGGTTTGCTCTGAAAGAACTTCGTTACCAATATCAGTGATCATTTGTGACAGTGTGGGCTCGTAGATAAGCCAGAACTTGATCAAGAAGCTGTTCAGCCATTCCATGGACTCGGCGTCCTGAGCTACTGCCTTTTCAAGCATGGCATCGCGTAGGATGTCGTCGCGATAATTGCGGCGCATACGACGCACCGATGTACGATACGCAGTTGCTGTGAATAACAACACAATTGACAGCCACGATACTGACATGCCAAAGCGTCCGAACAACCAAGCGAAAAATGACGAAACAACAACGATTGCGGTGTTTTGGTACCAATCGCCTAGGTACTTGTCAGATACATAGGATTCAAGGAGAGTGGACTTGTTCAGAAGATCTTCGGACTCCTCGCGTGTGTTCTTATGCACATGTCTGTCCCAGCCGCCAATTTGACGCCATCCTACGTATTCAGCCTGCAGCTTTCGTTTACGTCGCAACTCGTCTTGTCGTGGCTTATACTTTTTCTCCACCTTCTCCTGCTTAAGGTTTTTGGAGACCTTCTGATCTTTGGCCTTGCGGTCCTCACGCTTCTTTTGCATAGTTTGACCTGGTAGTCCGGGATCACCATCGCCTATGCCAAGACCTGGCACGCCACCTTCTGGGATATTAAGTGACTGCTTTGACTTCTGGGCTTCATCATCATCTTCGTCGTCATCCTCCAATTCACTGAGCTCGCTTTCTGCGTGATTGTCCGCATCAGCGGCGCCATCTTCACCACCGCGAGCACGGTCGAGGTGATTATCAAAGCCGTCGTCTTTCTTGTCATCTTGTTTATCCACGGCCGTGGAACCACCGCTGCTAGAATTCTGCACACTTTCGTCGCGCGACGGCGAGCCGTCGGACGAGGTTCTTTTACCAGCAGCAGCAGCCGCAGCAGGAATGCCGCGTATACTGCTAGCCGGGGTTTCGAAGCGCGACTGGCTGCCGTTCACGCCTACAAACCTATTTCGCGGTGAAAGGGACCCTGCGGCGGCTGGGCTTGGCTGCTGTGCAGTGCTACGCGTGCCATTCAACGTATTCTGACCCGGATCCGGGGCGTCGACAAATTCTGGAGACTCTGAGCGATTCTCGGGTTGGCCGGTACTATCATTGCCTTGCAAGGGAACATCATTGGCATTGCCAGCGCTCTCGGCCTGACCGCCAACAGCAGGTTTCCCCTGCTCTACACGTTCTTCTTCCTCCTGTTTTCGCTGTTTTCTACCATCCGCTAGGTGCTGGTGATACTCTTTCTCATTACGAAGATGCTCCTGAACACGTTTCTCGCGTTCGCTCTGCTCCTCGTTCGGCGAGGTGGACGTGCGCGTGTTGGCAATGCGGTTTCTGCCGTTGGGGCCCTTTGGCTGCTGCTTGCCATGCTCGTCTTGACCGCCTGCACTTTGTTCATTGTCGACCCCCTTCAGTTTCGATTGAGGGTTCTCGGCAACGCGCTGAGCATCGCGTTGTTCTTTGCTTAGAGGCCGGTTCTCGCCGCCAGAGGTGGTACCATCGGCGTCGGGACCACCCTCTTCGCCTTTCGAGCCGCCTTTGCCACCACTCTTTCCATCGCGCCGCGGAGACTGTGGAGAACGCAAGCTTGAACGCGAGCGAAAACTGCGGAAACTTGAGAAACTGCGGCGGCTTGTACTATCCTGTTGATGGCCAGCGTTTAAGGCATCCTTGTTGGCATGCTGGGCAATAGGCACAGATGTCCCAGCAGGCGCATCATGATCACTGACGCCGGGCTCCTCCTCAGTTGAGGTGATCGCCGTGTGTGGCTTCAATTTCTCGCTCATCCGCTTCATGGCCTGAAAGGGCGAATGATGCTTATCCGGGTCGAAGAGCGCGGGGCGCTGGTCGGCGTGCGACACCACCGCGGAGTTACGTCCACCTTTTGAGAAAGGCCCCATGTTGTGACACTATCACGAACTGCCCCGTCCTTTGTCAGTTGCTACGAAATCGAGAGACTTGAACGATGCGGGAGTTTTGGTGTCCCCTGGGGTGAGGGCTAGTGCGGGCACGGGTAAGGGTGGCATAGCGGACCCCAGCCCTCGAAACTCGGGCCCCGGGCGATTGTTGCGCATAGCTATGGCTAACTTGCTAGTGAGTAAAGACTAGGTTTTAAGTTGCTTCGGTGGAGAGAAGGCGCTTCTAGTTTGGGGATTATGTTGGAGAACGGCAAATATGAATCTTGGCACGATCTTCGTGATTGCATAGCCTTAGCGACCCTGGCATGTGAATCCTGGCTGATCATGCAGATTCCAGGTTACTAACTGCATCATCAGCCCAAACAGCTCATTTATGCGTTGAAGTCGGCCGGCGCTGCGCTGACGTCAACTTTGGGAATATTTTCGGTCGCGGATCAAACCTTTTTGGTGGGGCTGCTTGCCCCAATCAAGTAAAAATGCCACCCGTCAGGAAATATAGGGCAATTTTACGCTTAGTAGTCATATTTCGCGTCAAAAAAAGGAGACCCGTGCATCTTCTGTCATGCATCATCCTCTATCGTAACCTACATGTATGACGACCACGGGCGGCTCCCCACAATGCGCGCGTTCCTGATCACAGCCCTAGGTACAGTGCGGGTAGGGTTCGAGAACACCGCCCCGTCCACATTGAGAAGGCATACAAGTTCTTTAGGATACACGCGATGTTAGAGTAATACATGAAAAGACTAGTTAGCGACTTCGGGGAAAACGCGTCTCAAGTCAGCAGTGACGTCAATGGCTCGCCAAGCCCGGTCTTGCTCAGGTGTATCAGGTACTCCAGCCGAACGATGCACGTCACGGCGCGAACTCGACGCTGACGTAGAACGCAGTAAAGCATAATAGCTGTTTGCGATGTACTTTAGGGCAAGCACCAGATTCTCCGACACAAGGGCCACCGCAACAACCAAAAAGCCAGACACGTCGACGAGACTGCGGCTGAGGCTGTACACGCTCGTGCTTCTGCCAAACATAACCGCAATTGCCGGGGCAACAATCGAGGCAAACGTGACCATAAAGGTCAAGTCGCGGTTCCAAAAGCCAAGTGTGTGCCCACGTCGACTCACGCACTTGCGCGCGCCGCTCGTAAGCATGTACAAGGAGGCTTTCGTTCGAGCATAAATACCAATGAGGCCCGCCAGGGCAGCTAAGGGCCAGACGGGCGCCAAGAGCAAAACGTACCCAAAGGCCAGCACGACACCGGAGATGTAAGTGTCAATGTCAAATGGAGCATGCAGCTGCTGCACGGCAAAACTGTCCTTGTCCGCAGGCTCGGCTTGCTTCAGGACATAACGCTTCAGCGCATAAAGGGCCGACGGTACGCCAGCACCCATCACAAGGCTGATGATCTGGTTTTGAACGGAGTAAAACACGGCTTGGCCCAGCAGCCGTTGAGTATTGAGCCTAAACTCCGGAACAACGCGCACGTAGCTGGCTACGCGGCTACGGCGCAGAACCGGCGTGAGTCCTACAATTCGGTTGCCGAATGGCAGATAGAGAAATGCAGAGAGCAAAATTGGTAAGAACCCCAGCAAGACGTTGAGGTAGAACGTGCGTTGTGTCTTCACCTCGTGCGCCTCGTCGTCTGTGGGGTAGTCTTCCCAGTCCGTAAACTTCTGAATGGCCCATCCGTACACTATGCCGTAAACAATGCTAGCGGCGATGTTTGCACCAATCGGAACAAGCGCGACAACCGGCTTCAGCGGCCCATCATATAGCTGAGTGCTGAACACCTCGACTCCGAGTACGGCCAACAGACCAAGAGCGTACACGAGCAGCAACACCGTGGCAAACGGGATGAACAATAACTTCCGTGTCTCGCGGGTTGTGGGCAACGTGCCACGGAATCCGGCACGGCGTGTTGCCTCAGCGGCTATGCCACTGCTCGCAGGCTCGGCCACGTTCTGCCATTTTGCAACAAAGAGCGTCCCCCAGATAAGAATAACGACAGAGTAGGCGAGAGAGTAGTGTCCGATAGTGTAGTGAGTAGCGACGCCGAGGGCCGCCGGCAGAATGAGTGCGCGCTGCAGGTGGTTCACGAACTCGTACAGAGCAGCCGCACCTCCTCCATAATGATTCTCCAGCTCGCCGAGCTGCTGCTCCGAAAGAAAAGGATTCGCCGAAAGCAACTTTGGGCCAGCCGAGGTCTCCACAGCGAAGCTATCGACCACGCCGTGCAGTGTGGGCAAGCGCCGAGACACGCCAATAGCGCGGTTCGGACTGCCGGCGACAAGACCACCACCAGCCCGCGCAAGCACAACTACCGAGTTCTGCGCGCCGTTGCGCACGGTGACGTAGAATCCTGCGTCGCTAAGCGTTGCCAGGGCTTGCCCGACGTGCTTCTGTAGATGCTTGTCGCCACGAGCGAACACAAAGGCCCAATCCGGCTCCAGGCGCGCGCCTGTATACGGCACTGCCTTCTCAGTAGGAACGTTCCTTTGTCGCACGTTAGAATCTGCCATTGTTTGTGGTTGCAAGTCTGAACCCGCCGCGCGACTTCCGCCTAAGTAATTAGGTTGGCCTTGCCCTTGCTTGCCCATTCCATACCCAGTCACTGCGCCTGCTGGGGGCGCCGAGCATTGTTGCTTTATGAGGGGGGTCGGCCCACAGCAGCAAACAGATTGCGCACGCTGGGAGATATCTCTTAGCCGATTTATGAGGAGCGCCTGTTCTGGGTGCCCCCACTTCTTGGGCTACTTAAACCAATTTCCGTGTGGCTGAGCCGCACGCTCAGGAGCCTGAATTTTTCTTGTAGGACGATGCTAAATTGTTGCTCGACGTAGCTAATTTTGTCCAGTTTCGGTAATACTGCCAGGTTAATTTGCTCGGTTTGCGCTACACACCAATCGCTGCTGCCTGTGATAACAGCGGGTTCTCGACATATCCAGCAGTGGAGTTCATAGTTGCAGAGTGAAACACCTCTTTCTGTCTTCTTCATTCATTGCTCGCTCTGAAGCTCAACGGTAAACATTCGTCGCAGTGGGGGAAAGTCAATGTTGCGCTCTACGGTAAGATAAACGGTAAGATACACACACCTCCTAGGACACTCTTAGAGAACACTGAGAGCGGCCATTGTCAAGTACACTAGAAGTTACCAGAAGCTAGCTATTGTCAATGAAAATGTCTATGTGAGCTCAGCTATTCTATCAAAACTGCGTCCATTCGTGCGAGCAGCAAACCGCATGGGGACAACAACAGCCACGGGCAACTGATGAGCAACTGATGAGTAATTTGTCTCATCTGTTTAGATCTCCGGGGAAGTCAGTGAAGTAATTGGTTGGGTCTGAATGAGTCGCAAAATTCAACTTGAGCAGGCCTACAAGGCCGCCGTTGAGGAGATTTCTAGCCTCTGCGCACTCAACAAGCGACCAGTACCGAATCTTGTGGCTGTTTCCAAGTACAAGCCCGCGGAGGACATTCGCACGCTTTATGATTTGGGTCAGCGCCATTTCGGCGAAAACTATGTGCAGGAACTTCAGGAGAAGGCCAAGCAGTTACCAAGTGATATTCAGTGGCACTTCATTGGCAATCTCCAGTCAAATAAGGTCAAGATTGCCCGCGAAATCCCCAATTTGGCATTTGTGGAGACGGTTGACAGCGTTTCAAAGGCCACAAAGTTGAACAATCAGCGCGGACAGCTGGCTGGTGGGATCCCCTTGAACGTATATGTGCAAGTGAATACCAGCAATGAGGAACAGAAGGCTGGCATCGCAGTGTCAGACGTGGACGGCGTTTTTGAGCTTGCGAAGCACATTGCAAGTTCGTGCCCGCATCTGAACTTGGTTGGCCTGATGACAATTGGCTCATTCGACCAGTCTCACGCGGGTTCTGATGGGGAAAATGCTGAATTCAGTAAGTTAGCTGCACTGCGCGACGACCTGGCGCCGAAGCTGGGTGTTGAGCTGGGTCTCAGCATGGGAATGAGTGCCGACTACGTGCAAGCTATCAAGCAGGGCTCCACAAATGTGAGATTGGGAAGCAGCATTTTTGGCGGCCGGCTCACTAAGGATGAAATCAAGGCTTCACAATGAGTCGATGCGGACATGGCTTTCCGCACAATCTCGGCGCAGCCCGTTCAATGAATCGCTACTCTTAGTAGATACAAATACTTCAACCTAGCTCCTTTGGTCCTGCTGCTGTGCGATTTTCACTTAAGCATGTATAGAGATACGTGGCCTCTGTGTTATTTCATAGTTGGTACGCTTGTGACAAGTTGTTCGCTAATACCACTGCCACAAGCTTCTTTTTAGTGGCGCGCACAGTCACCTTGTAGTTGGTGTGTGTTGCGTCAGGCTCCAGCCGAACAAGACAGCCGAACATGCCCGCCTTCGACGTATGTAAAATGCCGGCGCCAACAACAAGTTGCTGCGTCGCCTCCACTATGCCATACTGGAGACCCTTCATCACAGGCGGATCATCCTCGACGGTCCTTGCAGCTTTCGAGGCCGAGAAATTGTGGAACGACTTCGAGAACTCCGACATGGCACCCACTTGCTCCCAACGCTGTGCGAACTGGTCACTAGCAATCACCGATGGAGACATGAAGCGCTCTAGCACTATGGGCAACTTGAACGTCATTTCAGCTAGACTTCCGGCCAGATATGTGATACGGCATGTAGGCGTAAGGGCAAACGGCTGCTTGGCTTCGCACAGAATGACCTGCTCCACTGTTTGTCCAGGAGCCAGCGAAGAAGGAGGCTGGTTTTGAACGCGGATCGATAGCACTTCGTTATCCATCGGGTTTGTTATGTGGGCTGAAAGTGACGCAAGCTCAAACGATGAAATGTTCGTGAGATATAGCATAACACAACCTAAGTGCTGCCGGAACTCATAGCGGCATCCTACTTGCAGTAGTGCATCTTGATATAATATGGCGCTAGGTTGCGTGAGCATACGCCTAAACCCAAATTCCCAGCTTGAGCTGAGTACCACATTTCGCGCTGACGACCCAGTTCCGTTGGCAACTAGTGCCGCCTTTTGTTGGAGTTGCACAGGGATTTGGGGAGGCAATGGACTCTTCTGATCCCCGAGCTTTTGGAATACCTGCATGGAAGAATGTTCGCCGTAGGGTGGCATTTCCTCAATCACGTCGCCCAACAACGCCGCATTTTCAGGCCGTAACAAACGCGAGTACTCACACGCCCGCTGCTGTGTCTCGAAATCAGGTGAGTTCTCATAAACAGCCACAGCCTCAGTGATCTGAGGTCGCGTGTGCGGAAAGCGTGCCGCGAACTTGATGTACGCCGTCAGCAGCATCACTTTGGTAGGCCATGGTGCTGCGCCAATGCAATCTTGTAGCACGACCAGGAGACTCAGAGGATCACCATGGAACTTTGACGCAAACTCACCAAGTATAAATGCTGCAACCTTAACGAGCGCGTCTGAATAGCGCCTGCTTCGCTCATTGGATCCCGTCAAAGTCTCGTATATGTGCTGGACGGCATAGTCTTGCAGCGGCTCATTATTGACCACGACTTGCGCTAAGCGCTGCCACACTTCGCCTTCAACGTACACACCTCCTATGAGTAGCAGAGACAAACAAGTGTCAAAGTACCATGCATGGGATGTCGCAAAGCGTTCAATGAGTGCCGCCAAGCGGGACACCATTTGGGGGCGGATTTGCAAGTCCGATGCCACCATAAGGTCGAGAAGCTCTGCAGCAACTCTTTCAATGTTTGAGCTATCACACAATTTATAGAGTGTGTCTAGCGCTTGTCTTCTCACGCTAATGTCCCGGTCTTTCACCAAGTGTAGCACGACGCTTATAAGGTCGTCTGTACCAGTGCTCGCAGAGGGCAGCGCAGGGAACGTTCGGAGTGACTCAAGTGCAAGATAACGTGTATTCGTCTCTTTGTCTTTGAGTGCCCGTTCTAGTTCTGCGAGTACTGCACTACTCAGCGAGTGGCCCCATTTGGTCATTCCCAGGTGGTTTCCAAGCCTAACAGCTGCGAAAAACACCATGTTTCGAGCGTTTACGTGCTGCTGTGATCCAGGCGCGCTGGCGGAACCACTGTTATCGGTCATACAGGTAGAGAGAATGTGCGAGACGCAGTCACGGGCTTCTTGAGTCTCATCCTGGTTTTGCGGGTCCTCAACGGTGTTCGATAAGTATGTCAGGAGTCTGCAAAGCTTGGCGACCAGCCACGGTGCCGACATGGAGTAATACATGTAGTCAGACGGGGTTGCGAGCGATCCGTTGTCGTCGAACATGTCATTTAGGTTTCTCACGACGGCTCGGAAAGTGGCTGGCGGAATCGAGTGTGGCTCGCATTTGGCTATTTCTGTGAGCAGGGACGTTACACTCGTGGCAACGCCAAGGTCGGGGCTAGAAAGGAGTGCGCTGATGCGTTCAATCCATTCCACCCACTCTGGCCTAGCAGTAAAGTGTTGTGAATCTTGGCGATAAAAGGTGAGCAAGGTGAGAGAAGCCTTTTTGGTCACCGCTGGCGAGCTTGTCGGGCTCACCATCAGCTGGAAAATGAGGTCTATTAGTTCTTCAGTGATAGCGTCAGTCGAGTCCCACGTAGACACATAGTTCAATGCAATGCTTGTAAGCACTTCTTTAGATGACCTCAAATCGTCAAAAACAATGGATTCCACATGTCCCCGAAGATCGGCCCTTGCGTGCAGTAGCAGACTCAGAGCCAAGTAGCCCACCTGTTTCTCGGCAAACCGAGGCATGCGAAGGAGTGCTGCAATCTCTTCACTACCAAGCTCGACATCATATCCAAGAATGTAGATGTACAGCAGCTTGGAAACGGCCTTGCGAAACTCGTATCCGTTTTTGCTTTTCGTACCAGAGTCCTTCGCCGCTTTCGAGGTCTGCAACTTCTTCCGCAGGTTGCTAAGCTCGGCCTGGACTCGCGCCTTCTCAGCCTCTTGCGTGGTAGTCGCGCGAAGGTCTGCAATGAATTGCGCTAGGCCCTTTATCTGCGACGCCATTCGCCGACTCCCGCGATTGCAAGATCAAACTTAGGGTCGGGGTTCGTGCTCCACACTTGTAAATGCACGAGCGTGCCGCGACACACAATAAGCACAGCCATGATCAGAAGTAAGTGACAAGAACTTTGACAGTCACACATGGATTTCAATGCGATTAAGTGTTCGTGTTGGACTTGATTTTAAAAAGAAATAATAATTTTCTATGATGTGAGCCGGGGAGCCGCGCTGAGAAATTCTGCTGTTTCACACAACAGGACCCGGTGTCAGTCTACCGACCACGACCTGAAAGTCGACGTTGGAGCTTGGAGAGCAAAACGTCCGCTTGAAATCTGGAACAATAGATGCAACAAAGAAGTGTGCTGAAATTATATATCCTTTGCAATAAGCCTCATCAAATCTACTCGTGCGCGCGTAACAAGCGGAGCAGTCGCTTGTGCGACAGTTATTAGTACTACTTGGTCATTTTCGAGCGACCCCGGGGCCACGCAGACCACATCATCTACAATCGCTGCGTCGGATTTTGCAGGGTCTGCGGCAGGCAGTACTAGGATGTTGGGCGCCACTTTGCCCAGATCGGCCAAGCGCAGGTGAGGCACATCGACAGGCACGCCAGGCGGCGGGGGATACACCGGATAAAGCCTACGTTGCCTCAGAACATGTTGAAAGGCAGTACTGATTGGCTGGTCCAAATCTTTCAACGTAGATACCGCAGCGGCTGTTACAGCAACCTCATTAAAAGAGAAGGTACACGGATTCGAAACTGGAATGACGGGCTTCTCCACACTGAGTGATACGGGAGGCTGCGGGAAGACACCATCGACGCTGAATGAGTCGTCCGCCGATGGTAGAACAACTATTGGGATGCCTAAAGAAGACCGTAACGATTTGAGCGTCGCAATTATTTTTTGCTTATTCGTCTCCGTGCCTATTTCCGCTCTAAGAAGCGGGCCCAGTATGACCATTGCAGAGACTCGGTTTGTAGCGGCCCAGCCAGCAAACATTTCGAGCTTCTCTGGGGTCTGCGGAGAACTGGCGATGGCAATACTCACTGGATGCTCTTTATCAGCGTCCTGCTGCGTCTGTGCCATGCGCGCCACAGGTAGCCTTGGCAGATCAAGGACCTCGTGGACTATGAATTGCTCTCCTTGAGGATTTTTGCCGCGCAGAGCAACAATTTGTCCCTCGAACAGATGAGCAGCACGGTCTGGTAACATTCTGAAATCGAGTGCGGCCCGCGCTCCGGCGCCGATGCGACGCGAGGTCTCAAGCAGCATGGAGTTGGGAGCCACCCTGGACGTCCATTGATGCTGAGCTTCTTCAACCTGCTTGATGGGCGGCACTTCTCGACGAATGCGGCCCACAGCGACGCCCATCCCTTGCGAGATTTGCTCTGGATTAACGAGATCTGAGCGCTCGAGTTTATGAGTTGTCAAAACAAGCTCGATGATCTTCTCAATCTCATCATCAAGCTGTTTGCTTGCATCACCGAGTCGCATATTGAACGGTCGCTGACTGAAATCATCGAGGTTTGTGTTCATTGTGAATCCCACGCGCGCAGCACCGCCCCCAGTTGCAGCATTGGGTTGCAGTGACCGATACGTTTCTGCCCAAACGGTCTGGGCGAGTGGCGCGGGCTCATTTTCCGCTTTGATCTTGCCGCCAAAACGAATTCGAGGCCCAGTGCTAGGAGTAAGTCGTTGGCGCTTGGCCTGAACGGACCTCTGCGTCTGCTCCAGATACTCCTCGAAGGCTCCTAGGGTAGCCTGGTCGACGTAGCTGGCAGCGCGTTTTCTTATTGCGAACACCTCCCATTTCGCGAACAGGTCGTCGGGCGACTGAGCAAAGGAAGAAGCGAGGTTCAAAAGCTGCAATTTCACCGCGTCATTTGTGCTAGCGTCTGGGAAGTACCTGAGCATAGATTCTGAGCCTGCCGTAGGCATTTTACAGTGCTTTTAGTGTCCCGTTTGAATCTATGGACGCTAAATAACGCGACGCGTTTGCACACTAATACAGAAGGAACGCTGCTGAACTCCCAACGTGAGTGAAAGGTCTAAGAAGTGTCTGGTAATCAGTAATTAAGCAGGGTTGTTTTCGTAGGGGGCTAGGGTAAATACCACATCGTCTCCCACATTACATACAAGCAAGTTCTTCTTCTATTTACAAGAGTGGCACGTCTCTTTACTCAGTAGTTTCCTTCGTCGTCTCAGTCGTCTCTGGTTTGTTCTCAGTCTTATCCTCACTTGTAGCCGCAGTCTTGTCATCACTTACAGCCTCAACTTTGGCCTTCTTTGCTTCAGGAGCGCTCTCCGAGACGGCTTCAGTAGCGACTTCATTGGATTCGGCCTGCTCATCGTCATCGCGAGACTTGCGCTTAGTCGGCTGCTGTTGCCTCTTGCCACGTTGCTGCCTTCCCTTTCCATTGCGACCCTTGTTCCGCGACTCCTGGTTACGCATCTCCTTGAAAGCATTGAACTTCGGCTTCCGTCGGCCGTTGGCCTTATCGGCAAAGTTGTGCTGCTGCGACTTCATCTCGACGTAAGCCTGTTTAGACATGACGAGCAGCTCCTCATCAGCGAACTTAGGCTTCGGGTCATGCTCAACAAACTTCTTGGCGTCGTCCACAGTTTTGAACTCTACAAACACAGAGGACTTGAAAGACCCGTCGTCAGCACGTCGCAGACGTACCTGGTTAGTTGGAGCAAAGTCGTTAAAGTACTTCTCGATGTCGAACTGTGAGTTCGGCGTCTCCGCGCCAAAGTTCTTGGCATAAACGGTGCGCTCGAATCGAGAACGCGACTCCTCCGGGTCAGGCGCAACAAGGGGGGTCTTGCGGCGCACATTCTCTCCATCTTCGCTGACCTCCAGAAGCTCTGGACTCGACTTGAGAGCCTCTACAACCGTTTCGTAGGGCTGGAAATGGCGCATTCGCTTGAAAGAGTGGATCACCTTGATGGAAATCCAGCCATCATTCTTACGGCTCTCCGTCCACAAGAACTTGTCGAAGGGAAGATTGTTGTCGCCGAAGTAGAATTCGACTTGCTTCAAAATGGCATCTTTGTCACTCGATGTGGGAAGCGCTGTGTTCTCGTTCTTGACGTCCTCAGTCTGAGGAGTAGGGCTTCCAGGCATTGTTAGATATCTGAACTGGCAGTCTCTACCTGCGTCAAAAAAATGTTTTGGATATTTAGGTGGTGGTGGTCACGGGGAAGCCTCTTTTGCCCAACGATCAAACGACACAAACAGGCCCCGAAGGAACAGGCGCGCACACCATGCGTCGTCGTCTTCAAACAACTACAAGTGAGCAGCTGAGGCACCTACGATTCATCATGCGCAAAATTTGTTCCATTGCCGGATTCAAGTATGTTTAGTCAAGCACCCAATGTTCAAATCTGCCTAATGTCTTGTTTAGCACTTCTCAGTGTGACCTGGGCCCTTTAATTGATTGCACTCTTATGTATGCTTGCGAGCTTAGATTTCCGCTTGAAATCCTAACACTCAAGCCAGGACTTGTGTTGTCGACAGACGAAGCGGCGCACAGACCATACGTGTGTGGGGAAACCCCACTGTTCCCATAAGAACGCGCGAAGAGGGGGGCTCAGTCACCGGCGCACTTTATTCAAGTTAATTTCAAAAGATAGGCCCAGAATGTTTCTGAAGAAGACGTTGGGCGTCTTTACTTCTCGGCAACCGCACTCGATCATCAGCAAGCCCTCAGCCCAGGCTACGGCCCTTCTTGCATAAACCATGCATTATCCTGTTGCTATACCCTTGCCCTCTTGTACTTCTGCGGAATGTCAGATCACATCAGCTCCCATTTGAGTTAGCTTATTCCCCGTTCATTTAGTCCCCTAGAATATTGGACTCCATGGAGGCCCAGCTGTCACCGACCACGCCAACTTCTCCAGGGAGGCATGTCGCCTGGAGCCGCAGCGGGATGTCACCAGGATCCTCGTCTAGAGACGTCTCGAGGCCGCCTTCGCAAACGCCGTCGCGGCCTTCTTCTCCGCCTACAAGCGCTGCATCTAGCATGAATGGTGAGGGCACTGAGCGCCCAGGCTCTCGCCGTACGACTAGCAAATTGCAAGCGTTCCGGCGTCGGCCGCGCTACACGCGCGCCAAATCAAGCACGCATGCCGCACCGGTGTCAGAGAGCGGCGTTCCTCTCACTGCGATTGCCCGCCTAGCCCGTCGCACAAATAACAACTTACGCATGTGGCGCCTACGTCATAGCAACGGCGATAACCGGTTTCGCACCGAGCTGGACAAACTGCGCGAGATGGAAAGGGGTGAAACACTGTTTGCCCAGCAGTTCATGGTACTGCCCTCGATACTGGTTGCCGCCTCAGCCATGCAAACTAGTGAGAAGGATGAAAAGAAGGTGCCGGTTCTGCTCCAGCAGCTTAGCATTAGGGTCACCGAGGAAAATGCAAAGCATTATCGCAATATGCTTCGCATTCATCTTGAGTACGGCGGCGGATTTGCGCTCATTGAATGGGAAATTGTCCGCGGCTACCGCGATTTGCTTATCTTGCGTACGAGACTGAAGGCCGATCTCCACAAACACAGCATGCGAGGTAAAAAACATAAGCTGCCCAAGCTGCCGCGTCCGAAATCCTTTGCCCGCCATGGAAAACACCGCCACGGCCCTCTCTTGAAGCCACAGACAAGTGGAGAGGGCAACAATGAGATTTATGACGGCATTGATGAGGACGAAATTCTTCAGAGCTCTGAAAGTGAGGAAGAGAATGAGGTGGAGGGGGCCGACGCCAACGTCTCCCCCACCTGTGCCCTGACGAGTGACACTTCGCGGGAACCTCAATCTTATGCTGAGGCTATAGAAATCTGGCTCGAGAAAATCCAGCTTATTTACATGCTGCGTCCCGATAGCAACTCGCTCATGCATTTTTTCGAGCTCTCGCATCTAAGCATGAAACTCGCATCTGAGTATTCTTTCCATGGTAAAGAGGGCTCTCTCGTGGTTCGCTCTCGCGCCAGTGAGCTAGGTTGGCATGTTAATCACTTGCGGCCGCACGACTTCAAGGACATGGTCGAGCGCCACACACGTAAGTGGGTACTCGTACGTGACTCGTATATTCTGATCGTCGACAACATCTATTCGACTCGTATTCGCGAAGTTTTTGAAGTTGATGCACAGTTCGAGATAAAGCACATCGAAGACAAAAAGGGCGAGGACACACCTACTGACCTTGATGAAAAAGGCCGCTCAAGAGTCCCCGAAACAACTCAAACTGGAAATCAAAACGGTGAAGTGGACAGAAGTCAGGAGAATTTGGCTGAGCGCGTTGACGGCGATGGTCAGACCCGTAACTACCCAAAGGCGCTAGCGGACATCAGTGAGGAGGACCATAAGAAGAAATCCTCTGCAAAGTCTGTGTTCTTGCACCTCTCAAACAATGCTCGTGAGCTGAAGCTAGCAGCAGGCACAGAACGCGAACTTCGCCAATGGCAGGTCTCAATTCTTCAGATGAAGAACAAGACGCCTTGGGCAAAAAAGAAAAGGTTCGATTCATTTGCACCTGTACGCAAAAATGTTTTTGGTCAGTGGTTTGTTGACGGGCGTGATTATATGTGGGTTTTAAGTGAGGCGATGGAGAACGCACGCGACACCATTTTTATTCTGGACTGGTGGTTGTCTCCAGAATTGTATTTGCGACGGCCTGCCGAAGGGAATCAGAAGTGGCGCCTTGATCGAGTTCTCAAGCGCAAGGCCCAGCAAGGTGTCAAGATTTTTGTGGTCGTGTATCGTAACGTGGGCCCTACCATTCCTATAGACTCTACATGGACAAAGTACTCACTGCTTGATCTCCACGAGAATGTCCACGTTATCAGATCCCCCAATCAGCTTTCGAACAAATCATCTTTGTTTTGGGCACACCATGAGAAGCTTTGTGTAATTGACACAACTGTCGCATTCAATGGCGGCGTCGATCTGTGCTACGGCCGCTGGGATACATGGCAACACGTCTTGACAGACGATGCGCCCGCTGCTTTTCTGCCCAAAGATCCTACTACTGACGAGTGGAATCAACGCACTCAACTGTTCCCGGGTAAGGACTATTCTAATGCTCGTGTGAAAGACTTTTTCGACTTGAACAAACCCTATGAAGACATGTACGATCGCAACAACGTGCCGCGTATGCCGTGGCATGACATTCATCAAATGGTAGTAGGCCAACCGGCGCGTGATCTTGCGAGGCACTTTGTTCAGCGGTGGAACTACGTTGTGCGCAACAAGATCCCGTCACGGTGGACCCCATTGCTTCTACCCCCAGCTGATTTCACTAAAGAGGACCTAGATCGTTTGCAGCTTACGGGGACATGTGAATATCAAGTATTGCGTTCCTCGGGAGACTGGTCGTTGGGATTGCGTGAGCATGAACAGAGCATTCAAAATGCTTATCTCAAGCTTATTGAAGAATCAGAGCACTTGGTTTACATCGAAAATCAGTTTTTTATCACCTCGACTGAAGTCGACGGCGTTATGATTGAGAATCAGATAGGGAATGCGCTTGTACAAAGGATTGTGCGTGCTCACGAGCGTAACGAGCCATGGAAAGCTTTCATTCTCATCCCACTGATGCCCGGTTTCGAGGCTGAGGTCGATACTGACAAGGCAAGTAGTGTCCGAGTTATCTGTCAATGTCAGTTCAACTCGATCTCTCGCGGCCCCAATTCCATCTTTTACAGGCTTGAAAGCCTGGGAATTCGTCCCGATCGCTATATACACTTCTTCTCTTTGCGGAAATGGGGCAAGTTCAGCAACACTCCCGATGCGCCTAATGACGGCCGCATTGTCACGGAATTGTTGTATATCCACGCGAAGTGTATGATTGTTGATGACAGAATTGCTATCATTGGTAGCGCCAACATCAATGAGCGATCACAGCGTGGTCTCCGAGACTCGGAATTAGCCGTGTGCGTGCGAGACACAAAGGTGGTTGAGTCTCAGATGGCGGGCAAGCCGTGGAAGGCTGGTAAGTTCGCGCATTCATTGCGGATACGCTTGATGCGGGAGCATTTGGGTGTGGATATTGATAAGATGGAAATCATCGAAAGACTCACGGACTCTTTAGAACAAAAGGCGAGACAAGCCCGTCGTGCCCAAGAGAAGCAGTCTCGGCGGTCGAGCGTACCAAGCGAGCCATCAGTGCCAGAGAACTCTGCCGAACCAGGGGTTGAGGGTGACGAACAGTTTCCCGCCTGGCTTTACCCCGATTTGCACACATTTAACTGGTATGCAGGAACTAGTGTGAACCGTGGTATCCGGGATCACAAGAAACTGAGTCGTGACTCTCGTGTTCAAGGCAATGCTGAGCATAAGGCTGACGTTGAAGGCGACGGTTTTGACCATGCCAAGGAGCGCGATCACCAGTCTCAGAGTCAGGAAACGCGCTATCGCGCTGAGTTGCCGGACGTTGAGATGGAAAATGAAGCGCGTGGTATAATGAATGAGCTCCTGCGGGATCGCAGCATCCGATCTCGTGAGGAATTTATGCGTGTCTTTTACGCAAAATTCACCAAGCAGAATATTCTGCGACCCGTGAAACGCGCCGCGGATTTGCCACTACCGCATACGGACGAGGATGGGCTGAAAGCCGTGAATAACGAGAACATTCCTATTGATCCGTGGAAATTTCAGGATCCGTTGGATGAACAGTTCGTGAATGACAGATGGATCGCAGCAGCAGAACGCAATACCCTGATCTACCGTTTAGTGTTCCGGTGTCAACCCGATGACGAGGTCGAGACATGGAAAGATTACAAGACTTACTCTGCGCATCTAGAAAGATTCTACGAAAAGCAGCGCGAGGACGGCGGCCCCGACGCCTTGCGTCGAAGCGGTCATCATGAACCAGAGCGTGTTGACAAGCATGTTCTCGATGGCTCTATTCGGAAGACTAATCCTGAGTTTCTGAAGTGGCCAAATGGTATTAAGCCGACAATGCCAAATGTGCAGCTGCCAAATATCCCGAATATACCGAATGTGACTCTTCCTAACATGCCCTGGCAGACTCAGCAGGCGCACGCAATGGTTGCCACTCCTGAAGGTCCTGCTATCGCTACATCACCTGAGCCCGTTGCAACTGCACCTAGCTCACCTCCCGCCATAACTGCACCTACAGCACCAAGGGCACCTACTGCTGCCACAGCAGGAAGGCCAGCATCGAGCACTATACCAGGAATTGCTATCAATGGCTTCAAGGATGACGGTGAGCTGAGCCCCACGGAGGTAAACGGGGGAGCAGATCATCGCCACCCCAAGAAAATGCATGCCCCGCTTGGATTGCCAGATGATGGGACAGAGTTCGGCAATCGACATGGGACTGTGAGCCCAATGAATGGCAATGCTATCCCCTCTGAGGAGAGCGAAGGCTACTTTGACGCGGCACCAGGAGGATCCAGTGCTAAAAATGGCCAACATCTTCATCGGCATAATCCCGCACATGGGCTCGAAGAACGCGTCCACGACAAAATGAAAAAGACTCTCCATGATCACAACATGGAGAATTTCATGGCCAATCTTGATCTCGCAGATTCTAGACGTACTGATGATGATCCTAGCAACTTGCTTGATGGAGGGAAGGAGTTTACGCAGTCAGAGAGCGCGGGCAATCCGCTCAACCCCTCGCAATCCACTACTTCGACGAGGCGTCGGGCGCTCACCATGGGCAACGCGCAGAACACACAGAAGCCGGCTCGTAAGTGGGGCCACTTTGACCATGTCCTGGATGCCCAGGTGGCGGAGGATATGTTGCAAGGAGTCACCGGGCATCTGGTAACGTTCCCCACGGAGTGGCTAAATAGAGAGCTTGACTCCGGGAACTGGAACTTCCAGTTGGACCGCATTGCGCCTCTTGAAATCTACGACTGAGCGTAATTGAAGTCAACCCCCCGCTTTCATGGCCCATCAGGGCAATACCCAAAGTATGTAATAGTTACATTTAATAGACGTGGACTTTATCACTAATATACATCTCTTTTTCCTGTCCTCACAGTAATCCATAGCTGTGCACCGAACCTACCGCGTTGCATCAGCATCGAGAATAAACCCTCACAAACAGCATAACCATCGTTAACACAACTCCCGCTTTAGTCTGACCAAGTTAGGCTTGTGTGTCTCTTGGTCATCGCGTGGTCTGCCCCCCACCCAAGCTGCATCGCGATCTAACATTCAAGTCCGCGGCTCTTGGACTTTGAGCTTGCTGCCTTGAACATGTCGCAGATTCTAGAGGTACCGCTGCTCGAGCCCAACTCTTTTCTGACGATCGACATCGGCGCCGATTTGCCCGAGGATCCAACAGAGATCTGTCAACTGCTGGCAGCTGAAAAATGCGCATCTAAATGGTGGCTAGCGTTCGCCGCGGCCTATGCGCGCAAGGATGCTACGGCCTCAGCACTCCAGGTTGTGTCTGAGGGCCTGAGCAAAGCGCCGGATATCGAGAAAGAGGAGGATAAGGCACCCTTTCTAACTCTCGAGAGCTGGCTGCATTTACATGCCATGCGCTCTGCGCCCGTGGCTCAGAAGAAGCCTAAGTTCGACCTTGCACTTGAGGCCGGTAACAAGGGCTACCAGGCTTACCAGCAGAGCTTTGGAAATGCCGCGCAGCTCAGTATCCCAGCAGTGTTGGTCCAAGGTGCCTTGGTGGCATCTGTGGGCAACCTGAACGACGCTCTACAGCCTTTTCAGGCAGTCCTAGCTACTCAACCGGACAACATATACGCTAAGCTTGGTCGTGCGCGTATCCTATATTCCAAGGCGAACTTCCGGCCTGCATTGCGTTTGTATCAGGAAGTCTTGCGTCAGGCCCCGCAAGCTGATTTTTTGCCCGATCCCCGCATAGGAATTGGCTTATGCTACTGGAATCTAGACGATCGGGTGCACGCGCGCCTCGCATGGCAACGTAGTGCTGCTTTGCACAAAGATTCCTCTAGCAGCGGCGCAAAGCAAGCGTTTGGTGTAGCTCACGCCATGTTAGGTGTGTGGTGTCTCGACGCAGCGCTTCACGGCGTGCGTCACCGCTTCGCTGAGAACTATACTCAGGCGCTTGAGCACTTCCAGATTGCGTGGCGTAGCGGCACGACAGCGATGCCGGCCCTAAAACTCGCCGCTTTTTTGTTCAGCAAACATGAGATGGTCAAGGTGGGCCGACTCTCCGATCGAGTGCTTGAAGTGGCTACCCTACCCGAGCTACTGAGTGAAGCGTTGCTTTGGAAGGCGCGAGCTGCCCATTATGCTCGTGATCTCGACTCCGCTCTGGCGCTTTACACGCAGGCAACTACTGCTGATTCTGCAAATGTGGCTGCTGCGCTTGGTAAGGGCATCGTCGAGCTGTCGCAAGACCGAGCACCTGAAGCGCTTCTCACTTTCGAGCTTGTGGCCCAGGCGCATCCTCGCAACGCTGACGCGTTATTTTACTCTGGAATCTTTGGTGCTTTACGCGGGCCAGAAGGCGCGCCGCGAGAAAAAGCTCGTGACCAGCTTGAAGCCTACATCAAGCTGAAGCGAGGTGTGCAAGAGTCGCCCCGGCCAGAGGCACTTGTTGTACTCTCGCAGCTGTGCGAGCAACAGGATGTCACGAAGGCGTATACATACCTACAAGTGGCTAGCAAACAGATTGGCGATGGCGTAGTACCCGTTGAGCTAAATCTTGGTGTTCTTGCATTCGCAGTGCACGATTATGCTGAGGCCCAACGCCGCTTTAGCGCAGTGTTAGAAGGTGGGTCTGCCGGAAAATATGCTAGCACAGCTGAGTATAATTTGGCGCGGACTCTTGAAGCTCAAGGTCATGTCGAGGAGGCACGCAAGCACTACGAAGCGCTATCGCCGAGATATCTTGATGCTGAAGCGCGGCTGCTGCTCTTGGACGGAGATTTTGCCGCAGCCCTACCTCGTCTGCGGGAGCTAGTCGAAAAACATTCGCGAGACCTCGAAGTAAGAGCCCTTTACGGCTACGCGCTGCGGCAGGTTGTGATGTCTGGGGATAAAGACGCTGCACGGGCAGCCGCTGATGCAGAGCAGGATTTGCACAAGCATACACTGATGAGTGTCAACAAGCGTGATACATATGCACTTGTTGCCCTAGGCACGATATACTTGGCACATGCAGCGGCACATGGGCGCGACGCTGACCGTCGCAAGCGAGCGTACGTACGCGCTGGTGAGTTTTTCCAGAAGGCTCTTCAGCTTGACACGCATAATGCCTATGCAGCACAAGGAATTGCCATTGCGCTAGCTGAGATACGGCAGCCTGAGTTGGCGATGCCTGTATTTGCGCGCGTGCGCGAAACACTAGGTGATGATGTTAGTGCCACAGTCAATAGCGGGCACTGTCTTATGGAGTTGGGCGATTATGGACGTGCCGCCGAGCAGTATGCCAAAGCGCAGGCAAACTCGCCCGACGATAGTCAGATAGAAGCTTTGCTGGCTCGCAGTATCTACGCCCGTGGCGTCAAGGCGCGCGATCCTGATCAGTTGTCGGCAGCGTTGGTTTGGTCCCAGCGGGTGTTGGACAAGCAGCCCGATTCTGCCGCTGCGCAATTCAACGTCGCGTTAGTGCGGCTTGCTCTAGGCGACAGTTTGCGACGCCGGACTCCTGAGCTGCGCAACGTGGAACAGCTGCAAGACGCTTTGGGTGGCGTGGAATCTGCGATGTCCGTGTTGCGAACTGTTGACATTGAAGCGTTGAGTTTCAGCGCCGAAGACGTGGAAGAACGGGTCGATCATGCAGAATCGACACTCATTCCGCAGTTGCAACAGGCAGTTGCCGAACAGGAGCAATACGAGCGCCAGTCAGAGGCACGCCGTGACGAGGCGCACCGGCGACGCGAAGCCGAAGCTGCTGCTGCTTCTGCTGCTGCTGAGCGTGCCCGCGCCGAGGCTGTCGAGCGAGAGATGCGTCTCGCAGCGGAGCGACTGAAGCTGCAAGAACAAACGGCTGCCTGGGAGGCGGAGCGGCAGGCGGAGCGCGAGGCGGCTGCTCAAAATGAGGGCCCCAAGCGTAAGAAGCAACGGCGTAAGCAGGAGCGTGACAACAGCGACAGCGAGCCCGAGGCTGCACCCAGTGAAGCCGAGAATGGCTCTGATAGCGAGCCTGAGGCAAAGCAGAGTGATGTGGAGCCTGAAGTAGAGCCTGAGGCGCGGCGCGAGAAGGCAGTGGTCGGCGATAGCGACTCTGAGAACGACGACGACGAGCAAAAAGATACGGGCAGCGCTAACGGCGAGCCCGCAAAGCGTGGCGAAGACGGGTCTGAGCAAGAAAATAACGGCCAAGAAAATGACGGCCAAGACATTAACGGCCAAGAGAATGACGGCCAAGAAAACGGCGAAGAAGATCTTGATGAGCTCTTCTAGCCTACTCCTCCCTGTTATTAAGGACTAATTCAACTTATTTGTACATTAAATGAAAAGCAGTTCGCGTTTCCCTATACGGCACGACGCGCGCTTCAGCCATACGGAATCGCACAATTAGTTCCGCGCCTGGCTGGATAGCGCCTTCGAGTCTCGTATTGCGCCACCGCTATCGGGCCTGGCGGTGCCACTGTCGCGCGTCGCGCACAGCGCGTAAGGCGGCTTGGTACAAGGCCAGCTCGTACTCATCAAGGCCCGGATCAGCCCCGTGCTGCGCCAGCGCAGAGTCGAAGATGCCAGCGGCCCGCGCCTTCACGGTCTCGAAAAGGACGTTTGCCAGTTCTTGGCTCTCGAACATCTCGATCCACTGCACGGCGAGATTCGTGAAAAGCCGGTTTTGGCCCCGCAGGTCGAGCGCCAGAGGATCCGACTTGAGGACATTCAGCACGTCCTGCTGCAGAGCCGCGGGCTCCTCCATTGCCAAGAAGGCACTTCCATCGTCTCCAACGGCCGCGCTCGCCAGCGGCACCGCCAACCACAGGGGCAGCATCACCTTAGAGCCCGCGGGGATTTCATCCACGGTAGTGTTTTTCTGTGAGAGCAAGAAGCCGAGCCCCGGCGCGTCTACCTGGAACCGGCAGGGCACTTTGAGTCCGTCGGTCTCGATGTCGTCGATTCCGTAGTAGGACATGTGATGCTGACGCGTCGTAGCGGGCGCGGACCCAGATTAAATGGGTCTAGTTGATAGTTGTATGTCAGACCGGGACATGCGGCGCTATGCGCGCAGCTTTTTTTTAAAGAAGTATTAGCTTTAATTGCGTATCCAGTGTAGTCAATTATCTTGCCAATGGCCTGCGTCAGGGGGGCCGCTTCCTGGCGGGAGAGTAAAGTGAGTTCCGCGTGCACTAAACAAAGACCCCCGATTGCAGGATGCATGAGAGAAATGAGAATGAAAGGGTGTCGCAGGCGCATAATTGGCCGCGAGCATTGCGCCGGCAAGTGTGCGGTGATGGTGCCAGTCCATGCAGGCCAACCTGCAGACAAGGCCTCGCCGAGTAAAGCATGCATTCTCAAATCAGCCGCCTGGTTTCTGGCGTCCCCGGCACGGCGCGGGAGGGTCACCAGTGAGCGGGCCGTGGTCGACGTATCCTACGTGCCAGTAGCGATGATGGTTGTTGAAGAAATTCTGCCAGCTCGAGACTGCCTCGAGCTCCTCGGGGGTCAGGAGACGCAAGTCATGGGTCAGATCCGTCTGGAAGCAGCCCGTGGCAAATGCTCGCGCTGCGTCGCGGCCGCTAAAGAATCTGTATGCACCGAGGGGACCATACGTCTCGGGCCGCGAGCTGACATCGAAAACCATGCCATTGACTGCGAGAAAAATGGGCTTGGACGGATCTACGCCGTTATACCCGGCGAGTTGCGATTCGGAGAAGTGGGTTACGGCCGGAGCGGGGTCCAGCAGTCGATGCTTGACATAGCGCCAGTTCGTCCAGCGAGTCTCGTATCCCCAAAGAGGGCTTCCCGTAATATAGTAGCCCACGACCAGGACTACCACGCTCAGGCTCCAGACTGTGCGCCAAAGTCCTGGCTCCCGAGCCATAGTGCGGTTGAGTAGAAACACCTACGATGTTTGGTGCAGCCTAACGCGTGGGAACAGAGCACCCCCCTAACCCGCACACTTATTACTGCTCATCTATTTTGTACGACGCGTCCTTGAACCGCTCAGTGGGTGCCCGATCACAGAGCCCAAATTGGGGCAATAGTACTGGGGCCGAAGCTGGAACAAGCACCACGTATCTTCGCATACAGCGAGAAGACACCGCAATACACGCAGCTCTCGGCAATGCCCAGTATCAATCTGCGACTTGTAGATGCAGAAGAGCAGGCAGTGCGAAATCTGCCCGAAATCTTGAGGACTCCGAACGGCACCGTCCTGATTGAAATCCAGGGGGTTGTTAACGTGGGCGACAGGCCACTTATCCGCACTGAGTTGGACATCGACGCGGAGGCGAGCCATTCAGAGCACTCAGACGAGCCCGTCACACTAGGCAGTTTAGATGTGTCGCACATCGACGAGGCCGGACAGCCTGTCAAGCTCCTCGTTGGCCAAAACCAGCTGCTTGCTGGTCATGTTCAGAAGCTGCCGCTGCCGCTGGCAATCATGCAAATGCCCAGCAAAAGCGACGCAGGACCACAGACGCTTCCCGTGCTTGAGGTCATTACTCACAAGCTGCTGTTCAACAAGCGGCCCGAGCCGGTTGTGCGCTAAAAGTGTAATTGTTTTCGCCCGCAATTCATATTTTTTAAAGTAGTGTTTTTACACGTCTCGGCTGGCGGTCGTGTCGTGACTTGTCGTGGAGAAAAATAAATAAACAACTAAGTAAGTGCCTGTGGCAGGCATGGAACTAGATGTCTATGTCGATTGTCACGTCAAGCTGAGCAATCATATCATCTACAGCAGCCAGCGGAACAGACGTGTCGATGCTGTCCAGATCAGTCACCTTAGTATCGTCGGTCATCTGTGGCACTTCCGCACTCGGCTCCTCACCCGCCTTGTAAAAGATGCGCGCGGTTGTACGCAGGCGACTGAACGGATCCGCCTTCTGGGCCGCGCCGGCCTTACGCCTTTCGGCCTGGGCCTGCACTTCAGCCTTGCGCACAGACTCCACGTTTGCACGGCGGTTTCGCTCGTTCACACGAACAAGCTTGTCTTGGTGCGTGTCCTTGCCACCATCACTGCTGCGGTGCTCCCGGCTAGCCGGCTGTAGTTTGGCATCGATTTCCGCCACCGTCGCCGTGTCACCTTGCTCGGCGGCCAGCTCACGGCGCTGTCGCAACTCAGCCATTTCAAGCACAGCATTGGCACCGCGCTGTCCACTGAGTCGCTGCCGGCGCTGTACAATGTCGTCTACCTCCTGGGCGGTGAGTGTGTGCTTTGAGAGTGCGCGGATCTCGTTGAACTTCGACTCGGCGCGCCGCCGCGGCGGCAGCGCGATGCCCGCGTCCCCCATCGCTGACACCCAAAATTCAAACTCTGACTGTCTGATGGGTGAGTCGGAGCAGATTCCAAGCTGGAGCGTCCGCTCCGAGCCGGCCATGGAGGCAATAATTGCCTCGTCGACGGTGCGGCCCAGAAACGTGTAGGGAGTGTGGGGCACAATGCGGCGCACCTGGCAAACGCGATACACAGGCTCACCGCCACGGCCAACACCGATGTTGACGCGTACAAAGCAGCCAGCAACAGCCTCGGCAAAGCCAGGGTGGTGTGCGTACTTAGCAAACAGCGTCTTGCCCCAGCGGATTTTGTTGACGTCCTCCAACGTGATTGCAGCAGACCGCTCGGCCTCCTCCTCGTCGTCCTCGGCCCATTCGACGTCGCTACCACGCCCCGCTCGTCGCTGTCGTGCCTCGCCCTCAGACACATCGCTACCAAACTCGTCCGAGTCCTCAGCATCCGATTCCGGGGCAGAGTACTCGTCATCACTCACGCTGGACCGCTTGGATCGCCGCGATTGCGCCTCCCGGCGCAGCTTGAGCTCCTGTAATGAGCTCTTCGTGCCTGTCGACACGCCCACGGTGCCCCTTTGCCGCTTCGAGACCGGCCCATCCTCGCTGGCGCCCTGCATGCGTCGCCGGCGCTGTGCCAGGTACCGCCGCTCTTCGAATCGTTGTACCTCCTGCGCGCGCTCGTAAAGAATCTCCTCGCGCTCTATTTCGGGCAGCCCAAGCAGCTCGGCTCTGTCTTCAGCATTCTTGTATTTGCCCTCTAGCGGGTAGGGATTGACGGCTTCGGCCTCAGGCTCCTCCGTCGGCGAGATGCGCACGTCCTCTTCGCTTTCGCTCCCGACGTCAGCCAACGCCAGCAAGTCGTCATCACTGTCACTCATGTTGTCGTTTCGGTGCGTGGCCTCCGGGTGAGATGAGGGTGCAGGTGCTCTCTCGCTGACATACATCGCGCATCCATCGCGCGTGAGAACCCAGAGATCGTGCTCGCGAGAAACCAGCGTCAAAGTGCACTGGTGCAAATAGTTTCGCGCCACGAGTCGAGTTAAAAATCAGTGAAATAAAAAATACAGTAACGGTCCTTGCCGTCTGCCGTCTGGCAAGTGAGTTCCATTCCGGTCTGGCGCTAGTGTCGCCCTGCCTCTGGTCTCGCCTCTTCTTAAGTAACGCCAGACTAACTATCACCAGCTGAGGTTCACTCAAACTAAAGGCAAGTGCCTATTTGCTTTTGTTTCGCTTCATTCGTTTGATCATGCATTCGTACATAGTACCGGGGTCTCTCCTGCAGCTTGTCTAAATGTTAAAGCAGAAGAGGTTTATTGTTGTACCCGGTCGGAACTTCGATTTCGCCACTAAACTAACATCAATGTTTCGAAAGATGGAAGGACATGCGGTCGCTTTAACGTCATTTGCGGCCGACGCGCTCGAGGTAGGCCTTCCAGCCTGCCTTCTGGTACCGCTGTGCCTCGTGTACCGGATCACGGCCCTTCGCATAGAGGCCGCGGCCAACAATAATGACGTCTGAGCCGTTGGCAATGACCTCGTCGACGCTACGGTACTGCTGCCCAAGGCCATCGCCCTTGTCGTCCAAGCCAACCCCGGGAGTCAGGATCAGCCAATCCTCATCGGGGGTTCCCATGGCGTTCTGGGCAATGAAGCCAAACACAAACTGCTTGTTCGAGCGCGCAATCTCTACCGTGCCTCGTGAATACTCGCCCGTGGCAAGACTGCCCTTCGAGCTCAGCTCAGCAAGCATTAACAGCCCACGCGGCTCGCTCGTCGCTTCGCGCGCAGCCTCCTCGAGGCCGGACACGATACCCGGACCAGGAACTCCGTGAGCATTCGTGACGTCGGCCCATTCGGCTATGCGATACACGCCTCCTGCGTACTGGGCCTTGACAGTGGATCCAATGTCTGCAAACTTGCGGTCTTCGAAGATCAGAAAGTTGTGCTTCGCAGCTAGTTCTTTGAGGCCACCTATTGTTTTTTTCGGCTCAAAGTCGTCAATGATATCCACATGCGTTTTGACCATGCAGATGTAGGGCCCAATCTTGTCAAGGATTCCAAGCAGCTCAGCTGTGGACCGGACGTCGAGGCTTGCACACAAGTTCGACTGCTTGCTTACCACCGTATTTAAGAGCTTTGCAGCAACCTGTGAGCGGTGCGCCGCCGCGCGTTCTTCGTAAGTCGCTGTATTCACCATTCAGGGATTTTTCCAAAAAGTACAGGTCAACTTGCACTGACTGCTGGAGGTTCTGCACGTGATGAAACATCGCGGTTGAACGCTGCCGCGTGAGCCTGCGCTTGCACACCGCACTGCGCACACAGCTACTACAAGTAAATTGGTAGACAAAGCCCACTCATCCGGGCTCCTGCGGGTTTTTTTTTTCTTAGCTCTCGCTTGGGGACTGTGAACCATGAACGGAACTGCATGCACATTATTCGCGCGCTAAGGCGTATCAAAGATAAGGCTAGGGTAATCGCACCGCCGCGCTCGATGATTCTCCCTCCTATCGCTGAGGCGTAGTTGACGTTGAGGTGCTTCCTCAGGGACATGACAGCCCTTGCCCTTTTACAACGGGAAATAGGTCTAAACATGGGTTTTTTCTACGCGACAGAAACTGTGAAATCCGAACATTTTGAAGCATGCTAGTTGGCACAATGTCGCTCTACCGAAGCCGTCATTTATTAGCAGAAATGCGTCCTGTCTCACTCCGTAGTTGCAGCGTTCTCCAAAATTGCCTGCGGAGCCCATGCACGTATCTAACTCACGTGCCGGCTCTCGTGGGGAAACAGAGCAAAATTAGGCGAGCACATGTAGAGCCTTAAGGGAAGCTTAAGTTCCATTCTTGACCCGGCCTTCGACCGATTCGTATACCAGTAGAGCGTGATTAGTGTCCGCACGTCATGGGAAGCGCAAGCAGTGACGGTACAACTACTGCGCTGGCCACAATTGGCACCGTGTGTTGGTGCATACAATTGATCCCTCAAGTGGTGCGCAACTGGTATGTACGAGACTGTGAGGGCGTACCGCCAACCATGTTCTTCTTATTTGCGGCCTCGGGTGTACCTTTTGCCATTTATTTCTTCGTGCAGGATGCAAACACGGTGCTTATTGTCCAGCCGTACCTCTTCACTTTTTTCAGCATGATCGGCTTCTGGCAGAGTTTATACTATCCGCCAGTATCGCTCTCACGTCTCCGAAGCACGATCATTCTGGCCGCGCTTGTGGCTGTTAGTGTGGGCATTGAGGTCGGATGTATCTTACCTCTACGGCATCTCTATCGCGAGGGCACGCACTGGCCGAACCTAATCCCAGGCATTATCGCCGCAGTACTTCTTGGTGTTGGGTTACTGCCCCCGTATTGGGAGCTGTTCAAACGGCAGGGACGCGTTGTGGGTATTAATTTCGTGTTCCTTGTGCTGGATAGTAGTGGCGCAGTGTTTAGCACTGCCAGTGTTGCTGTTCAAAAGGGAAGCCTTGATGTTCTGGGCATTGTGCTTTATCTTGTTGTACTCGTACTCGAGCTGGGAATCATGACGTCTCATGGCATCTGGGCCGTCCGCGTGCGATATTTTGGCCTGCCCCTCGACGAAGACGCGAACGAGGTGGAGCTCAACACGGCTGTCGAGAGAGAGGATGGTAACTCGTCAATAAGCGAGCCGATCAGAGCACTCGTCCGGGAAAAAATTGTGCAGCCTGCTGCACGCTGCGCTCTTAGGTGGCGCAAAGACCTGAGAAAACAGTCTTCTGTTCCTGAAGACTCGGAAAGTCAGATGGAGAAACCAACACTGTGATTTACACACATCACCACCCGTTTCTGATCCTGTGCTTCTCTGTTATCTAGAAATCCTTTTGAGTGATCTTTGCCCGAGGAGTCGTACTGTTTCCAGGCCCAAGGATTCGCCCATAATTAGAACCCATTTTGTCACTGTAATTATACTATTCACAGGGCGAGGGAGCCGCATTGGTGGACAAAGGTAGTAGTAGTAGGCTTGGAACGAAAGCTAGTTTTTCAGTAACTAGTATCTACTCGCCAATTGTTGTTCTATTTTTCTCTCGTTTGCATCATCACTGCTGCAAGCCCCCCCCCGTTATCGAAGTGGCATTATCGGCTATTGATATATGTGTGGCGGCGGCGTGTCATCAATGCCGCATGAGCAAATCTGCGAGTTTAGACACCAGAAACCAATCGCCCTAGGAGGCGGCGGCGACGCACGGGAATCAGGAAGATCTCATATCACGTGGTACAGAGCGGCCGGAATACCGAACTCCTGAAGCTAGATAGGCATCCGTGGAGGTCTCACCGGTAACGAACGAGCTAAAGCTTCGACTAGTATCTCCTTTCATCAACAATTTCTGCCGAAGCCAGGAGCCGCGTGCGCAAGGCGTGCCTCAACTGCCGGCGGCGCAAGTCGAAGTGCATCTTCGATGATGGCAAGGGCAACAAAGGCCCGTGTGAGCGGTGCGCCCGGGAGAACGTAGAGTGCAAGATTCCTCTCACAACGAGGCGTGGTGGCTTTGCCAACGTGCTCGCTGGTAAGGAGCGTCAAAAACGCGAGGCTATGTTCCACTTGCAAACAGTGAAGAGTGCCCCACAAGAGCGACCCATTCCGAACAATGTGTTGCAACCGCGCGCCACACCTCCGAGCGTGGGAACTACTCCCTCATATCCAGAGCAAGGCGTGCCAAACGTTCAGCCGGTTTTGGCCAATGGCTCTGGGCGCGCTCCTTCTCGCCCCACGCTGGACGCCTTGGGCCCGAACACGCCGCAAAGTGCGAGTCCTCAACAGTTGGCAGGCACTCCGGATAATGCTGCATCGCAGGCTGGCACAAAGGCTGCTGGCACGGCTCTTCATCGAGAGCTGTACAATGTGAATGACGCGCTGAACATTCTCTGCTCGGTTGTGAACGAGCAGCGGCAGCAGTCTTCAATACACCCGGATCCTCACGACCCGCTAGCGCATCTGCCGCCGCTCGCGCATCTGAATAGCTCGATGCCACACAAAACGTTTCTGCCGCCAATCGTGCCACCCGCGTTTTCCAAGAAGGAGCCGTACGCTAATAACATTCTGGCGCAGCAAGGTCTCATCAGCGTGTCTCAAATCGAGTCTTTGGTGCAGTTTTTTTTCAATCACTTTGAACCGTTTGTGCCTTTCGTGCACCAGCAATTTTCGCAGACCGTGCGCCTTCCACAACACTCTCTCTTGCTCACAACAATTTGCGCAATTGCAGCCAAGTATTCTCCGGATGTGAACCTTCGGGTTCTGCAGACAAAATTGTGGGAAGAGTGTCAAAGACTGCTAGCTTACATGCCGTGGGAGGCCGAAGGAGGTGGAGAAGGGGATGACGATCAAGTCGCTGGCGTCGTGTTGGCGCTTTTATTACTTTGTGAATGGCTGGTGGATGGTCTAGATACCATCGAGCAGTATAACCGAGTGAGCTGGATTCATGTCGGAACTGCAGTAAGACTTGCTCAGTGGAGCGGCATTTTGGAACATAATAAGCCTGTCTTCATCGCGATTCACTGGCTCGAGAACGTCATTGGCTGTCGTATTGGTGTGTTGCCCGCGCTAAACGGCCTACCACCCCCGGCTAAGATCAAGCAGCAGTTGCGCTTAGAGGACGAGGCGCGCCTGGACGTCGTGAACCTTCTGCACCTTGGTTACCGCTCGCTATACTCGTCGCGCGAGGCAACCCGTGGCTCCGTTGAGAACTGCTCATACTTGATGACCATGCAACTTTTGCATCCACAGTTTGAACGCTGGCTCACTGAGTTTGCTGAGATTGCTCACAATCACGAGTCCTGGGAGGCGCGGTCAATCATGTTTGAGTTCAACCATTGTCGACTCTATGTCTACTCACTCGCACTGGCTCAGCAGAATAATCGTGCCTTGTGTGCGGCCGGTGCGTCTGCACTAGTAGAGTCGCGCAAATACCTTCGCTATGCGATCGATTCCGCAGTATGCATCATAAATTTTGAAACGGATCCCCGCAATCCAGTTGGGTTGCAACTCGGTCCGCCTATGCGCTGGATTGTGAGGTTCATCCACGCTGCCGTGTTCTTGGCAAAGGCCTTATTGTGTCCGCCGCTGATCCATCCTACTGAGACTTTGGAGAGTCTCTCAACAGTCGTATGCAATGCAGCTTCAGCTATGGAGAATGTCGGCCCCGAGAACTTTCAGCTGATGGGTCGCTACGTCAAAATGATGAATGACATCAAGGATCATGTCATGGAGCACATGTCGAACATTCGCACAGTCACTCCGCCTGACGGACAGACCCCTGGCCCGCATCAAAGCGTTGGCTCCTCGCCGTCACCTGATGGCATTCAAGACCTATACGCTGCTCCCATTGATGGAGCTGGTTCTACTTTGGCCTATTGGGACCTACTGGAGGACTCGGGCGTGCTTGCTGGTGTGGACAATACGATGCTCTACATGCCAGCACAGTCTGATGGCGAAAGTGACGGACTAACGACCTGATGACATGTAATTGGTAGTTCCTCCTAGGAGTAATAATTATAATAAGAATAATAATAAGAATAATAATTGGTCCCTCTCACGGCTGCCCGGCCTCGTGAATGTGCTTCTGGTAAGCGTATGTACTAACGTGGCCGCCATCATGGTAGCAGTAACAGTCGTGTCGGCAATTACCATTTTTTCGGCTCCATACCCCTTCGTTTGGGTAACTGAGTTTCACATGAGGGAGCACTTTTCCTCGCGATATTTGCTTGCGTAGTCCCTGTCCTTGTCTTTGTCTTTCTCCTTCTCCTTCTCCTTCTCCTTTGCTTTGTCCCGGTGACGACGGAAAAACCCAGTTTTCTTCTTCCGATCCTTATCCTTGGTGTCTTTTTCTCTTTCGCGATCCTTGGGTAGCTCCTTATCCTTTGGAGAGTCGGGAATAGGTGATGGCGCTCTAGAGGAGGCTCGAGAACCTAGACGTGAGTTGGGCACTGCCCCGGTAGGCGACGATTTAGGTGCCTGTTGGAGTGGCACATGCAGCTGGGGCGCTGGGGTAGAGTGGGTCATTAGAGGGCTTTGCGGTGTTGCCGAGGCTGTTGTAGTGGAGTCCTCAAGGCTGACCATTCGGTAAAATAGGAGGTACGCGGCTTCGTTATCGAACGTGGTGGCGCAGTCCACTTCTTTTATTCGTTCGCCACTAGTTTCCATATCATCAAAAAAGAGCCATTTTCTACCGCCGCCCTTGTCTATGAAGCTTTGTGGTGGCGGCGGCGGAGGTTGTGCGGCCTCGCCTGGATCTTCATCCTTATCCTTTTTCGGCTTGCCGAGCCATGAAAACCGCCTGCTCTCTTGACTTGTCATAGAAGGAGTGCTCGGCTTTCTTGGCCGAGCCAAGTCTTCAGCTATGAGAGTGCAGTAGTGGCCTGAATTGACACTTTTGCCGCGGTGAAATACGGCAGCCTCAAGTAGAAGCTTGAACTTGCCGAAGGCTTGCTTCTGGTCACTATCATCGGCAACAAAGGATGGTAACGAAATAGTTTCCGGGACTATCACGGCGCGGTTATTGCGCTGCAAATGGCCATGTTCATCTACGTGGTAGCGTTTCAGGCAAAAGCCAAGCACGGGCCGCGTTTTGCGGAAATGATGAGCAACCTCCTCGGCTTCCAAGTTTTCTAGTGTCTCGCTACTGCTTCCTGAGTTGTCGGCATAAAACGGCATGAGCTGTAAGAACATCCAAGCTGGAAGAGTGATCTCATTGTCGGAGGTCCACAGAGACTGTTTGAGGTCTCGAGCCCGTGCTTCAGCCTGCCCGTCCTCACTGAAGCCAAAAAGCTGCTGATATGAAGGTAGTGAGCCTGTGGCGGGCCCAGGCGAGCCTGAGCCATGTGTAGCGGCCAGTTCAGCACCGCTGGGGGCACCAGTGAAAGGTACTTGAGCGTCAGAGGAATCATCAAGGGGGTCGAAGCTATCGGCATCCTCAAAGTCACTATGCGTGAGGGAGCCTATGCGTCCGGGTCTGCCCTTTGTTTCGATGTGTCGTGCGCGTTGTCTTGAAGCATCAAAAGAGGGGGACGCCGCGAGATGATTAGAGTGCTCGAACGATTTGGCGTCGAACGTGTCACCAAAGTCAATGCCAGTTTGCCTAGAGTCCGGGGCAGGCGGCAAAGGAGGTGGCGTCGATAGCGAGACAGCTTCGCTACTATTGTCCTCCGTGAGCAAGCTGTGTGGGCCTGCGAAGCGGCGGCTTGTGTGAGAGCTTGGAGAAGCGAGGGACATGATTGAATAGGAGCGCCGACGGTTGCTACCGTGCGGTTGATGCATAGGGCTCTGGGCAGACGGGCGAGCAAGGTGACGAGACACATTTACAGCATTCGAGAAATAGACCTCCAAGCACTCTTCGAGTAAGATTGGTGGGTCTTGCGAAGTGCCTGGGACAGGCAGGTAGAGCAGCTGCTCATTGATGAGCTTATGATCATCCTCCTCGGCTTCCTGGCCGGCGTGAGCGATGTCCACCTTAAGGGCGAGCAGCGGCATTTTGAGCTTATCAGTGATGAAGACGAAGAACTCGGCTGCATCCTGCTGGGACATCGGCTGGTAGCCATCGGCCCAGCCGGCGTCGACGGCTGTTGTGAGCAGCGCCTCCACGATGTCAGGAGTGATGCGCTCGCCGTTGCGAAGCAAGTTCACGAATAGGCGCAGCCAGATGGCGAGCTGCTCGGTTGGCTTGTCTTCGTAGTGCTTTTTGTAGAGCAGCGGCTCGAAGTTTTCCATACGGCTGAACATGGCCACGAGCAGGCTGTCGAGGTAGCAGGAAATGCCGGCGTAGTTCACGGCACCGCGCAAGGGTAAAAACGAGCCATTTCGCTTGCACACAGATGTCACATAGCCCTGGACGGCATCGCGGTAGAACTGGAGCAACACTATAGCTCTGCCTGGGTCCCCGTTGGCAAATTGACTTTGTAAAGCCTCGGTGCAACTTTGTTTCGTGACGTCGTCCCACAGCTGGCTCGCATTCGATAGCACCACTTCCAGGTTGGCCTGCGTGTACTGGGCCGGCTCATACGGTTTTTGGACGTCCGGGCGGCTCGGAAACGAGAACTGCAGGTCCGCCGGATCCGTCTTGCCCTCCAGCGGTGCCGCGAAAATTCGCGGTGCCATGCCAACGTGTTCGTGGAGATAAGATCGGCGGCCCCTGCCCTGTAGTGATACAGCTACACGCCATCACCCCACAAAACAAACGCGGGACCGCGAAGCCGGCTAAGCCCGCGCTGCATCCCCAAATTGGGGTCGGCAAAAAACAGCTAAGGACTATTTTTTCCGCTGTGGGTGTTTAGGGCGGACATTTTAACCAAGCTACGTGCGTGAGGCGATGATTTGCTAATTCTGAAGCCCGCGTGAGAAAGATGCTCTCTGCATTCGTCTGACCAATGTGGCGAACGATCGATGGCAGCGGCGCTGGCTACCGCATTGAAGACTGTCTAGTGGTTAAGGAGTGCACTGGATACGCAGCAACACGACGAGCATTAATGAGGCTAGGAGCGCGCTACTTGAGCCTACGAGGTGTGACCACAGAGCAGCTGGAGCCACGGCAGAAGGCCGGGGGATAATATCGCAAAAGACCCCATGCCGACGCCCAATTGCGCGTTGTGTTGCGGCTGCCATCCATGTGCGGGTCAAGTGAGCGGGCAATATGATACGCTGGTGGAACGCGTCGTTTTGTCATCATGACCAGCGAGCACGCGAAAGCGAAAGAGGCAGCCGAGTACTTGCAGAGGAATGTGTCGCAGCGGCCGAGAGTCGGGGTGATTTGCGGCAGCGGGCTCGGCGGGTTTGCCGACACGCTTGAGAACGCGACGCGCGTTGCGACAAAGGAGGTGCCGCACTTCGCACCAAGCACTGTGGAGGGACACGCCGGACAGCTTGTTTTTGGTACTGTTCCCGGGTCCAGCACGCCCGTTGTTGCCGTCCAAGGCCGCGTGCACACGTACGAGGGCCACTCGATCCATGCGACCGTGTTTGTGGTCCGCATTCTGGCCCTGCTCGGGGTCAAAACGCTAGTGGTCACAAACGCCGCAGGCGGCATCAACACGTCGTACAACGTCGGCGACCTCATGGTCATTTCCGATCACATCAATGTGCCGGGAATGACTGGCCTGAACCCGCTGCGCGGCCCCAACGAGTTCGCGTTCGGTGGGCCGCGCTTCCTTCCCACAAACAACGCCTACGCGCACCACCTGCGGCACTTGATGTTCACCATCGCTGACTCGGCAAAGCTGGGCCGGGCCGTGCATGAGGGCACGTACACATACCTGACCGGGCCGACGTACGAGACCGCATCCGAGGTCCGCCTGCTCCAGCTCGTTGGCACCGACGCCGTTGGCATGAGCACGGTGCCGGAGACGATCACGGCGCTGCACTCCGGGCTTGAGGTGCTGGGATTGTCCCTTATCACGAACGCTGCGATTGCGACGAGCCCGCGCAGCGGCCGTTTGCCGCCGCTCACAGATGCGGTTGCCGAGCCTAGCCACGCAGAGGTCATCGAAGAGGCGAACCGTGCTGCTGTTGACGTGCAGTATCTCGTGTCCGAGTTCATCAGGCGTCTTTAGCGAGACTCTGGCGTCCTGCGGCTGTGACTGTGGCTACTGCTGCTGCTGCCGCGGGTATCTTGTCCAAAGCGTAGTAGGCATTGCCAAAACGCTCACAGCATGCTCGACGTTGCCACTTTAGCTTTAGTTTTGTCTCGAGATTTGTTTTCTTTTTGATTTTATGAGTTCCTTCTGTACGGTTAACCTTTTTTTTCTTTTACGTCTGTTCCTTGACATCGCCAGCCGTCTGCCAGTCGCCGTTCTGGTCTTCCTTCCATAGCGTCACCTTATTGTCGCCCCCGCTAACGGCTAGAATGTTGCCCGAAAGAGACCACGACAGCCTCCATACGACGTCCGGGAACGCCTCTTTGCGCAGGGGCTTGGCCTCCCACTTGTCGCCGACCTGCGACCAGATGAGCACCTGCTTGTCCTGCGAGCCGGATGCAATGAGGCTGCGCGACAGCAGCGATGGGCTCCAGCTCACGTCGCGGACCCAGTCGGAGTGGCCCGCAAGAGCCTGCTCGAGCGTCCACGCGCCCTGCTGCGGGTCGTGGCGCCAGATCTTGACGAGGTTGTCGCCGCCGCCGGTCACAAACCGCTTCGTGGCCTCGCCGTCCTCAAAAGGCGCCCAGCTGCAAGCATTGGCGCCAATCTGGTGCGCGTTCACAATCTGCACCGCCTGCAGGGCCGTCGCGCCGTCGTCGCCGACCTTGAGCTCCACAACCGACACGCGGCCGTCGCTCGACGCACACAGAAGCAGCGGCCCGTACTCGACCGGCGCCCAGGAGATGCAGTTGACGCTGGCCTGGTGGTCGGCGTACTGCGCAATCAGGCGCCAGGGCCCGCCGGCGCTGTCTTCCCGCCATACCAGCACCTTGCCGTCGTACCCGCAGCTAGCCAGCAGCCCCGCGCCAGACCCGCCTCCGAACTTCGGGTGGCCCCACTGAACCTGCCAAACGGGGCCCTCGTGGCCGCGCAGAGTCTCCACGAGACGCTGGTTCTGGTCGTTCTCGCCAACCTCAAAGATCTTGATCGTGCGGTCCGACGAACACGTCGCCAGTCGCCGCCCGTAGTAGTCCAGCTCGGCGTCGTGAATCAGGTCCGTGTGAATGTTTGAAAGCGCCACCATCCGTGCTAGTCTGCCACTTCACGCGGGTTTCGTTCTGTGTGGTCGTGGTGTGGTGGTGTGTCGTGGAGCTGGCGCGTGGATCCTGGGGTAAGCATAGCTGGGAGCCACATGGAGGAGGAGAGGGCTACCCTGACGGTAAGAACACTCTGATCACCACGGTCAACTAAGCGGCCGTAACAAGCCTCTGGTCCCGCCATATAAAAAAGCACCGAGGGGGCGATAATTATCAGGAAGGAGTGTGTGGTTTTTTTTGTCGATAACCACGGCTGCTCCCTTGACGCTGTTGCTGCGGTGAACCGGCTTAGGCGACCCCGATCTCCATCTTTTCGCGCCCTTCATGCTCGAGGCGTATTTGGAAACATTGCCCGAGGCGGTAATAGCTCGCCTCTTCCAGTCTCCAGCATCATGTCTGGCGCTCCTGCGTCTCATTCCGCCCCTGGCAAAAGCCATTGTCATGCGCATGCTATTCAGTGTTGAGCCACTGCCGCTCGCCGTTCTGGACTCGTTCGTGAATCCACGGCACCGCCGCGTCCAAGTAGAGGCAATTCATAAACTGCGGAACCTGAAAATCGTGCGCGAGCGGTTCACCTCGAACTCTTTGGAGATGAATAGCACGTTTCAGACAAGCCTGCGAGCCGCGCTGTCGGGCGGGTCCGCGAACGAGAGCTTCGAGGAGCACGGTGAGCCCGTGTCGCTGCAGGTCCTCCATAATTACCAGCAGCAGCGGTGGGAGGCGATGCTGCACTACATGGTCGCCTCTGCTCAGACCGACATGGCCATTCCCGTGCAGAAAATGAGTCCCATGATTCTGGCCCTGCTGGTGAAGAGCGGACTGTTGTCACGAACACAGCGTATTACTTCGGAGGGCTTCCAGTTTCTGCTGCAGGATCAGCAGACTCAGGTCTGGACGCTCCTGCTGCACTACTTGAACAATGCTCCTGACCTGGACATGGACCCCGTCGACATTTTGAGTTTCATATTTCGTCTAGGCACTCTAGAGCTGGGCAGAGGCCATTCTGCTGCTGAGCTCGGGCCCCAGCACCGCCGCATTCTGCGCGAACTGTCTGAGCTCGGCATTGTGTACGTGAGTGATAACGACCGCGTATTCTACGCCGCCATGGAACTCACGAACGACAAGGCGGCGAAAATAGGTGCCGCAGCGGCGACTGCTGTCGAGACGCCCGACAAAAAGGACGATGGCTTCATCATTGTCGAGACAAACTACCGCCTGTACGCGTACACAGACTCGCCCTTGCAGATCAGCATTCTTAATCTCTTCTGCAGCCTGAAGTCACGGTTCGCAAACCTTGTCATCGGCCGTCTAACGAGACATAGTGCGCGCCGCGCCCTTTCAAACGGTATCACAGCTGAGCAGATGATCCAGTACCTCGGCGGCAATCAGCGAGGCGCGCATGGCCTTCCACCAACCATCTCTGACCAGATAAAGCTGTGGCAGCTCGAAATGGACCGATTCAGACAAGCGCGTGGTTTTCTTTTCCGTGATTTCGCCTCAGCGAAGGAATTCATGGCCGTGGCGTCCTACGCGCAAGACATTGGAGCTTTGCTATGGCGCAACGACCGACAACGTATGTTCTTCGTAGAGGAGCGTAGCGCGCGTGAAGTGACGGAATACGTGAACCGTAGAAGTCGCGAATCTTAGTGACGCGTGTGTTAAGATAGATATAAGCCACGGCGGTATGAGGTGGTGGTGCCATCTTTAATGCGTGGTGGTTTGTCCTCGTTCTGGCGGTGCTACTTTCAACTACTGCATTATGTAGTATGGCCAAAAACGGGGGCTCTTTTTTTTTCGAAGCAGTTATTTTATAATATAACTAAATGCGCCCGCAGTGGTCAAGTGTGATTACTTTCGATGATCACTGCTGTACAGCATCGACTTGAGGGCCCTCTGGGCGCTGTGCCTGCTGCGCTTCCTCGCGTTGCCGTGCGCGGTCCCGTCGCCAAGCGCCTATCCTACCTGGGACTCGCGCTACAGCATATATTACACATGCTAGGAGTACCATCCCTGACAAGACAAACACAAACTCGACCTCAGCGACCACTTCGTCGTCGCCAGAGTCCAAGCCGCTATCGTTCTCCGAAAACTGGAACTCAAGACGCGGCGAGCTGGCGTCTGCTTGGCCAGCAGCTGCTGCCAGTCGCGCGTCGTCTTCGTCGTTAGCTTCGCTGATGACTCTCGATGTGTGAAAGGCGAGGCGGTAGGCTTGGACTGCTTTGTGCCAGGATAGCTGCACATGGGGAGTAGACTCCGGAAGCGGTAGTCCAAAAGCTTTGTAGTAGAGCTTGAGTTGAGACAGCTTCACTGGAATCCACGCCTCCGGCGTCGCCATGGCTTGGCGATAATGCCACGCCGCAAGCTTGAAGTTATGCTGAGCATTTTCATAGAAATGGCCAAGGTACCAGTGCGCCATTCCAAAGCCATGCGACGCTAGAATTTTCAGGTAATGAATGTTAAGGCTAAGCGGCGCCATGTTGTATTCCACCGCCTTCATTAGGCCGTCCACAGAATCGTGCTTGGCCGCAAGCATGAAGTATTTGAATGCAAGCACCTGGCGACGAGCTGCATCCACAAATCGCGGGAGCGGCCACTCAGATAGCTTGTTTAGCCAAGCCCAGTCAAGTTTTGTACCAAGGTAAGAGTGCTTCGTGTCTAGCAGATCGGCAAGATTCAGCGGCGCTGCTGGGACGCCCAACTCGGCTGCCAGAAGAAACCCAATCACGGCCGAGTCAAGATCGCCCCGCATGTAACTGTAGTGAGCAAACCGCACGGGAGACACGAGCTCCTCGGATGCGTATATTCCCTCAACGTATCTCTCTAGCTGCCTCTCGGGCCTGTCGATTTGAGCAAGCAATAATGACGCCACGGGGGTACGCCGATATGTGTCTGCAACAGTGCGGCGCAGCACGTTACGAGCCCGGAGCGTGTCATTGTTTTTTAGGTACATCCGAGCCAGCATAACTGGCAGGGTATAGTCATTGCTGATCTTGGACTGGTCAAAGGCATTCTGCAGCAGAGCGGTTACCGTGTCGCCCTCTTGTGGTGAACCGGACTTTCGCCATTTTATCATGGCTAGTCCAGACGTACAGCTGCTGCACTGTGAGTATCCTTTCGGTAACTTCTCCCGCAACTTGATGGCATTTACATAGTACTGGCTGGCCAGGTTGAGATCCCGCTCAAAGCCCTCGCCACCATGCATGATGCGCTCTGCCAAGAACTCATAGCAGAGTGAGTGCACAAGCTTATGCTGCTGGCTGAACTCGGAGCCCTTTAATTCCGACATAGCGACGCATCGCGTCGCATAGTAGCGCGCCATATTCCAGTTCGGGTCATCGACTCGTATGCCGGCCGCATAGATCCGCGCCAGCGCGTACATGGCCGTAGTGTCATCTTCCTCATCAGCACGATACGTCAGCGTATCTACAGCATCATTCAGGTCCTCGAACTCGTCCCGAAACGCAGCAACTACGAACTGCCACGCGGAGCTCTGGTCGCCCAGGGCAACAGTGCTACGCACAGCCGGGGTCACTATCTTGCGATAGCTATGCTTTCCATATAAGCCCGTGCCAGCTTCTGCGCCAAATGTCCAGGAGCGTTTCAATGTCTTTGTGTAGGGCACGTCGTCAGCGTCGTAAGCTTCGAGTTGCAGACTCAAGAAGCGCGTGCCAACGCTGCTGTAGTAGTCGAGAGCCCGCTTAGGGTCAACAGGTACGTGAATTCCGTGTCTGTAACGGTGTCCCATGACAATCTGCGCCTCAATGCTGCCGGCCTCTGCAGCTAATGTGTAAAAGAGGTGCGCCTTGGCCGCGTCTTCTTCGAAGGCACCTAGCAGCCCCGTGGAATAGAACATCCCAAGACGAAACAGTGCGTCAGGGTCGCCCTCTTGGAGGCCGGCAATTTCGTAGTGGTGCGCGGCAAGTGTCAAGTTGCGCTCGCCTCCAAGGCCCCACAGATAAATCTCGCCAAGCTTGTAGTGGTCATCTATGTCCAGCTGCTCCTCGGTAAGAAAGGAGCGGCTTTCGCTAGGAACTGGGTCACCTCGCACTAAGCGCCTCACTAACGGCCAGAGGTTGAAGCGCACGTACGCGTAGAATGGCGTCTCAACAGCCGGCTCGGGTACATAAGTAATGAGCTGCGCGCTTGAGAGCAGCGGTACCTCTGGATCCGCCAGCCACTCGGCAATGCCGGAGGCAGCTGATGTCTGTTTACTTGCTAGCGCGGCGCCCAATTGCGAGACACATAAGAACCCGATGAGCGCTGACCGCATTTACACAGATTGGCCGTGTGCGCAACTTATTAAAACAAGCAGGTATACAGGCACTGCGTTCTAGGTCAAGGCCCACTTGCGCTAGTCAAGGATACTTTGTTGAAAGGGTACTTTCGACCAAGAAGTTGGCCAACGAATGACTGGCGGTGTCGATAGAGCACTTGCCCACAAAGGACATTACTCCACGTCAAACGTGCCTTAGTCACAATCGTCAGGATTCATCACTAATGTCGTGGGGTGGAGGAAGGTAGGGGTACCACTAGTTCGTGGGTTGTGAAACAGCGAAATGTCGGAAGTTGCGGCGGTAAGGCGATGGATAATCGAAACTGGCAGCATTAGTAGCTGGCAGCCCCCAACTCCGTGATCAAATCGCCCCTGGCTCCGTCACGTAATTCGAGAGGGTGCGCGGGCAACTGGGCTCATTAATACCTATTTTACCAACACGTTATATTATTTAGCTCAAAAGGCAGAGCTGAAAGGCTTTCTTTGTTCAAGATAAAGTCACTACGGGAATAAAGCAATGTAGAAGACGTTAACCACGTTGAGCTGCAAAATCAATCTGCAGGAGCTTCCGTGTTGCGGTCTTAAAAGCGGAGTCACCTAAAGGTCTTGTGAGAATTCCTGCGACATTCTGTTTGCCGTCGCATTGGATCACTTCAATACCTGCAAACACCATAAGGTCTTGAAGTTTGTCTCTAAGAACAAGCATCCGATGAGCTGCTGCCTTATTGACCTTGACGGCGTCGAGCGCACGGCATGCCGATCTCAAATCCGCGTGAAGGAATCCTTTAAAGTTAGGTTCACCGAAACAGTTGAGTACTCCGCGTATGAGCTCACCATACTATAGGGCATCATTTATGCACCTCAGTTGTGCCTCGTGGCTATTCGCACAGGCTCGTCGTTCACGATGCGAACACCAATAGAACGGGCAATTCCCATAATACCAAATGTAACCTTCTTGTGAGGGTCGCACGTATTGCTCGCCAAAAAACGCATTTGAATACCCTATTAGTTTGGGATCCTTTTGTTTGTTGAAAGAGAGTTTTGCCTCTTTTGAATCGTCAAGATAGCACAACAGCCTCATTAGCATACGCCAGTGAAGTCTGTTTGGGTTAGCAACATACGTACTAAGTTGTGAGGACGCAAAGGCGATGTCTGGTCTGCATCTCGACACAAGAGAATTCAGTGCGCCTACGGCAGACCTGTACCGAGATCTCTCCCAGGTCGGCAACCTCTCAGCTTCATCTTTGAGGTCTTCATCCCAGGGCAGTAAACCGTCCTGCATTTTAGAGATGCGTACTGCCGCCTGTGCTTCTGAGGGCAGCATGGGAGATAGCCCCTCGAAGACGTACTCAGAGAAGTGGTGTCTACAATCATCGAGCAGCTTGAGTACATTTTTGCGCGCATCCAAGACAATGCCTGTTGCGGTTTTCTCTATGTGCAGAGAAAGATATGACTCTGGGAATCCTGAAGCTGTTATCTCGAAAGCTTCTCCAATCAGAGCTTTGACACGCAGAGTTTCTTCTTTGTCGGCAGAAGCAACTAAAATATCGTCGACATACACTATAATGTACGTCTTTTTCCGGTTCTGAGTGCGCATGAACAGGCCTCGAGTATCGGATACCTTGCTGAAACCAAATCCTTTCAAAGTAGTGGACAGTTTTATGAACCACTGTCGAGTTGCCTGCTTCAGTCCATAAAGAGCCTTTTTCACGCGACAGATCCGATGGGTGCCATCACGATAACCTTCAGGTTGTTGAATGTACAGGTCATGCTCTAGGTCGGCATATAAGGAGGCCGACTTGACGTCTAACTGTTCAATCTGCCAATCTCGTTGGACGGCCACAGTAAGAAATAGAAGTAAGATGTCATTTGTCACAACTTCAGCGAATGTTTCCTCGTAGTCTTTGCCGCGTCGCTGTTTGGACCCGTCGACAACTAAGCGAGCTTTGTATCCTAACAGAGCGCCATTTTCTGCGCGCCTTATTTGCAGCTGCCAGCGACTGGTCAGTATCTGCGCACCCCTAGGTACATGCTGTACCAGTTCTAAAACATCTCGATCTCTGATAACTTTCATTTCCGCATCGCAAGCTTCCTTCCATTGCATGGCATCGAATGAGCTCAATGCCTCTATGTAACCCGTTTAAGCAAAAATGGAAAGATCTTTTCGGTCTAAAACTCCACGATATGGCATGGCAAGCTCTGTTGTTCTGTTGGATGCAATTTGATCTTTGAGTTCACGAGTGAGTAGCAGATAACGGTAAGGCCACGACTTCTGTACGAATTCCAACTTTGTTATTCCCAATGCTTCATCATAATCGCTGAGTGTATCTGACAAAAGTCTACTAAAGATGTAGACAGTCGTATTGCGTGCCCAAAACCCAGATCGGCGTTCAGTGAAAAAACGCCCAGCTTGCGGAACATAGCAAGTTATTCTTGAGCCAGTGGGATCCTCCACCCCACACCATATGGCTTCCACCCTGAGTGGCGTTAGATTGGTCATGTCGGTGAGCTGGTCCACGTTTTCAACATAACCGGCGGACCCGAATAGACGCAAAGTTTTGGACAGGGCACGCATCCTTTGTCGCAGTGTCACGTCAGAATACTTTAAGACGAAAAGATCATAGAAGGGGCAGACACTCTGTCTTTGGTCTGCATGATTGCGAAACAAGACGTTTTGAATGTATACGGTATGCGCACAAGCATGGCGCCACATCGACAGTGGAAGCTGGCTCTCGCTGAGAAGGATGCAAGCGGATTCCTTCAGATTCCGTATTTCTCTCTCCATCTGGAACCTCAGCTTTTTTGCAACTTCAGGGCGGAAGTCAAATGCGATATTCTTCGACCTGAAGAATCTAACGAGTCTATCCTCGAAGAACTCTAGTCCTTGACTTGACGAGAAAGCAAAGGCTGGATGGTTGGGAAAATCGGATTCAAGACTTTTAAAAAAAGATATGACTGCTTCAGTAGCATCCTCTTTGGACTGTAGCGGAGCAAACCAAAGATAGCCCGTATAATCATCTTGGAACAGCAAGAAGCACGTACATCCGTCAATGCTAGGAAGGAAAGAGTCACCGCCGCGCGAGCGACTCATGTCTGAAAACCCAACGTGTATTGCCTCCAATGGCTCAGCTGCGACAGAATTATACCGAGGCGGCTTTCCCCAGGCTGCGGAACGATAGATAGCACAATGAACACAGTCACATTTTCTAAAGCTGCCCTGGGTGCGGATTCCATTCCACTGCAGGAACTGATGAATATGCTCCGAACTAGCATGAGCTAGCTTCGAATGCCAGCACGCCATTGGGTCGGATGGTTGTTTGACGGGGAAGTAGGGCAATACCTGAACGGTCAGTTTGCGTACAGGGCGCGCTGAAATAAGATTGACTGCTCTGGAGTCAACGTGATAAAAGCATGGGTGAGGAGGCGATCTAAGCCTTTGAGATGAAAGAACGCAAGTAAGGCCGTCAAGAGTGTCCTGTTCAAGAAGAGAAACTGCGCCGAAATCCACTGAAATATGTTCAGTGGCTAGGTCTAAAATACCAAAGCGACGATATGTGGCCGCTGGTACGTAGAGAACCTCGACAGTAACAGTCAACGAGCCTTCCCCTGGATTGACAGAAGGAAATGTGAAAGTGGCGTATCCTGCGTGAGTTGCCACTTTTCCGTCAACGACATGGCCATTCAGTGGTCGCGGGTGTTGAAGGTCAAAGAAGTTCGGCGTGAATGAAACAGATGTTGAGTCTAAAATTAGCCAATCTGGATAGTCTGGCAATTGCATTGTATCAGTGAACAACAAAGACATGAGCAACTTTTAACAAGTGAGAAGTGGCGGTAGCTGCACTTCAGCAGCAGGTGAATCGCGACGTTCTCTTTTTATTGTGAATCCGGCACATGGTGCATTGGGGTACGGGTTTTACGTTTTACCTAATCTACGTTCTGCCCGCTGCTTAACATATCTCTTTCTCATGGCCTGAATTATGCAATGGGACGTTAGCATGCATGATCGTGCATGCGTCGGAGAATGCAGCATATGGCAGCGCAAAATAAATGCCGGGGCAACAGGTATCATTGAGACGTCCCACTAGAATTATCTGCACTTCTCGTTCCCTAATACATATATGGTCGGCGATGTGCGTCGTGTTGGCTTGCCCGGCTGTTCAGGCATGTCATTGGGCTTTTACGGGGATATATACTGCACGTAATTAGCCGCCGCGCATGAACCAGGGTAGATTACAAGGTGCTTCGGGCGATCCTGCAATTGCATCATGATGAGGTCAGGCGGCATCGTATACGCTACGGGCGAGTTGTTTGAAGGCAAACCAATAACGCAAGGGCAGCCTAATTTTTTATAATTCGCGGAGTCTGTTCCGTGCTATTATCCCTACTTAATAGCCTTGCGCAGTTATCAAGTCAGTATAAACCGTACTTGCCACGAGTATGCCTATTGTAATGACGCCCCACCCAGAGCTCATCAATTGCAGTATTTACGTCGATACCAAGTCAGAGGAGACCCATCGCGAGTACTCTCATTGTTCTCCTCTCACTGTTATCATTCAATTTCGACGACTCCGCTCTCCACACGCATTTCGAGCTGCTTGTGATAAGCACTAGATGGCGGCGAGTCTGTAACTACTTATGCTTATACCTCACCTAGAACTAAATTGTCCTTTTAGCTCGTTGCATGCTGGACATTCAGTCTGTTCGAATGCATCCCTGCTGATGTTAATAGGCGCGGTTGGCTACGCCAGTAGTGTATACTTCTGTGACGCGCGGCCCCCAGCGAGGAGGCATCACGTGTAGGGCACTCAGTGTGCCTGGGCTCGTGGTGCTTGAACGCTGTCTGGCCATAGCTAGCTAGAACGATAATTGTCGTATGCAAGCTGCAGTGGTATGACGACATATGGCAACCCCGATGGACGTGTTTTGTCCTTGTCGAGAGCCTCGTCCGCTTGAGCAGGACAAATTACCCGTGTTGATTGGGCGGGACGAGTGTTATTTTGCGGTCAGCTCGCTGCTTTTTTGTCCGCAGTGCACGTCCGTGCGCTGCCCCTTTTGCACGGAGAGCGAGCCTGTTTCGTGGTACTGCTCGTCGTGTCTCATGGAGACCACGAAACAAGAGGCGCGCGCTGCCTCGAACCGATGCATGCGCAACTGCATGCGGTGCTCGCGCTGCCACTCCAACGCGATCCTGAAGCCTGTAGAAGATGACGGTGTAAAAAAGCTCGCTGTAGAATGTGCAAATCCGGCGTGCGGATGGAAATACGCAGGCTTATTTAGCATGCCTGTAAAGGACGCGCAGCCGCTATCGGTTGCTCAGCAGGTACGCCTCCTGGGCGAGCATGCGTACCGGCGCGTTCTAGGCGCCGTCGAGGCGCAGATCAGCTCCAGACACGGGGCTTCCAAAAGTGCCGACATCATACACGCGGTGCCGCCTCATCTTCACGCTGGAGTCAGCAGCGCCGACGCAGGCAGAGAGCTGCCCGAGCTAGTGCCATTGAGAGCCAAGCTTGCCAAGAAGTGTCGTGTGTGCGAGACGCTTCTTGTAGACCCCGTGCGACAGCCCTCACAGGCGAGCTTCAAGCTCAAGACGCTCGCCCGTGACATTCTGCCCTGCGTCGAGGCTTACCGCGTAGGCTCTGTTGTGAAACTAGTGCTCCGCAACTTTGGTAACGCAGACATGGACGTGCAGATCGCTAGTCCCGACGCCGAGACCGTGGTTCTTGCTCCGCGATTGCTAGTTCCATCCCTACAGACCGAAGGCTTTGCGGCCCCCCTGTTTCTGGTCGAGCGCGAGACGACCGGTTCAAGGCAGGCTTTTATGGCGAACGCGAGTCAGAAGCGTGGGCGCGGTTGGGCCATATGTGAGCTAGAAGTGCCGCCCAGCCAGGAAGAAGTGAGGCTATTTAGTTCTTCTGCGTTCGCACCCGCCGCCGCTGCCGCCGCCGCCGCCGCCTCCTCTCCAGTGCATACTGATCGCATTGGTGCGTGGATCAAAGCACGCATTGTACACTTAGACCCGAAAATAGCTACTTAATGCACTGCGGTACTTGTTTGGGGCTCACAATGTGCCACACGCCAAGCAACCCTCCGAACCCCCGTTGAGAGACACCACTACAAAAAAGGGGGCCGTTAGCGAGTTTATGATAGGTGCGTCGACTTGAAGGCACTGCGGTAGAGTCTCTTTAATAAACGACACTCTATTATCAGTCTAGTGCGCAGGCTCCTGATGCAGGCCCATGATGCTCGTGATATTAGAAAATAGTATATGAAAGTGATAGCCCTCGGGGCGGACATTAAGACAGGACACGCGTCCGCAACTAGGGCTCGATGTTTTCGGAGATGGCGCGCGCAGTCAACCCGGCGACCTCGTTGCTCTCGCGGATACAGAAGGCATGCCTTAGCCCATCAACAACAACGGTCGACACGTTTGGCTTCGACTCGGCCAGCTCTATGAGCTCGTTGCGCGTCGAGTCCGAGACCCAGTGGTCGTGGCGCGCGAAGAGAGACCAGATGCGCGGCGTCGTATCCCAGAAGCCGTGTATATCCTCGGGCTCCTCCTCGGGCCCGATGCGCTGCATCTCCTCGATAGCCAGTGCCACGATCTGTTTCACGACGCCGGGGTTTTGCATGAGCTGCAGGGACGTCTCGCGCGCATAGGCAGGCACCGTGGCGGCAGGCATGGCCTTGCCCAGGAACCGGCGCAGAATCCAGTTACTGAAGGGGATCCAGCCCAGCGACCACACATACCAGCTCGCGGTCTCGGCGCCGACGTACCTGGTGATGGACGTGAACTTCTGGCCGCGCTCGCTGAGCGCAATGCTGCGAATCGTGGGCATGAGTAGTGCGACAAAGGCAATGTCTGGGGCGCGCACGGCGATGCGCTGCGAGATCCACGATCCCACGGAGTGGCCCACGAGGGCCACGCGCGTAGTGTGCGGGGCCTGTGTTTCGCGGAACCATTTCAGAAACTCGAGCTTTTGGTCGACCTGCTCGTCCAAAGTGAACATGTGCGGGCCGCGCTTCTCGTCGAGCCGGAACCCGCGGTGCGACGGGGCCACGATCTCAGCACCCGGCAGGAGACGGGCCAGCGCGCCAATGAATGCCTCATAGTACTCGGACAGACCCGGGTTGCCCGGCACGACGTAGACAAGCAGGCCCGAGGGTGACGTCGGCGCGTGATGCAGATACGGCGTGTCGAGCTCCTCGTGGACACGCTTCTGGACGCCCAGCTCGTCGGAGTCGTACACATGGTTCACGTTTCCGTTTGCATCCTCGGCCGTCGGGAGCCCTGGCAGCAACGTCCACTTGCCGTCGACCTTGAACTTGTACTGCGACTTGCCATTGGCCTCGTGCGCGAGCTCGAGAATTGAGCTGGCGCTCGACACATATTGGGTCGACTCGCCGACCCGCAGCAGCTGGAGCGGCTCCCAATGGGTGAGGTCGCCGTAGGCCTCGACCGAGCCGTGCTCGGCCCCATCATTATAGCTGAACATGATTACAAACGCGCAAGCGCACGGCTGCCCCACAAATTATAAGTCGCACACGTCGCTTTAGTGGGCCATGCGATGCAGGCTCGCTCGTCACGCGATGTCGAGCAGCAGTTCAAGCTGCAGTCGCTGAGAGCTGCGCGCATCGACAGCGCGCGCGGGCTGCAGTCGAACAGGCGCGCGAATATCAACGACGAGCGGCACTACGTCGCGGCCACGCGGGAGTACGAGCGCGAGCGCGAGCAGCAACAGAGTAGGGAGCCCGAAGCCGCGGACGTAGACGCGATGATCCGCGAGGCCGAGGATTTCTGACGCCGCGCTGCTGCGCCAGCCCGCGTGCTGAGAGCATGTCGTTAACGTGGCTGGCCTCCCCCCCCCAGGTTCCCCCTCCTGGTCCTCCTTCTCTCCACTAGCTCAAGCGGGCGTTTTTAACTACTTTCTGCCCAAGAGCATATTCACAACTAGCCAGGACAGGTGAGCGTCACGTTGAACTTGGGAGTGTCATAGAAATAAATAAGGTTAGTATGCTTCACAAATAAATAAGCGGCGAGGGCTGGCTAGCCGGCAGCGGCGAGGGACTCGCAGTTCCCAGCGGTGGCTGGCTTTTCAGCGGCTGGCCGCTAGCTGAGAGCCAGCTTGGCAGCAAGCGCGCCCGCCTCAACAATCTTGTCGTCGACTGAGCTGCTGGCCAGCAGAAGGTCGAGCAGCTCGGTGTCGCGCTGCGTCTGTGCGTGCCGCAGGAGCACGCTGCGGATCTGCCGCGGCGCGTCCGCAGCACTCATCGGCACTACATGGAGTTCACCGGGAAGCTTGCCGTCGCTATGAGACGCTGCGAGGTGCCGCAGCGCATGCCACAGGGGCACGTCCTCTACGTCCAGGTCCAGCTCCTGCACCGTAGGCAGCCGCGCGGCAACTGCCTGCGACCACACGACATACAGACTACGCCAGTTCGCAGCTAGCTGTGGCAGCACGTCGCCGAGATCGACGGCCTGCGTCACGGCCAGCGCGCGGGCCAGCGGCGTCAGCGTCATACTGGCAAGCGCCGGATCGCGCGCGCGCAGCCGCTCGCCCCAGAACGCCGCGTAATCTGCGCCAAGCTTCTCGCGCGCCTCGGCGCGGCGGCCGAGCCGCCACAGCTTGTTTGTGGCATGCAGCTGGAACAGCTCGCGCTGCGGGCCCGTCCACGAGCGCAGAATCGTGCCGCCCTGCGCGACGGCGCGCACAAAGTGGCCCACGTTCTGCACGCGCGCGTCGGCAAGCACCTTCGTGGCAAAGTCGAACGTCGCGTGCCCGTGATAGTACGCCTCGTTGAACTTGCTCAAGATGTCTGCCTCGGTGTGCTCGGGCGCCAGCGCGCGGCTGTCGGCGCGCGCCGCCGGCGCCGTGATCGTCTCGAGCCCGCTGAACAGCTCGCTGAAGTGCTGCGTCAGCTCGGGCTTCGACGAGTGCTCGGACATGCGCTCGTCAAGAAGTGTGCGGATCTCGTTCACTATCCATTGATTCTGCGGCGTTTGGTTCCGCGCAGCTGCCTTGCCTGGCTTCAAGAGCTGCTCGCCGTACCGGCCCAGCTGCTGCTCCAATTTGTACAGTCGTTTCATTCTCTCTCTCTCAAGATGCTGTCTGGCTCGTAGTGCCTGCCTATCCGCACTAGAGCAATGCTTCGCTTGGCTTCGCCTGGCTTCACTGTTGGGAACCTCCTTGCAAGCTGATGCTGCTGCTGCTGCTCGTGAAGACCCCCCGATGACATTATGCGCCCCTCCCGGTCACGTGCGCTGCAGCCCATTTAGAATCATGTCTATAGGGTGGTGGTGGCTTCGGCCTCGCGTAGGGTGCGCGGAGAGAGAAAAAGAGAGAGCTAGGGAGAGAGCGCCGTTCATGTTGTTGGGGAGCGATGGCTAGACTGGTGTATTAATACTGTCTCCGAGGAATGTGTGTCTAAAGAAATGCATTGCCTTCTTGGAGGAATAGGTGGCTAAAGTAGAGCATCGCCTCACTGGAGGAATTAAATACCTTGAGAATAAGCACCTCTCTGCTTGTACTGCGTAGGGGTTTTAAAGTCTGTAGAAACGAATTGTGAACTGAACTTTTATTCTGTTGCGCGCGCACGCCTACAGCTTCGTTTCCGGTGCGGGCGAGGCAAAGGGACGCTCATGCGCTTTCAGAAACGCCGTGGTCTGCTCATACTGTTCTGTCCACTCCGGGTGCTCGGCAATGCTCTGGGCTGCGAGCCGGCTATACCATTGGCCCTTGAGGTTGAGCGAGTTCTCAACAGCAGAGACGTACTCAGAGTAGTCGACCTGCTCTCCAGGAAACTGCGGCGCGCCGACGCTCGTGCGGGCCAGGCCCTCGAACAGCACATCATAGTGGGGGTGCCATCGCTGGAACAGCCGCTCGCCAGTGACTGCGCGGCGCTCGGCCTCCCATCGCGTCGCCTCCTCGGTCGACGGCAAGGGCTGCTGCCCTTTTCCCGACCACAGGTACGACGACGCCTTGGCCTGCGCCTCCATGACCCGCCAGGTTATGCCCTCATTGATCGCTGACGACACCGCCAATGTCGGGTCGGCAGCCCACCACGTAAACCAGTACAGGTTGCGCGTTTGGCTGCCGTCGGCACTCACAATCGGATACTTCTGCAAGTTTGTGTACTCGTCCAGAAACGGGTACGAAAAGAGATAGCCAGTTCCCAGAACGACCTTCTCAACCGCTTCCAAAACGCTGTTGTCTGAAAAGATGACGTCCACCTTCCGGGGATCCTCTTTGTTAATCTCGAACTTCTTCACCCCCGGGTGGGCCACAATCCACGGCTGCAGAAAATTCCGCAGATTGTACTCCTCGATGCCCCGTAGTGACAAGTGAACAGGCAGGTGCACAGAGTCCTTAATTAAGTGCGCGACATCGGAGTTGCTGAACGACGCACCGAGGAGCAGCACCTTCTCCTTCCCGGCGAACTCCTCAGGCCCGCGAAATGCCTTTGTGTGAATGATCGTGCGCTTCGGCAGCTCCGCAATTGCTTCGGAAAGACCGCTAATGTCCGGAATGCGCGGCGCGTTGAACCTACCAGCAGACACATAGAGATAATCAAATTCCTCGGTCCACCACTTGTTGCTCTCGTGCAGCACAAGAGTCCACGGCGAGTTGTGCGGCTCCTTTTTGAACGCCTTTTCCACCGCCGTGTTCAGCAGCAGGTTCTCGTCGCGGCCCTCGAAGTATTCAACAACGTACTGCCGCACAACCTCATGGCTCCGAAATGCGTCGTCAATGCCGAACCGCTCGAATGTGTCCTCCGGCTTTATATCGGCAAACGGCTTGCTCGTGAAGGCCATCAGATTCGCCGTCACGTTAGTTTCCACTTGGGGGTACAGCGTGCCTTCGTACGTCGCGGCCACGTCACCAGCCACCTTCCCGCTCACTACAGGCTTTGCGCGCGTGCCGCTCTCGACGTCGGCTGGAATTCGCACGGGCTCTGAAGCCGTTGGAAGACCGCTCTCATTGCGGCTGCCAATGAGCTCGTCGAGCGACCACGTACCGCCCACAACGGGGCGACGCTCGATTACGACAATGTTCTTGAATCCCTGTTTCAGAAAGCTTTCCAAGGCAATGGCCCCAGCGGGCCCAGCCCCGATGATTGCGACTCTCTTGTTCTCAAGTGTCATTTCCGCCGCTGTTAATAGTGATGCTAATGCCTCTGCGCCGTAGTCGCTTGTGCGCGTGCTAATAACCTTCGAAACGCCTGGTGCGTCATTTCTCGTGCAATGAGTTCAGTGCGCACCCTCGCCCTAGCCCTGGCTGCGCGTTCCGTCTGCAGCATGTATGCACACGATTATCGTCTAACAATAACAACATTAACACTGCATTCTGTCGACAACGCACGTCCCAGCGTTTGGAATGTGGACTAGGCTTGGCCTTGTGTACACGTGGTATTTTATTTTAAGCGGTTCCGAAGCAGTGCTTGGATCATCATCGGGACTGGAATCGGCCACATCGCGCCGATAGGAAGCTTTACAGTGTCTAAGGACAGCGACTAGTCCCGGAATTTTTGCGGGCCAGCATCGCCGTTGCAGCGAGGTAATTATGTGTGACTGTCAACAACACGATTCAGGAACGCGACGCCCTCTTCAAGCTCATCAGGCCGGATCCATTCATCCGCTTTGTGGGCCCGATCAATGGACCCCGGTCCGCAAACCACAACCGGAAGGCCCTTGAATGCTTCCTGGAAGAGGCCGCCTTCTGTGCCAAAATTAATGCGGCCCCCTTTCTGCGATGTCAGTGCCTTTAAGAAGGGGGAGTCGTCGGGAGTAGTGAGCCCTGGGTATCCGTTCAGCTCCTCAACGTCGACTTTTCCTTTGGCAAACTTCGGCAGTTCCAGCAGTTGCGACGCCTTAGTGCGAATCCTGTCGACGTAGTTCTGTGAGTTCGAGCCTGCCAGCAAACGCATTTCGAACTCGAATTCGCAGCGGTCCGGTACAATGTTCAGAGCAACCCCGCCGCGAATCGTCCCTACTTGGGCAGTGCTAAACGGCACTTCGTATGTGTTGTCGTTCAAGTCAGCTTCCTCCAAGTCTGTCTGCAGCGCTTCAACCTCGCGAATCAGCTCGCAAGCCAGGAGCACCGCATTGCACCCGCGAGCTGGGTTCGACGAGTGCGCGCTGAGCCCGTGGCACACGACGCGCACCGCCAGTTTCCCCTTGTGCCCTGATATGACTCGCATCTCCGTGGGCTCGCCGATGATGCATGCCCCGACGCGGAACTTACGCTCCTGGAGTTGCTGGAGCAGAGTTCGCACTCCAACACAGCCAATCTCTTCGTCGTATGACACAACCAGATACAGAGGCTTCCTGAGCTTAGACTCGCGGTCGAGGTCCACAGCATGGCATGCTGCCTTCAGCATGCAGGCCAGAAAGCCCTTCATGTCACTCGTGCCCCGGCCCACGAGCTTGCCGTCGCGCTCAATCATCACAAACGGGTCTGTGGTCCACGGCTGGCCCTCTACTGGAACCACGTCGCTGTGAGCCGAGAGCGCCGTTCCGTCCGGGGTGTCTGGCCCAATACGGGCAACCAAGCTGGCCCTCCCCGGCTCAGACCCGGGCAATTTTTCAGCCAGCACACCGATGGAGCTGAGCTGGACAGCGACCCAGTCTATAAGCTCGGCATTCGGAGTGCGGCATATAGTGGGGAAGGCGATAAGCTTGCCTAGAAGTTCGGTCACGGACAGCTCTTGTAACGACATGTGAAGCAGTCCCAAAAACAACAAATCTTGGGTAACCGGTCGTCGACGGCCTCTGGGAATAGCGCGGTGATGGCGGGGTGCCGGCTAATACTGCCGTTTTCGGCGCTTAGCGATGACTCGTTGTGAACGTTATGCCAGGTGTGATTCGACAACGGCCTTATCATACGCCCCACCCCTACCCTTATCTCTTTCGAAACGGCATGACTCGAGCTGCCCCTCAATTCTTCAGCGTCATCGCAGAGTCCTGCAAGTTGCCCTCGGCTTTAACCCAAAGGAAATCATGGAGTACACAGATGTCGTTGTTATTGGCGCAGGCCAGGCTGGAATCGCTGCAAGTGAGCACCTCACGCAACACGGCATCTCGCACATAGTGCTCGAGCGCGACCGTATAGCCGAAAGCTGGCGCACGCGGCGTTGGGATTCACTCGTTGCAAATGGCCCTGCGTGGCACGACCGCTTTCCCGGCCTTGAATTCCCCATTGACGGCGACAAGTTCGCCTCGAAGGAAATGGTTTCGCAGTACTTCGAGGACTACGCTGCGAAAATCAAGGCTCCCATCCGCACTGGGGTTGAGGTTAGCGCCGTGACGCGTAGCTTGGCTCGCCCCGGGTTTGTGGTTGAAACGAAGGCCGCTCATGACGCCAACGGCAAAGCAGGTAAGATCGAAGCCTCGTATGTCATTTCCGCCACAGGCGCTTACCAGACTCCCGTCCTGCCCCAGATTGTGCCAGAGTCAGCAGGAATAGTGCAAATGCACTCGATAGACTACCACAATCCGGAGCAGCTGCCTGATGGCGCGGTGCTAGTCGTCGGGGCTGGCTCGTCAGGAGCTCAAATAGCCGACGAGTTGGGACGCAGCGGTCGAAGAACATTCTTATCTGTTGGACCGCACGGGAGACCTCCTCGGAGCTATCGCGGGCGCGACTTTTGCTGGTGGCTCGGAGTTCTGAATTTGTGGGACCAGGAGGCGACGGCCGAGTCGACTCATACCACCATTGCTGTGAGTGGGGCCAATGGCGGTCGAACGATGGATTTCCGTGAGCTGGCAACACGCGAGAATGGGGTCACTCTAGTGGGTCGCACAATGGCGTTCGATAACGGCAAGCTCAAGTTCGCTCAAGATCTGGCTAAAAACATCAAGGATGGCGACGACAACTACCTTGAACTTCTGGAAGCCGCTGACAACTACGTCAAGTTGAATGGGCTTGACCTGCCCGAAGACCCTGAAGCCCGCCACTTACTGCCGGACCCACCCTGTGTCGCGACGCCTATTCGCGAGCTAGACCTCGCTGAGCACAACATAACCTCAATCATTTGGGCCACCGGCTTCTCGAATAGCTATTCGTGGCTTCAGACGTCGCAGTCACTTGTGGATGGCCGCCCGAGCCACCACCGTGGAGTCTCCACCGAGCCAGGTGTTTACTTCCTTGGGCTTCCCTGGCAGACTCGCCGTGGTTCCTCATTTATCTGGGGTGTGTGGTACGACGCCGGGTATATCGCCGACCACATTAAAAAGCAACAGCAGTACATGCAGTACCGTCCGAGCTCGTCTGCGAGCAACTAAAAAGGGTATCTACCAACTCCTTGGGCTGAGTTAAAGGCCAGTTTATAGGGTCCTAACAGGAGTAATACATAACCTGCGCACAATCAATTTTGGTAACATTTAGTTTCGTGTTCCAGCTCTATCTGGTCACTCACGAGTCTCAAGTACTTGTCTAGACCTGTGTGGACAAATGCGGTTCTAATTGTGTCAGCTGGAGAAAAGTTGCCGCATTGGGTTGACCACCTGGGGACGTGAGCTGCCACTGCTGAAACGAGACCTTTATGGCCTTTATAAGCTTGGGCGTCTTCTGTCATTCCTCAAACACACTTTCGCCAATGGCCCATCCCGCCACGACTCCGAAACCGCCTGATGTGTACGACTTCGACAACTGGCGGCACTTCTACTATACCGCGCTCAGTTACCACTTAAGCACACGTCCAAATGATGTGCTGATAAGCCAGCGTATAGAGACCTTCAAGAAATATATGTCTTCAAGTGTCACTTCATACCTGGGTAACCTCGTGCAGCCGCGGCACCAGCGTTATAACACAGTCGAAGGCTGGGATGACTGGGTCATCATCGTGATGGCTCTGCTGAGTGCCCAGGATTCCACGGCAAAAAAGCCTGTCTCAGTCAAAGGTTGGGTCTCTAAGTACAGGAAGGGACGCATTGACAAGTACGATTTGTGGCTAGCCCTTGACGACCTCGCGGGCCGCCGCTGGATAAGCGCTGAGGATCAGCGGAGTGGGTTTTGGAATGCGCTGTCACCGTCTACAAAGCAGGAGTTGCTGGAGGAGAACCCTTGTTTTGACCCCAAGTGTGAAACGTGGAGTAGCCACGACAAGGACGCCATAGGCCTGGCTGAGCAGAAGCTTTTCCAGCTGATGTGTTTTGGACGCGAGAAGCGCCCGAGTAAGCGCCTCGAAAAAGCGCGTCTATTTTTTGGCGTAATTGTCGCGGTCTTGGTATGGAGCCTATGTCTTCCTTTTTTCCGATCTGGGATTCCGCTTTTTGCCGTGTGCTTCCTGTTGCTTATCGCTAGCGGAGTATTAATTGGCCTCCTCATTCGTACGCTTATGACCTGGAAGCATCTGAAGCGCATAGCCGATGCAGAGAGCGCTTAAGCACTACCACACGTAACTGTGAGCACACCCGTTCTTCGATATGAATCAACTAGTTAAGAGAATAGTCACTCAATTGTATCACCTCAGTGCAGTCATGTTAATGTAAAGGTCAGGCGCTCTCAGCCGCGCGCCTAGGGCCTTCGAGCCATTGATTCTGCGGGCTGTGTGGCAGAAGGTGCCCTAGCATTCTTGTGCCGCCTAATTCCACTGCAAGGCTTTGTGGACGCTTCCTTTTGTTTTGAAAATGCACAAAGCTTCAAAGAATCGCTTGACTTCTCGGGAAAATATCAGGTCAAATAGAAACAAGCAGGCGGTTAAGCAGGCGCGGACATTGCGCAGAAGCACCAGCGACTACAACGGCTGTGCAGAAGCACTGAAGGCTTGCTGCATGACCGATCATTGATCGTTGTGTACTATTTGTACTACTAACATTATCAGCGACAACCAGAATTATCACTCGCGAATTAACCAAAGGTCACGATGTCATTCCAGCGATTTGTGGAGAAGAGCAGCAAGTTAGACGCTGAGGTGGCCGAATTGCGCTCGAGCTCATAGCCGCACAAGGCTTTGCCGGCTTTGCCTCCTCCGCCTCAAACCTGCACCACCCACCGCTTTCTCTCGTATTTCAGGATCTGCTGCACCACGCAGATGTGGCTTGCGCCCTAGCCCTGGCAGAGTAGGGCCGCCCGAAACGCACCTACCCTACGGTTGTGCTGCTGCTGAGGCAACGTCGCCTCCGCCAACGCACAGGCCCAAAGAATGACATTCTCCATAGTGGCGCGGTGTCCGCGCACAAACCAATTCGCGGTCTCGGTATGCTCGTCGTCGCCGTCAGTAGGCGCGCGGTGCGCGTACGCGCGCGCCGGGGTGGGCGCTGCAACCACGCAGAACATCACAGACCCGCGCCTGGGGCCGCAATTGCTGGACGTGATGCAGCAAGGCGCTGGTGCGCATGAGGCTCGCAATGTTGTGATCAAAAACTGCGAGTACGGCGAGTTCCGGCAGCTCACGGCCGTGGACAAGCAGGGCAGCACCAGCGTGTGGTCTGGCGGCAAGACGCTGGGCATCCACGCCGAGGCCGAAGGTAAGAACGTTGCCTCGGCGGGCAACCTGCTCAAGAACACAAAGGTGCCGCAGGCCATTGTCGACTCGTTCGAGAAGTCCGATCCGGAGCTCGAGCTTGGCGAGCGCGTCCTGCGCGCCATGCAGGCCGGCCTGCACGCCGGAGGAGAGGCTGGTCCTGTCCGCTCCGCGGCGCTGCTTGTTGTCGACAAGGAGGACTGGCCGCTGGCAGACTTGCGCGTGGACTGGACCGAGGATGGTCAGCCCGGCCCTCTGCAGGCCCTCGAAAAGCTGTGGGGCCTGTGGGCTCCTCAGATGCATGAGTATGTGACGCGCTGTCTGAACCCGGCTACGGCGCCTTCGTACGGCGTCCCCGGCGATGAGTGACTGATACCGCTGTGTGAACCGCATAGGCGAGCTGTCACATAGGCGCATCTGTTTAAGGCGACTACATAGATGCACATAAATCCACACTGGTCCTACCAATCTCCAACTATTCAGCGCGCTTTTCTTTTATCTCTCGCGGCCTGCCACTCGTGAGCAAAGTCAAGCCATGTACTTGCCTTTTATTTTTCTACGGGTTTAAATGGGGTGTTCAAGACGGCGTTGTCTTGGAATTTACTTTTGTGATTGGCTCTGGCTCGGTCGACCTGGCTGTACGGTGTGAGCCTCGCTTACAGACCGCTTTCGCGTGTGCTTTCCTCATTCATCGCTTGACTCAACCCACCTATCTTATCAATGAGTGGAGTCCGAGTACCGTTGCAGGTTAGGGTGCGGATCTGGCGGTCATAATACGTGTTCTATAAACCACGCCGGGTCCTCCCCCACCTCCACCTCCAATCTTTGCCGGTAGACTTCCATCAGAATGGCCCATAAGCGTATTCGCCCGTTCAACACTAAGGCCACTTATCCTGAGCAAAGCCTTGACAATGACCTGTGCCAGGCCGTCGTGACGAAAAACACTATATATCTGCGCGGCCAGGTTCCTCAAGACCTCGACACGCGCGAGAATTTCGGGGTTGGAGACATCGAGGCTCAGGCCGAGAAGGTGATGGACAATATCGAGCTGCTGTTGTCGGAGTGTGAGGCAAAGCTGACGGACATTTGTAAGGTCGTTGTGTACCTAACTGACATCCGCTACCGCGAGCAGGCCTATCGCGTGCTGGGCCGCCGCCTGAAGGGCGTTTTCCCCGTTTTCACGGGCCTAGTTGTTGTTGCGCTGGCGCGTCCCGAGTGGTACATCGAGGTTGATGTCACTGCCGAGCGCGAGTAGACGTGGCTAACAGCTTGTAAAAAGTATTAAATCATTGTAGGCAGTGGCTCATCACTTGGGTTCGTTAACATTCATTGATTGCTTTCACATAAAATATAAGTCGTCGCTTGAAATTAGCACAACAACAACAACGACAACAACAACATAATAACAAAAGATGTCGGTTGTTACCATATGAAATGGAGAGCAGCAAAGACAACCGGCTCTGCTGAAGCTTTACAAGGCTTGGACATAATAAATAAGGTTACACCGTGGAAGTCTTGACCCTTTCAATGTCGTGCACCTTATCTATGGTGGACGGCGCGCTGGACAGGTTCACGTCTTCAACGAACTCTGCATCGCCCTTATCCTTGTCCTTGTCATTGGAGTTATCCATAGCACCCCATACACTGTTCTCGCTCTCGTGCATCTGGTCCTCCTTGAGTTGCGCGAGCACGACGCGATGAGCACGCCATGCGGGCAAGCCATCCTCGAACAGCATATCAATGCTTTCCAAAGGAATACCCTTTGTCTCTGGGACGCAGAAGAAGATGAAAGGAATGGCACTAAGATCGATGATTGCAAAGAAGAAGAACACGCCGTACTTCATGGAGCTGATCATGCTGGATGTGGCCTTCGACATGATGAAAATAGGAAGCCAGGACAGCGCCGCGTTGATCGATTGCGTGAATTGACGAAGGTTCTGCTCGAATACTTCGGCGGCCCACACGAATGGGCCGCCGGACCACGCGAGGAGGAAAGAAGCAACCCATAAGTACATGGACCCAATAGCAGCACGGCCGCCAGGGCCTGGGTTGCCACCGTGGTCGAGGTCCGCAACCTTGAGATACGCACCTATGTACCAGAACCAAGCAGAGCAGAACGCTGACGACACTATGAAGGCCGGACGTCGGCCAACCGTATCGATGATGAACAGGATGTAAATTGCTGTGCAGCCGAACTTCATCACACCGAGGAAGCCCGTCGAGTACATGGACGCATTCTGCCCCTTAACACCAAGTTGGTTGAACAGTTGTACCGAATAGTAATTGATGCTTTGGATGCCCATGAAATTGGGCAGCACGAGAAGCCAGGCAGAGATGTACATGCGCTTCATAAGCTTCTTATCCCTCCAAATCGCATACATGGGGTCGAGAATGCCCATTCCGATTGTCGTCCTCTGCTGCTCGACGCTCTCGCGCATAGTACGGAACTCCCAGTCAAGATACTCGTCACCAGGATGCAATTTACGCATCCAGCACAAAACGTTCAGCGCTTCCTCATCACGGCCTCTTTGCACGAGCCACCGAGGTGATTCCCTAAGAAGGCACGAGCCGATGAAGAACAGTCCCGCCGGAATGAGTTGCACAGCCACGGGAATGACCCATTGCTTCTGACCGTCCTGAACGTGCTCCACAACACCGTAGTTGATCCAGAATCCCGTGAGGTCTCCGATACGCCAACCAACCTCAAAAATGGCCACGATTTGACCTCTTATAGGCGCCGGGCTTACCTCAGATAGGTACACAATCGTCAGGTTAGTTGCAGCTCCCACTGCCATACCACTCATAACGCGGCCAATATACATTGGCGCAAGACTTCCTGATATAGACCCCAGCATGATTGCAGATCCAATCGTGCCAAATGCGCTCGAGAACAGCATGGCTATTTTGTTTCCGTAGTAGAACTTAAGAGGGTAGACGACCAGAGCGCCGCCGAAGGCGGCAATGTGGAAGCAGGAGATGATATTCGAAGTCACGGTCTGGCCATGCGACGAATTGGCGTCGATATTGAAATAGGCAGTGAAGTTCTTGTTTGCAACCGTGGAACCGATGAAGCCACTGTCGTAGCCAATCAGAATGGATGATGTCGTCGCAAGAAAGGCTGTGACATAAATACGCCAGTTGTAGATGGCGCTAGGCGTAGGCCGCTCCTCTACCTTCTTGAAGGGGTTGTGAATATATTTCTTGAATGCGGGGTTCATCGCGAAACTCCCCTGCAACCGCAAAATGAAAAGCGTTGAGCAGGTCTTTAAGTCCTCGCTTCACACTTTTATATGCACTCCACGTTTCTCCGCACTTTTCTCCTTGCAGATTTGCTCGGACGCATGAGACCCTTGCCCAGGTGTACGTCACGCAGACGGGCAAAGAGGGCCGACGAGCCAAGCTGATCCAGCCCAATCGCAACGGGTCTAGGCGTCCCGTCCGGCCCTGATCCGCAGTTGGGCCCTCGGGTCCACTTTAGCGTGGCTTCAGGGGTTATATGAAAGCGTTGGTGTGGTATTGCCTTAAGCAGCCCATGGATTCTTTACGAGACGGCGACGTTGTTGCGGCTTTGGCATAATCATGGCGGCGGAACTCCGCTTTTTGGGGCTGGGGTTCGACTGGAATAATTTACGCCTCATCGCTGGGGATGCCTTGTGGCTGGGGTAAACGCTGTTAGTCCGGGGAAGTGAGGTAATCCGGACGCGACTAATGCAGATTTTGAGGGGGTGATTAAAGTCACAGGTGATTTTATGCATGTACGTGCATGAAAAGACACAAAATTGGTACCACGCCGCTGCAGCAGGCGACGAAGTACCTGACCGCCCCGCCCGGTGATGTAGCAGTACGCTCTGGGCTTAGATACGGGCTCGAATGTTGGGGGCACTACTTCCCTTGGCAAACCGGGGGTTTGCGGTGTGAGCGACTTCTTATCAAATCTCTAAACGAGTGCGATACAGAGAGTTGATAATATACATTAAAAACGAATAAGACAGCTGCGGAGTGAGGTTGAATGAGGACTTCCTCTGTGAGAAAATCTTCCATAAGTAATTCCTGCGTAAGCTCGCGTGTAAGAAAAAAAAAAAAAGAGAAAAATGTAGGACATGCATGCAGAACGCACATCGCGATGAAAACAAGGCACGCGCTCGACTTGCGCTCACGCGATCAAACAAAAAAAAAAAAAGACGGACTATCTTGCTTCAGCTGACGTGCGAAATCATCCATTAATCCTCAGTGTCCCGAGAATCACTCCATGACGCTGAACACGTAGCGGTCAAGTTCAACTAGGATTAGTCTCATTCCCTTAAGTGATTTTCGATTTTGCCCTGAGTGCACGCTGAAAGGGGGGAGGGCATGGGGGGATTCAGCCCGTTTAGTAATTTTAAGAAACGACCAATCAGGGTCTCAGGTGCGCGGGGTATGCGCGTTGCAGGTTGCTAGCTTCTTTTCTCTATAGCGCGTGTGTGTTGTCGAGCCGTCGTGAGACTGCTCGTGATCGCTACTTTCATGATCGTTTACTAGGATTTCGTGGTTATCAATGAATCGCCACAAATTGCCTTTGGCAGAAGCGCATGGGCTCGCTGTGTAGATTGAGGTTAGGTTTGTGCTGCTAGAGCGGGGGGATCTTGAACCTCTTCCGCGCGGCTTGAGCGGCACGTCCTCCTGCTAGTAACCTGCCCCGTCTAGTCGCGTGAGCGGCCTCTGCTTATGGCATCTCATCTCGCGCTTCGCCACGCCTTAGCAGGCAAGGGCGAGTTGCATGGGTGTCACGTGTGTGTGCTTGTTGTCATGCCCGTTGCCATTTTGATCAAGTTAGCAAGCAGGCGGCGGCTTGTGTAACTGATCATCAGTGTGCTGAGTCATATGCTGCCATCACCGCCGACACTTCCCGCCCTTTGATGTCCCCCCATACAATTTAACAGTGCAAGCGTTAAGCACCCCAGCCATTAACAACAGCACTGAAGGTAAGTAATCCGCGACGGACATGTGAGACATGGTATGGATGGACGGCGGAACACAAACAGAAATTGAAAATGGGCTTGAATCAGATTGAAACGCGCAGCAATTGTGTTTCAATTGCGTTTTTATCCCGAGCAATGTCTGTCGACGACGGCGGTTCGCAGACCACCAAGGGCTAGGCCTGCATGAGGGGTCTGAATCCGTCTGGGCACGAGTGTTCTGTGCGTCCTGCCGCGTCTGCTCGTGTCGTCTCCCCGTCCAAGTTTGTTGCCAGCATTGATACTAACCCCGCCTCAGAAAATGCCTAAGGAACCCCGCACACGCTCGACTCGTGCCACTAGCACGCGTAAGAAGAAGGATCCCAACGCGCCGAAGCGCCCCATGACCGCGTACATGTACTATGCCACTGAGCAGCGCGAGGTTGTGCGCAAGGAGAAGCCCGACGCCAAGTTCGGCGAGGTCGGTAAGATCATCGGCGAGAAGTGGCGCGCCCTTTCCGACGAGGACAAGAAGCAGTACGAGGCCAAGGCCTCCAAGGACAAGGAGCGGTACGACGAGGAGAAGACGGCCTACAAGGCCAAGGTTGAGGCCGAGGAATAGTCTTCTTCGCGCCCGTCTTGACCCCGGTCTGTCCGACGTTCCTGTACTTCTTCTTTTTATTTTAAGCTAACTGTATTCGTTTCTTTTGTATTTTTCCAATCCGTATCAAACTCTTGACTTTTCGCCTGTCTCTGTTGTTGCTCTCGTGGTGCTGTGCCGCCTTAGCGGCGGCTTCGGCCCCACCTCGTAGAACATCATGTAGGCCTCTGTGTTGCGGGCCAGAACCTGTTTCGTCGAGCCCTCCCGGACGTTGTCGTCGCTTATGATCCACCACTGCTCCAGCGCACTCTCTTTGTCGGCACCCTGCTGTCGGCGCGCTGCGGTGTAGTGGCCGCGGTAGTGGTTTCCGCGGTGGTAAACGATCGACCTCAATTGCAGCTCCTGCAGCAGCCCCAGTTGCGCTGGAATATTGACGGCCTGTGAATTCCGGAAACTGGCGTTCGCATAAATCGACCGGTTGATGTGAACTGCCAGAACCCGCGGCACTTTACTGACTCGGCTTGTCTTCTCGATGACGGTCGGCCCGCACTCGCTGCAATTGTAGTCTTCAATGAGCTCAGCTTGCGGCTTCAGAATCTCTTCACTCGGGTGCCTTTCTAGAACCACGAACTCCGTGTTTTTGCTTGTGGTGAGGCCACACCGCCTACATTGGATCGTATCCGTGATTGTGCCCCTGAATGGCAGCTCGGATCCACTGCCACTGTGCTCCCGCTCGAGCAGTTCAAGTATTTTCATGAGAAGCTCGTGGGCGTCCTGCTGTCCGCGGCTCATGCGTGCCTCGTACAATTGTTCTATCAGCCGTAGGGCTGGCCAGATCCTGCTCTGTCGCGGGGCGCTGTCTTCCTGCTCAAGGTCCTCTAGCACTGTGGCCATTGCACATGTCCATGGCTTCGATGCATCCTGCTCCTTGAGGAGAAAATCTCGTAGTCCTGTGAGCGGCGCCAGGGCTTGAAATGTGGAATTGGCGAAGCAGTCGTTCCCAGTGTTGATGAGACCCGTCGTGTATTTCTTCTGACGCCCTGAGGACGGCTCTGGAATGACGGAAGGAATGACAATGTATGCCAGCAGGGCTCCAACGCCGATGATACCTGCCGCCCATGCCTTGGCGTCTCTGTTCATGGCTTTTTGCGCGGCGGTTCGCTGGTTGTTGGCAAGTTTTGTTTAGGATGTGGGCAACCGCCTCAATACACCGAAACCGCGTAATGTACACGTCTCCAGCTCTCTAATTGTGTTTCTATCGTCTCGGTTCCCGCGTCCGACGTGCCTATCCTCAATGTAGAAGTGACCCGGCTACACGGTTCGCCATCATCTAGGCGAGCCGACAGTGGCCATCTCACGTAATGGGTAACAAGAATACCCCGAGTCCGAACTAAGTAGGCGAGAGACTCAAGCCTCCGCTCGCCTGAGCGAAGACCACTCACTTAGACCTGCCGGTATGGCACTTTGTAACTAGTAGATTCCTGTAATTTCTAATTAGTCTGCTAGGCCCATCGGCCCTTTGGCTATCGTCTTCTGGCCTGCTATGGCCAGATGCCGACGGGCCTGGTCCTCTTGTCTCCAAAATGGAGTGTCTTCATTCAAATGTATTTTTTTGGGTTCAATTCGGTTCAAAAATGCTTGCTCTTTGCGTCTTACTGAATTCGTCGCTCGATCAACGCCAGTTCGGTCTCTAGTTGATACGGATCCTAATTACCTTACGCAGAACTTCACTCTGGCGCTCTTACTGAATTTATCGCGCACTCGGAAATATTTATGTTGACAAGTAGAAGGTTCACTGGTACACAAAAGATGCGCTGTTACTCGGATTAATGTTCCATCTACGGCACTTGAGTGGCCATTAGATCGGTGGACTTTCACAAAAGCCACAACAGCACGAGGCATGCAAAAAGACAAAGGCACAAAGACAAAGGCACAAAGTGGAGACGGTGAGACGCACGTAGGCACAAAGACCAATTGTTCACATGCCGAACATGGGCAGAATTACATGGGCAGAATTGAAGACAATAAAAATGTTTACATTGCGCGCTATCTTATCGAGACAGCAACCACAGCACATGTCTTACCCCGTGCCACACCCTAGCTAGACGAAACGCCGCGCGCTTCTAAACCAGTACGACCGGCATGCCGGATGCGATTTGCGCGCATCCGGATGTATGCAGAAACGAACGTGAAACCAGCCAATCGCAGCGCGCACGCAAGCGACGCGCGCGGTTGAGGAATGTGAAAGCGACGCAGACTTTTAGTCAAACAATGGGGGACTGCATACTGGAGAAGCTTTTGACACCGAATGACAAATCGCATCGAGCACTGCAGGCGCCATGCTGGAGTGGCAAATACAGACTGCAATAAAGTGCGACAGAGGGGGACATAGTAATTACAGAATAGAAATGGCCAAGCGTTGAGAACAGACACACAGAGCTCAGGTGCTGAAAATTCTGGGTGTGTGATGCGAAAACATCGTGGTACACATTCATGCATTGCAGGGTAGGGTTCACGGATCGGTCGCATATGCAAAACAGATCAACAGCTACATCCAGATGGAACATGCCGCGAAAGTTTTGTTGAACCGATCACGGAACGGAACTATATAAGACCTGCATCGGGATCCAGTGTTAGCTCCTCAGACCAGTCTCTCTTTCGACACACTCTCTTTAATATCCGAAATGTTCGCCTTCCTTGCTCTTGCCGGTGCCGCTTCTGCCGCCTTCGTTAACACCACGACCGTCGAGGCCACCAAGTACACCACCATCCCCTGCCCGACGCCGACGACGCTCACCTACGGCTCGTCTACCTACACCGTCACTGAGGCCACGACCCTGACCGTTGAGGACTGCAGCTGCACCGAGTCGCGCGCTCCCTCCACGGCCGCCCCCACTCTGGCCCCTGCCACCTCGGCCCCTATCCTGGCCAACGGTGCTGGTGTTGCCAAGGCTGGTGCCGCTGCTGGTGTTGCCGCCGCCGTTGCTTACATGCTCTAAGCAGTTTGCATTGCTGTGCTTTAATGTATTTGTACGCTTTAATACCACATAATTTATCGCTCTTCTAGAGTTAATAAACCACATCTTCTTGCTTTGCCGCTACCAGCGGGCTGAAACCAGGCCGAGCCAGCGATATACAAGCGGGAAAACACGGATCTGACAGCATTGTGAGCCGCTGCATCGAACACCGCGCAGGCCGGGACTTTGATTGCAAGCCTGGTGTCTTTACAATTAGAGCCCGCCGAACGTGCTGGGCCCCGCACACATCAGGCCAGCAGCGGTACAAGCGGAATTACTAGATTGTGGCATTCAAACAGGCAAGCGGAACAGGACGGGAAAACGCGCGAACGCACGGCGGCGCCGCTCGCCCAGTTCAATTATGTCGTGTCCTGAAATGACAGTCATGGCTGGTGAGGGTCCAAGCGACGCGACAGGCCAGTCAGGGAGGCACGATTATTTGAGCCCACCATGAACTGGCGGCCGTGGCAGCGCCGGTAAATCGTTACTCACAGGTCCTCGCACTGGCTATTTTGAAGATAAATTTAAGACGAGGCCTACCAACGGCAGAGCTCACTGCTGATGCGTTTCTAAAAAGCAAGTACGATGGCTGCTTGGGCGATGCTCGGCTAGGCCGTGGTCAGCGACTCCCATCGCGCGCGCCGCACAGGCAACTTGACAACACTCTTGTATAACTTTATTTAATTTTGCCAAGAACACGCGAGTACACTCCCGGTGTACACAGAGAGTGCACGCAGAGAACGCACGACCGATAGAGCAGAATACTGCGCCTGGCGTCTCGACGGCTAGAATATGGTGTGCCTCGCCAGATCCACTCGCCTTTGTCATATTGCACCAGCCAAAGATGCCTGCCATGCCGATGAAGGTCAACATAGCCGCGGACATGCGGGCGGAAAGCTCGTTCCAGGCAAGCATTGCACCGGCAAGAAACAACAAGCTCATGATCGGCTATCTCATACTGAAGAACCAGCTGCTCTATCCACTAGCCCAGGGGTTCCTGTGGGCGCTGCTGAAGGACTGGATGGTCCTCCTTGGCGCCGCGGCACGCACGAGCGGCGCGCTGCGCGGACAGCAGATGCGCCGGTGGCTAAACGAGTGGATGCAGGTGGCCTCCGTCCGCGGAACCTCCGTCGAGTAAGCAACGCGCGGCAGCAAAATACATCAGATCATAAGGGCATAACAAAAGGGCTATATAAATATGAAATACAGGCGTCGAAGTCTAGGAGAAGAAGCCACCGGACTGCTGCCCCGAGGGCGGCTGGAAGCTCTGGTAGCTGCCGTCGGCCTGGCCACTGCCGCTGCCACTGCCACCACGAGAGCGGCCGCGGCCGCGCCCGCCGCGGCTTCCAGAGCCGCCACGGTGGCCACTGCGCCGACCATCGCCGCTTATGTGCCACTGCTCGCCCGGAGGGTCGCGGGCCGCCTGCTCGCCGCCGTGGCCGCCACGACCACTGCCTCGGCCGCCCCGTCCGCCGATGTCT